>CM037854.1:207752816-207928648 GCA_021234595.1 Delia radicum
AAGGATAGTCTACGTAACCCTGCTCATCGTTTCTCTCAAAGCAATAAACCTGGAGAATTAAAGACATATAATCAGTTTCAAGAGGTTTCGAAAATTTTTGGAATTACTAAAATCTAAAATCAAATTTTTTCTAATGAAAAATTTATCAAAAATTAAAAAAAAAATGTTTGTATTGTGACATAACTTTTCAAATGGGGGCTAGTCTAAATTAAATTTGATATTTAAACATGATTCCTAAATATTACTAAGTTCAGTTTTGAGCCATTTTCATCATCTAAAATAATCGTTTATTCCTATTACTTCCTTGCAGTTAAATAAAATTAATTGTGCAAATGTGGAAAATATTTTTTTTATTTTTTTTTCTTTAAGGAAAAATTAAAATTTATAATGATTTGGTTTACAAACTAACTATCCATAATACTTAGTGTATCCTTGAAATATGTTCAGTTTCATTAAGTAAGCCTAAAAGTAGACTTCACTTTTAAAATAATATGCTTCTTTTTGAATCCTAATTGTTGTTTAATTTATGTCACATTTTAAATGTAAACCACGTAGTAACGTTTAAGTTTTATTATCTTGTTTTGCTTGACAAAGTTTGCATAATTTAAAAATGTATATAAAAAATATAAAGAAATTTAAAAGAATTTAAAATTTTCCAGGATATTTTTAAGTCTTATAAATTTAATAATATTAATTTATATATAAACAACCTAAATTGACTTTAACCTCCTTAAAGTAGCCAAATTTTTTGTGTACAAAAAAATCCTTAAAGTATACTTTAATTTTTCTAATTTCTTGACTTTAATTTCTTTAACGAGTTCCCATTAAGTCAAATCAATTTTGAGTTTCCCTCCTTCTTTTTCGTTTTCAACTTCAAACAATCACACTCAACAATTGTTTTTTGTTTGGTTGCCGTCTTAAAGCCATCATCTTTAACATCATTTTTAGTGTATGTGTCATATCATTGTCATGTTTTCAATATATACTAATGTTTTTTGCAGCTTTTGTCCCAAACGGTTTTGGCTTGTCAACTGGGTCTATTTTTTTTTCTTTCTTGTTTATTCTTCTTATTTTTATTAGTTCAAAAAGCGGAACAATTGTTTAACATGACAAAGCAAAAAAAAAACATCATACAAGTTAATGTTCTATGACATTTAATAGTATTTGGCTAAAGCAAATGTCAAAAAAAATAAACGTGATTTTGAGTAAATGCATAAAAAATACTACATAACAAATTGAGAGGTCATACCTAGGTCTATTTTGTATACAACATTAACAATAGGAAACATTTAAAAAAATATTGCATACTTTTAGGGATTCTAAAGAACTTTAAGATATGACAAACTTTTTATATATAAAAAAATAGTACATACATTACAGGATTTTTAAAGTTTTAATATTTAAATAATGAGGCATACTTTTTCTGCTTCATAAGAATACTTCGCCTTTTAAAGCTTTTCTCTTAAAATGGAAAGTAAAAGATTAATGAACATTTTTTAACAAAAATTGTTCTGAATTTATTTATTCAAATATCTTCCATCTTTAATTTGCCACCAAAGTACTTAAAATAATCTAGACAATAAAACATAAAAACTTTTACAGCAAAAAAAAAAAGCTTAAGCTTAAAAATCCATATGTAAGTATAAAACTGAAATTTTCAAAATTAAAACCCATCCAAACTAAAAAAAATTCCATAAAATACTACAAAAGTAATAAAAGAAAACCCCACAAAAACATAATTGTTAACCTATGATGACCACACAACATTGATGGTGTTAATGTTGAGCTGCTGCAATGAAATTCAAACCATCAAAATCTATAACATAAAAAAATAGCACAAAATTTTTTTAGGTTTTTTCAATTTTATGAACATTTTTATTATATATCCCAAAAAAAAAAAAGGTCAAGTGTCTAGCTAAATTGACCACTGTGACCGTAGTGATATTAGGATTATGCAAGTTAAGCTGCTTGACTTAAAAGAGAGAATTTTTTTCAGGATTTAATTTTTTTTTTTTGGTATTTTATAAAGGGCAGTTTGAATTTATACATAACGAGAATGTGATTTTTTATAGGAAATTTATTTCTTTAAAGATGATTTTTATTTTTCATAAGGATTTGTCTATTGTGATTTACGCAATAAAAAAACTAAGGACATGACAATTGATTTTTGCTTTTTATGAGGTCTTGTTAATACAAGAGGACTAAAAGGATGTTGAATTAATGAGAAGTATGTTAGATTTTATTTTCAGTCACGGATTATTTGCAGATTTTATTTGGGAAAATTTAATTGCTTACTTAGAGGCCAAAATGAGAAAATTAAATGTTTAAGAATTTTTCTCAATTTCTATGTCTTTTTTAAAAACGCCCTTAGTGTCCTTTTAGTCTACTACCAAAATAATTTTAAATTTGTCTTGCCTATGCTGGACATGGTAAAGTTGTAATTAAGTTGATGGATTTTGTAATTTATTGGCTTAATTTGTAAAGGTTTTGATCAAAAAGAAAACAGCTTTCTGAGCTCTGAAAAGTTTTCGTAAGTTGTGATTTGTTATGAATTTAAAAACATGAACTTTAGAATTATATAAAATTCCTACTACTTGAAAGCTTAAAGACTTTGTCTACAAAAATGTTAACAACAAGTTTTTCAATCACCTTTTATAAAAGCTTAAAATTTATGGTAACATTAGAAGGTTACTAAAAAAGATTTTTTTATATGGAATTTGGGAACAATGTTTTTTAATTTAAAAGCTTTAAATTAACAAAGAGTTTTATTAAAAACCAAAAATTTATGTTTATTTTTAAAAGCTTTAAAATAAATATTGGAGTTTGTCAAAAAAAAGATCAATAGTGTAAAAGCTTTTCGTAAGTAAGAAAAACGTTCTATAGCCAGTTTTTATTTAGGAAGCTATTAAAATTTGACTTCTTTACAAAAAAAATTAAAAAAGCATAAAATGTATGCCATAATTAAAAGGGGTTTATATTGTTTGTGAAGTATATTTAAATGCAATGCTTATATTAAAAACTTTTAAGTTTAATTGAAATTTTTTTATTTGAATGCTTCTTTTTGAAAAAGTTTAACATAAGGGTGTCTGTTTAAAAAGCTTTTCGAAAGTTAAGGGTTTTCGAATGAAATGCCTTCTATGGAAAGCTTTTGAAATTTGATTTCTTCAGATAAAATCTTTTTAGAAATGGCTAAATATGAGGCTGAGTGTGAGAGTATTCACGATGGTCATTTGCACACGATGCAAATATGCACAGTCTTTTCTTTGGTCTTTTTCATCATTAAGCATTATTGACGATGCAAACTGTGCAAATTTGTATCGGGTGCAATTCAATATCGTGTGTATCCTAAAAATGTTTATGTATTACTTATATTTAAAAGCTTTTAAATTAGCAATGCATTTCATTTATAAGTCTTTAAATTAAACCGTTTTTTGAAGCTTTAAACTAAATATTGTCATTTGTTAAAAAGCTTAATATCGTAAAAGCTTTTTGTATGTAACGACAAAAGCTATTATAAGTAAAGCATAAGGCAAATTGTTGATTTTAAAAGCTTTTGTTAAATGAAATAAAAAATTTTAAAAATGCATTTTAAGAAAAATCTTCAGCTTTATCCTAAAATGTTTTTATTTATTACTTATATTTAAAAACTTTTAAATTAGCAATGCATTTCATTTATAAGGCTTTAAATTAAAGCTTTTTTTACAGCTTTATAAACTAAATATAGGCATTTGTTAAAAAGCTTAATATTGTAAAAGTTTTTTGTATGTAACGACAAAGCTTTTTAGAAGCTTTCATGTGGAAACCCTTCAGAGTTAGATTTCTTTGCAAAAAGGCTACAAACTTAGAATTTTTTTAAATAAAGCTCAAATAAAAATTGTTCATTTAAAATGATTTTAAAAGATACGAATTAGAATTTTTTAAATAAAGCTCAAACAAAATGTTCATTTTAAAATATTTTTTTGGATAAATTCAAATCTATAAAACAACCTTTTAAATGTTATCTTACCTTGGATACTAGTTCTTAAAAAACTTCAGTATATATACACTGGTGTAAATTTAGTTTCCTTTCAAAAAAAATACTATTATACGTAAACATAAGCAAAATTGTTGATTTTAAAAGCTTTTGCTGAATGAATCTAAAAATGTTTAAAAAATGCCCTTTTAAGAAAAATCTTCAGCTTTATTCAAAAAGATAATCTAATAATAAGACTTTAATTTTTAAACAAAATGCTAAAAGCTCAAATTTAAAAATAATAATTAATCATCTTTTAATTAACATTTTATTTTTAATTTATTTAGAACTTAGAAATTTTAAATCTCTGGACCTTTCGTTTGTTTTGACAAAGTTTTCTTTATTTCCGGATTATGTATGGATTATCATGAGGTAATGACATTTCTAATAAATAAATATAAATTTAAAAATGTTAAATAATAAATCATTCTAAATGTTATTATCATCAAAGCTTTTGAAATTTAAACCCTTCATTAGAATATCATAGCAATTAGCACTTCTATGTTTTCCTCAAATAGAGGCCATAGGTCAACAAAATATATAATACATGGCCAGCAGTTTAAATTAAAATTCCTTTTGCCAAAAAAAAATCAATTAAGCAGACATTAAGATAAACATTTGTTCTATTAGTATTAAAATTTGTTATTGTGCCTCAATATCCTTGAAATTTATTGGAATCTCCTTCTTTCTATCTTCAGTAATTTTCATAATTAAAGGATTTATCATAAATTTATAAAATTCATTGAAACATAATGACCTTAGAAATCAATTGTTGTATTAAAATTCAATTGTGTTCAATTATATCACTTTACTATTATAATATTTAGACAATTTATGTAAATATTTATTTAATTTTGGCTTTGAAAATCATACCCAGCAAAAAATAGTGCTTACCAATCAGTTTCTGGAAGGCATATTAAATTACGGAGGCTCGCAACAATCTAGAAGTCATGATTTTTGTTCGCAATATCCCGCTGGTATGTTTCTTTTAACAGATGAAAAGCACTTTCTTCATGTGCTCTAAGAAGCAATAAATTCGTGCCAAGTAGCTAATGAGAAGCGGTTTTTTGCGTTAATGTTTCATTGTATGCGTTTTTACTGCTTAATTGTATGCATTAATTACTTCTTCAAAAGAGTGCCTTCAGTGAAGCACAGCAAAATGCCTCCCCAAATGCCTGGAAGCATTCAAATGTAGTACTCTTACAAATCGATGGTAATTTTTTGCAGGGGTAATGAAGACTTTTTTGCTGAATATTGATAAATATCGATTATATTTATTAGACAAGTGAAGGCATATTTAGATACTTAAACTTGATATGAAAAAAAAGGGAAATCAATAAATATTGTATTTAACCATTTATTAAAAAAAAAATGCATAATTTAAGGGCTGCGGTGAATTTATAGAAATGTTGCCTATTTTAGGGCGTGGTAAAGAAAAGTGAAAAGAAAAAATTGTACAATTTTGGTTGGAGAAGAATCTTTCAAAAACCTGTAATTTTTTCATTTTTAGCCTACTTTTTGGATATAAAATAATACAAGGACATGTTGCCTACTTTAATGCTGTACTAATTTAAAGTAGAATAACATATTTATTTAATAAATCTTGAACTTTAGCATATTTCATTTAGAATCACTCAACCTTTGTTCTGCTATATTAATACAATTTCAATATGCAATTTTTCGTCCTTTTTAATTTATTAAACAATGAACCCATTTTGTGGATATGAGGAATTTAAAAAGTTTCGAAACTTTGAGTTAAAATATTTTCAAAAATGTTCATTATATGACATAAATAACCTGTGTATGTGTTAGCCGATGTTTAAGCCTGTGTAACCGTGTCCATTATTTATCTCAAGTCAGTTTCTATAGATGTCGAAAATTTTTGAAATTTCTTATATATTTTTTAAAAAAATTTATAAATGTTGAATTTATAAAATGTTTGAATTTAAAAAAATGTTATTGTTTGGGTAAGAAAAAATTTAGATGGAGAAGAATCTTTAAAAATATTCTTATTTTTAATTTTTAGTCTACTATTAGAATATAAAACATCATCAGAACATGTTCTTAAATTTTTATTAAATAAACTTGAACTTATCAAATTTCATTTCAAACCACTCCATTACTCAACTTTTTTACTATTTTAATACAACTTCAATATGAACTTTTTCGTCCTGTTTGATTTATAAACATAAAACCATATCTGTATATATTTTTCAACACCCTTTTTCAATATTACATATAGAGTGTAATCGTATAAATGATATTGAATTTTTATACACTCATACGACATAAAAATCCCATGGTTCATTTAATTTCAACCGGAAGGTATTTAATACAAACACATTCATATAAAAACAACAACAAAATCTACTGACAAACCGGAAAATCATTTCTGTATGATGGCGATGATGGTGCTGATGGTCCAGGCCAGCGACTTTAAGTAAAAAATTAAAATATATGCATTTAATCGAAATATGCACCTAAAACAAAAAAAAAACCAAAAAAAATGCAATTTAATTGCAATTTTTTGCAAATATGAAAAAAATATTGCAATAAATTGAAAACAGAAACAAAAATGCCAAATAGGTATTTATAGCAAAGTATGCATAAATACGCATTTATAGCAAAATATGCAACAACAAATCGATGCCATTTGTTGGAAATATTTGGATTTGGAAAAAATAGGTTGTCAAAAAAGATATTGTCACAACTGACTAAAAACACCTATTTACTTGGAGTCGCTGTCCTGGTGATGACGATGGGAAATAAACAATAACAATTTTGCTGTTGTTGATATTGGATGCAATAACACACCAAAAGGAAAGTTATTTGTTTGATTTTATTGTTACAAATTTAACACTTGATTAAGTTGAGGTTAACACGAGTACGAGAAACACAGGATGTTTACAGGATTGTAAACATAATAGAGTACGAAAAAATGGAAAGGGACTAAAGAAAGCTAGAATAAAAGAAAATATTATTAAATTATATAGAAAATATTGAAACAAAATTAATGGAATAATAATGATAGTGATAGTGAAATTAAAAGAGTTATCTTTTTTTAAATTAATAAAAATAATGCTTAATATAAACTTATTGCAATATTACACTAGATTACCGAACGATAAATAATGTTGATTTTCTAATACATTTTATACATTTCTAATATATTTTATAGATTTTTTTAAATTAGTTTAAAGAATTTCTAAATTTAAAGATTTTCTAAATTTAAAATTTTCTAATATACAAAAATGTTTTAGTTTTTGTATTAAGTATACAGACTTTCTATACATACATTTAGTTTAAAATATTGTTTTACTTCAATCCCAAAATTTGATATGATAACATATTAGAAACGTTTTTCTTTTGCGGACGACTGAAGATTTGGGTGATGCCAATGAAACAATTGCATTGTCTATCATGAAAATGATCAGACTTTTTGAAAATCAACAAATAAAATTTAAAATAACAATACCATATTGGATTTTGGACTTAAGGGGCAATATTCTAACTAAATATACAGAAATATAGAAAGTCCGAAAAAACTATTTTGTATTTTGAATACAAAAATTTAAACATTTTTTATTTATTAGCATACCACGGCTCTTCTCATACAAACACTGTCTGTTGGAATATATTTTGTTTTACAAATTGTAATACAACAAACACACATACTACATATAATGATATACAAAGTATATTAATATGTAAAAATTATTGCTCTTCAAATAACTTCGATTTTATAAATTAAAGCTTAGCAAATCACAGCCAGTTTATACACTAAGATAGACAAAATTCTCATCGAGTAGATTTAGTCTGATGTATGTAATGTCTCGGTTGAGTTAAGCCAATTATCGATTTCTTATTTGGACAACTAAGGATTAGGGCGATGTCTATGAAACAATTGTATTGTCTATCATTAAATTACCAAACTTTTTTAAAAAGCAACAAATAAAATCTAGAATACCAATATCATATTCCATTTTGGACTTGAGGTAGAACAATATTCAAACTAAATATACAAAAATAAAGAAAGTTCGAAAAAACAATTTTCTGTAGTTTAATAGAAAAATTAAAAAAAAAAATTTTGATTAAAAACATATTTATAATACATTCACAGTAGCATACTTTTAGGCTTTAGGGGAGTTATATTGTAAATAGTAGTTTATGTGAAAATATTCACATGGTGTATTACGATTTTTGTATTATAAAATTTTATGAATGGCCTTAGAAAAACTTTTTCACACGCTATCATTCATTCATACACATAAGTATTACAATAATGTTAGATTTCTTATTTTGTTATTGGTATTCTTAACAAAAAACTAAGCAAAAATAAGTTTTTCTACTTCATCTGCCTTGATACGTTTTTTTTTTTGCATGTAACAACCTTCAACCATATGTAAACTATTTACTATATGAGAAAAACGCCTAAAGGTTTTTACACTGAGAGAATTATTTTGATAATTTGAATGAATTTTGGCATCTGATCTATGAAAAGTCACTGGAATTCGTCCATTGAAACTTTTCATTAATTAAATTCAGTTTTTATGAAATGTTATATGCAAAATTTCTTCTTTTTTTTATTAAAAACTTCATCCGGCAAATTGAAAAGTTTCATTAAAATAGTTTCGTAAAAATTATGAAACTTTTATCATAAGTCCAGGTGAAAAAGGGATCGTATATGAACATATATGATCATATATGGGATTTTATATGATCATATATGGGTATAGCTAGTCATATATGTTCATATATGGTTCGATATATGACCATATATGATCTCATATATTTAAATATATGTTCGGATCCGAAATTTGAGGGTATATGGGTCCTATATGATAATATATGTTCATATATGCACATATATGATCCATATATGCTCATATATGATCATATACGACCATATACCCCTCAAATTTCGATCCAACATATATGGTCATATATGAGACCATATATGGTAATATATTGAACTATATATGGACATATATGGCCAGCTATTCCCATATATGATCATATACAAAGCCCATATATGATCATATATGTTCATATACGAATCAATTTTCACATGGGGTTCTAGAAATTTTCATTTCACTTTGTAGAGAGAAACTTATTAGTTTAGTGAAAAAATTTCAATTAAAACTCGTCCAAGGGTAATTTTATCTGTGTATATCGGCTTTTTTTGTAATTTTCATAAAAGTAAAGTTTCTTTTTTTTGGATGATCTATTGCTCAGACTTAGTAAAAATCTATCAAAAGAATACTTTTTAGAACATTCTATAAGTGAAACAGTTTTTTTGCCCCAACTTTCTTCTATCTATCGACCATGTATAGTGGAAGGAAGACATGTTGCATGCCATTGTAAAGTTTATGTATATTATTAAGAATTGATTTAGCAATCGAGCTATGGAAGGCAGATGGGTGTTGGTAAATATATTATGGTTAAGTGTATTAATATATAGCATAATATAATAATAAATCCATGATTAATAATGTTTGGGGAGATATATTTGGATAATGGATGTAAATAAATATAAAAGGTGAGAATTTGTTAAAAAGAAATTGTTTTCAGATGATTAAAGATTATTGTTCAAATCAGCCTAAAAGTAGGCAAATGATTTTATAAAATATATAGGGCTTAAAGTAGGCAACACTTAAAAAATCATATATTCTTAATATTTCAGAGAATTAAGAATGAAATGAATTTTGTAAAATGTTTAGACTCAGAGTAGGCAATACTTTAGAGAATTAAAAGGAGTAAAATTAAATTTTCAGTAATTAATTGTAATAAAATTAATTACGATTGTCATTATATGACGGTTACAAACATGCTACGATTCATAGCCTGTTGTATGGCTGTGGGTTTGAAACTCATATAAATTAACCACTGACGAGTTCTTGGAGGGGACAAACTGCGGCAGCCGGGTATATACATTGTGTCCGTTAAATGTTTCAATAAAAAACAAATATTTTTCTTCTTCTTCTTCCTGTAAAAACTCTAACTAAAATATTATATTTTTAGAATTACAAAGCTTCAGGGAATCAGAAGGAGCTAATTAAAGATGTTTCCACAAAATCATGTTATTTTAGAGGAGATATTTTAAAAGAACTGTGGTAATTCAGACGGTTTCAAATAAGGGATATATAAAGAGAATCAAAAGAATCTGTTTTAAAAAAATTGTGGAACTTTAAAGTGAACTATCGGAGTTGTATTAAAGAATCTTATTATTTAAGTGATAGAATGAGTGTTAACTGAGATGTGTTACCAAGGATACTAGAAAGTAGGATGTGTCAAATGAATGCAACCGAGACAGTTATAAAACCAAAGAGTTAATTGGGAGTTTTATGTTTACCACACCTATTAAATCTAAATATATTCTAAAGCATGTATTACAAAATAGTCACAATTTAGAATGATCAAGTCAAAAAATATTAAGAGAATCTCTATATTTTAAATTCATCAAATCGATGTTCAAGTACTTTATGCATATTCTTAAACTGAATTTTTTATTTACAAAACTTAAGTTACAACGTAAAAATCTTCTATGGCATAAATCTTAATTAGTGTATCTACATTATTAGTCCTTCTCTCTTCTTTTCCTTTTTACTTTCTTTCGTTTCTCTTTCACCGTTGTCGCCGTATTGGGTAGTTGAAGATTTTAAAGAAGAACCCTGGCAAGTTGAGTTTGAACCTCTACGACGATAGGTCTGTAAAGGTTTTCGCTGTAACCAGAAGCAGACAAAAAAAATAAAATTCGGATTTTAGAGCCACCATGGGATTAATCTGGATAAAGAAAATAGAAGGGATTAGAAATTAAAAACTAAATTTTTATTAATTAACAAAAAAAACAAAATTTGAACTGGGTAACTTAAAAATAACTTTCGATAGGCTGCTTTAGTAGAACAGACTGATAAAAAAATAATTGTCGCTTGATTTCTGTTACATTAAGTTGGCAATAGACTAAAAATTTTACATTTCAGTCAAATTTTGTCGCCTTTCATACAAATTGTTTAAAAAACACATAAAGATTACATTAGCCTGCGACTAAAGTTACATTAGCAGGTGAAGATGGAATCGTATATGAAACATGATAATATATGGGTATAGCTGATCATATATGTTCATATTTATTATCATATAAGACGTAATGTATATGTAGGATCCGAAATTCAAGGAATATATGTACTTATATGATAATATCTGAGCGTATATAACCATGCGTAATATGATCATATATATTCATACACGAAGCCATTTTCATCAAAAACTTACACACTACTTACCTTATCGTTAACAGCAATTTTCTGAACATTCCACAAAAATTCTGCAATACCTATAAAAATTGCAATAATGACTCCAACAATCAATACCACAATAGGCCACCCACAGATTCCATAGTAAATTGTGTACTATCTTCAACTGAATTGTCATCTTCTAAATCACAGTCAGTTTCATCACTATTAAACCATTATTTTTCAAACTATATAAAACACCCTTTTCGCTGAGTTTCAAAATACCCACACTGATATTCGATCTAAAAGGTGCATCTGAAATTAAAAAAAAAATTCTATAAAACATTTTCTTTAACCAACATTTCCTTATACTTACTCAACGGCACTGCTATACCAGTAATGTTTCTCTCCCAAATGGTTCTCCTATCTGCATTAGTTTACAGTTTCTCTGCACATAATATTGTAAATTGGGTGTTTCCAATAGAAAAGCATATCTCCCTTTACTTCTATTTACTCTATCCATACCCTCTTTATTGCTGGCGGTAAATGCATCTGGCTTAAAAGAGATCATTTTATTCCATGCTAAACGATATACAGTTTCATTTGATTCGGCAAACATTGGGAAGGTGGATCCACCTTTAACCGTACCGAATTTATTTTATTTTGTTCTACCAAATCGTGTAGATTTTGTATTGATCCCCTCCATTTTAGAGGCCGTAATAAAGGACGCCAGCTTAGCGATATAAGTTTGTGACATCATAGAGCAAAAATCCACCAGAAGGCAGTAAAAAAACGCATAGGGAGACCTCTTAAAGGAAAATTCAACATTATTGGAATGTAAAATTAAAAAAAAAAAAAAAAGTTAAGACTTAAAGAACTTAAGATTAGACTATGGGGGGGTCCAAATTGCAGAATATAATCTAACATATATAATAATTTGTGATACTTCCTCAAATCTGAGAATAACTAAAAAGCTTCGTGGTTCATTAGAGTATACAAATTTAAATCTATTAAATAGTTGTGCTACCAAGGACACTATAAAGTGGTTGTGCGAGTTATAGATCGGAAAAAAATACCTTATGTGCGACCCTGCTTTACAGTAGTTTTATTCGACCGCTTATAGCAAATAATTTGGTTCGATTAATGGCGTTCATTCAATACATTCTGATATAACCCATTTACGCCCACTTTTCCCCACATGAGGGACACATTAAACTAATTAAAAATTCTTTATAATCGGAGAAGTGATTTAAAGAATCGTTGTAAATCAAAGATTTCAAAGGCTTGGCAATCGTAAGTTCTGTTTCAAAAAACAATACTTGTACTTCATAGGCTCCAAATTGGAGACATATTAAAAGAGTACATAATTCAAAACCGAAGATATATTTAAAGAATCACTGTTCTTCACAAGCCTTAATTCAAAGGACGTATTAGTATTTATTCAGTTGTTTAAAAATCAGTTTAAACAATATTTTTACTTTAAAAAGATCCAATCGAGATATGTATTAAAATAATCTATGTATTTTAGAGGCTTCAATCGAAGTTGTTTTCAAAAAGGAAACTTGGTGACATTTTGAGTTTCAAATTCGTAGATGCATTAGAAGGTTTTTATGGTTAGGAATTTTTATTGTTAGAGGATCAAAGCCAGAGACCTGAGTTATAGGAATATTAGTGATATGTTGACCGTTTCTACTTCAGCAGTAAAAGTTAGTAGTTAGTCTGTTAAACGGTTTTCAATTCAGTTGAACTAATTTTTTCCGTTGTTACCGCTTAAATCAGTCATTTAGCTAAAATTTACAAATTCACCAGTTAATTTTAACCACAATTGTTTTCAAAAAAATATTTTTGTGTCTTCGCTATTAGTCGTAAATGTAAATGGCGTTATTTTATCATATTATATAATCATATCGGAAACTACACTCAATAAAATAAGTTAGTACAAAATTAGTAAAACGTCTTGTAAATCAGGTATACTATTTTTTAGCAATTTTTTTGCTAAAATCGTGTTTTCAGCTAAAATTTTTGTTATACTTATTCAGCACTTAACTGTTTTATACTAATGCTTTACTAATATACTAATGTTTTACTAATTAAAGTTTTGATAAAAAAAATAGTGCTGATAAGCACATTAATAGTGTTGACGACAACCAGAGTGAAAAGATATACGCAGATGAAGCAGATGGTGCGGCATGTCAGATGTAGGTAGAGAATAGGAAAATGATACTAAAAAAGTCAAATAATCAACCATGGAAGACTTTGTATCTGTTTTCATACATAAACAAAATTGAGGATTAAAAACAACTTAAATTTTGCGTTGTCACCGGCTTGTGAAAATAATTGTCTATTAATAAAATAAAAAGACAAAAGAAAATATTTAAATTTATATGTATTTCTGTAATAATGTTAATAGATTAATAATCTAGTGTGGTCAAATTGCAACAAACATATACAGACATGTAGACAGATGAAGAGCGAAAGACAAAGAACACACATCTTAGTATGGTTCCTTTTTCTTATTGCAAAAAAAGTGTTGTTTTTTCGTTTCGGTTGTTTTTGTTTATTTTTTTCGTTTCGTTCTATAATTATCTTCGGCAGTTGCGGTCCTTTAAAAGAAGCATCACTTAGACTACCATTGATGTAAGTAGTTGAAAGAAAATTTTTGTTATGTTATATATATTTATTTCTATATATTTTCAGATATTAAATTAATTCATGACATCAATGTGGAAAATGAAAATTTTTATATTTCGTAATTATTGTAAATTATTTTTAAAAGAATCACAAAAATATGTTGTATGATTTTCAGCAAATATATTAACTAAATTACAATTTTTTGAGTTTTTTTTAGTCTACTAAAATTCAGCAAAAAATTTATTAATTTTTACCAACCGTTTTTATTCTAATCTACTAAGTGTTAGCAAAACTTTTGCTCAATCTACTAGATTTGTTGCTAAAAATCAGCTCGCTCGATTTTGCTGACATTAGCAATTTTTTGCCAGCACCCTCCTGACTAAAATTTTGCTGACTCAGCAAATTTTTTTGCTGAACTTTACAAACTTTTTTTTTGAGTGTAGGTGAGATAGATCAAAATGAACAAAAAATAAGTAGTCCTTGTTAACAGGCTATCCTACCGGTAATAAATATGGACTGACCTTGGTCAGATCCGTGAGTGTTAAAAATTCTGATTTTAAAGTGATATTTTAGCATATGCTTTAGCTTACAATTCTGTTGATTTAGCTAAAGTTTTAGCTAATTTATCTGGTATTGTCAATGTATTTAACAGTTTTGTTAGTTAAAATGTTAACTAAATTTATTAGCTAAAATTATGTCACCTAAATTTAGCAGTATATGATTCTCAACATTATTGAAAACCATGGAATAATATATTTTAAAACTAGCTAGCCAGGCCTTGCCCGGGACAAGGCTATTGTAAATAAAAATTAAAAAAAAATATAAATTTAAATTTTTTGGTGATCTGATCAAGTTTTTTTTCAGTAATAATTGGCCTAGGACACAATGTTCATCCGACTGAGGTGAGATTACTTTGAGCAATATTTTTGGAAACCTACCTTTCCAAAATGTATACATTTGTTCAAACTAACTCGACAAGTATTTCGAACTCGCGTACTTCTCGAATATCGAGTTTCATAGTGTACTCGGGTTACCAAGGTTTGATCGTAGGCACTGCCCGCTTTACCCACTTTTTAGAAAAATTTAAATAGATGCTCCATTTTTTTTATTGGTCTCATATGGTGCAACAAACACCGTAAGTATGACATTATATCATATACTCTTTTCTGTTGCGAGGAGTTGGCTTACAAAGCCTTATATGTGAATGACGAGTTTTGTGGAATTTAAAAAAAAAATTAACGTTATATTTAAATTTTTAAACAAAAGTTGAATATTGTGGTTTAGACCGCTCATGGTATATATAGGGTTAATTGCAAAATTTATCTCTACAGTTGTTAACGACTATTCCTTGATTTTAATTTGCTCATACCTCGGCAATATATCACAACCCACACATAATATTGAACCAATATGCAGCCACAAAGTATTTCTTAAAAACCAAGGAGTCTCAGCTATGGAGTTATCCTTATCAATCACCGTTACCTCCCAATCAGGTGGAGATATACTGCAAATAAAAAAAGCAATAAAATTTTACCTAAAAGCCTTTACCTGAAATCTTAACCTACCGTCCTAAAACCTTAAACACCAACGACATTATTAACAAGGCCACCAGTAAATAAAACCATACTTCCACCGAAAATGGTTCCAAAAAGGCGAATAAACTTTTTACTGGAGGTTTGGGTTTATAATGTAAAATACTAACACCCAACTGCATAAAGGGTACGGTAAAATCTACCACCGAACGGCGAGCTTGAGTTATGGTTAAATCACAAATACCAAGTTGGGCATTCTGGAAAAAAAAGAAGAAAAATAGTAGGAAGATATAAAAGTTGTCTGGCTCTTACTTACATTATCTATTAATTGTCTTATAATACCATTCCATTCATCAGTTATAGGATCTCTATTGCCATACGCATTATCGGATACTGGTTCAAAGACAAAATCAAATTTACATTCTTCAGCTAATTTATAAATCAAATCTACCGCATAACCCTCAAATCTTTCATTGCCCTCATAATGTACACCTTCTGGTTCGGGACGCCATACAAAAAATGGTTCTCCAATACGAGTAGCCACGGTATATTTAACTTTTTTCTGTGAAAAATCTTCTTTTTCGCCAAATTTTCTCTTCTTAGCTTCCTTAGTGGAATTCTCAGTAATTTTATCAAATGTAACCAAACCATGATTTTTGTTCCAAACATGTGTCAAACGATCAATCACGGGATTATAGACTTCCAAATTAAAATCATCTCGTATACCAAAGGATTTAAAATTAATTTTTGTGTTTTATAAGGCGGTGTAATATGTTTGGGATTTATCTGTAATGGGAACTACGTTATTAATAAATATTTTCCAAATTAAATCTATTTTTAAAAAAAACACCTGTTTCATTTCTTTAATTATATCTCTACCGGGTCGCCAAAAGCCTCGTCCACATCGGATATTGGGCTCTAAAAAGTTTATATTTTCAAATATTTGTCGAAGAGCATTGAAATACAAGACTACAGCATCGTATATGCATTGAGTTCGTAATGCTATTATCTTTTCTTGTTCCTCCTCGGCGAAAACGTCCACCTCATTGTATACTGGTGCCGGAACATAAGATCTCAAACGTACAGCGGCTAATCTTACAGAAAATTCCTTTGAATATAATTCTTCTATGCCACTTAAATGAGTATCCAAGTTGGAGAGAAATAAATGCTAAGGAAGAAAATAGAATCAAGATAAAACTCTTTATTAAGAAATTATAACTATAGTTTAAAAGCTTTATAATATTAATATAAAGCTTTATCATTATTAATAAAAAGCTTTATCAATTTTCATTCAATCCATCGTTTTATCATAATAATACATGTTGTCATATTAACAAAAAATTTATTTAATATGCTTCAATTCAATAAAACCTTATTTATACAAAATTTATAAAGCTTTTTATATGCAATTAAGTTTCAGTGTACATATAAATTTATTTAAAAGTTTCTTTAACTTACATTAAATGGTCCCGTCATATTAAAATATATCGAAGCATTTACCACTTCTGTCAATATATCATATGGGCAATCGAGTATAACAAATTTTTCTTTTGAATTATTAATGATTTTCCATAAAACACGATAATCATCACCACGACGAAATTGTGTCATTTTAATGCCAGACTTATGGAATTGTTTCCAGGCTAATAAATGTTGCATGCGTGCTAAATCTGAATAATCAAAAAAGAGTCAAAATTGCCAACACGAAAAAAGTCACTTACTCTCATACTCACTTGTTGTACTCTCATAGACAATCGTAAATGATTTCCAATCAAAATCTTTACTCTTTAAAATGTCCCACATGGCGTTAGACAGAATATATTCTGATGGCGCCACATTGACTGTATAATGATATTTACGTAAATTGCTTTCAGTTTCGTCGTCAGGCCAATCAAATTGAAGATGGGGTATCCCCGTCATATTACACAATATGGCTACAATATCTAAAACCGAGAAGAGATAAAAAAGAAAAATATAAACAGAGAAAAGTAAATGAATAATGAATGACAATTAATAACAGCTCTTCGATCTTACTTCAAGAAAGGGAGATACAGAGTTTGAGAGGGAGAGCAATTTTAACAGTTTTCTCTATTCTCTTATTGTTTACTTTTTTTTATAAAATTAATGTTTATTATTTCCTCCCCATGTAGGTCAAATATATGATGGAAACCATAAATTGTTTGGGCTACTTAAAATATTTATACCGCCGATATTTTGATATTGTATGTATTTATAAGAAAAACATGAGGACAAATTTGTTGTGTTTAGAATTATCTACAAAGAAGAATATGCAATGATCACTTTTTAAACCTAAAACAGACCATAATGGCTGTATCCCTCGTTCAATAATAAGAGCGACTACTTCTGGAGATTATTAGAGAGAGTTTATCTAAAACTCTGGCAAGGAGATTAGGAAAAGAAAAGGATAAAGCACTTAAAACTGATAAAACTGCATCTCTTCCACAATCCAATGGTGAATATATTTCTTTAAAACCATATTCACCGACCGGCAGAAGTCTGTCTAAAGGTGTTATGATACTTGCTATTTTTTGTATTGGATTTTTTTAGGATTGACTGAAAGAAACAACAAATGCGAGAAAGAACAAGAAATACTTTTTTGTTATTTCAAAATAAAATGTAAACAAAACAAACAATATTGCCCACGTTTTGTTCCCACAAAAACCGTCAAAAAAAGCTAAAAATCGCAAAAAAAAAAGTTAAAACCCGCTACTTTCGATCAAACACTAAAAAGTTGGCAGCAGTGCTAACATTTAATCTGGAAATGTCAATTTTAAGCTAAAAATTTTTATATTTTTTTTGACAGTCTAAGATTATTTATCGATAACACACGTATATTTGTTTGACATATCAAGATTTTTTATGGTATAATCATACTCTTTACACTTAGTCAGTTTTCCTATGCAAATATATTTGTACTGTTCTCCAATATAGAAAAAATACAAAAAATAGCAAGTATCATAACACCTTAAGCGAGGAGAATAAGAAAATGTAATGCAACTGAATCAGATGTTGCCATCTTTCTCCATAACTCTGATGGTAAAAAAAGCTTTCTGGTCTACTTTGAAAGTGCTTCTCCTACTACTGGCCTTACCAAACCACCTGACCTTTTAATGGGTGGTTCGGAGAAAGTCAGTAACTTGGACTTGGAAGTGTACTTTTGGCTGCCATACTGGATTTGTCAAGAATAAGTCCAGGAGTTGCTATCTGCATCTCTTTCTAAACAGTGGCATTTTCTATACTAGTGAATCTAATGTTTTGTATACGCCAGCAACCTCTTTTTAAGGCAGTGGTAGGTAAAGTGGGATCTGACCGAGATATGAAGTGAACATAAACTTCTGTGATATTGATCATTCATTGATAGCGATTAGAGTTGGGATTAATCGTTCATTTGTGACTGATCTGAGTGTTGTGAACTGTGTCGTTCGTTTGACAATAGACAAAAAGTGTTATACAATTGCAACTTTTCTAACAAAAATTTACTTATTTTGTGTAAAAAACATCGAATATTGGTGAACAAATCATATCGTTCAATTGAGTGAGTCGAAAAAAACGAAAAGACCACTTTAGAGACCAGGTCACATTAGGGAACATTTCCTTACAATACAATGTAATAAATTTTTATTTTTTTAATTTGTGTCCAGTCTACTGAAGAACCAGTGACGGTCCGCGAAGTTGTCAAAGGGGTGCTGCGATTTGTCGTGAATGCATTGATCCACCAAACGTTGAGTTCCACAACTGGGTAATTTTCGACCATTCTTCACCCAGTAAAAAATTTTCGTGTTTTTAGAAGCAGAATAATGCAAATGCGCTGATGTAAGTGCTTACTAATACATAGTATTGAGAAGCAGCAAAGCAAACGAATAATTTTTGTATAAAAATAAACAAACAAAAAGTTTGAGCTTACTGTTTTCCCTAACAAGGATGCAGGTTGTAAGCAGCTTACCCTAATCCCTTATAAGATGCAGGTTGTAATGCAGAAAGTTTCATATTGTGTATTATAAACGATCTGTACCAATTTTCCCGAGTGATTTCCGATTGTGTTTGGTATTTTCGAGTATGTAATAAAAAATAATTAGTCATTTAACTGTTTCTGAAGAGCTAGCACGTGGAGCGGTAAAAAAAAAATAAAATGATTATATTATATGTCAAAAATTTTAACAACAAAAAATTAATGTCTGTAGAATTTTATGTAAAATAAATTATGTATGGTATATTCATGTTATTACTTTTAATCGTAATAATATGAAACATGAAATATGATTTTACGGCAAGCCATGAAATCACAGCTTTTTATAAGCGCTAAAATCAGCGCTTATTTTGCCCAAAGGTAATGCTTCCAAGTGGGAATTCGACATATAAAAATCATAGCATATGTAAGCAGGTTTGTAAGGGATTCCTTATGGCTTACTCCCTTACAAACCTACTTGCATGTAAGCAGCGTTTTTTACTGGGCAATTATAATATTTTTGAGATCATCTCTTTCTCTTATCTCCCGTATTTCGTATCCCATTGGTGCTCAATGGGATTAGCATCTGGCGATAGAGATGGAGTTTAAATTGCTTTGTATTATGCAACAGACAATCCTTGGGAATGAGAGCCGTATGCTTTGGATCATTGTCCTGATGAAATATGAATGAATCTTCCAGACCTAATTGTATGGTGCTTTCTTTGGTTTTTACAATGTTGAGGTACGAGTATTTGTCCATAGTTCCGTAAATAAAAACCTGTTTCCCGACCCCAGACGCCGACATACATGATCAAACTAAGTACCAGTCATTTTCTATTCTTAAAAAACAACTTCAAAGAAAGCGAATTGAGGAATGGTCGAAAATTTCTAGTTCCTAGACTCAACGTTTGGTGGATTCTTATTCAGCAACTGTTTTGAACTAACGTTTTACTAATATATTTTACTAATTTATTTTGCTAAAAAAAATTGTGCTGATAAGCACAATAATAGACGAGGAAAATTATACTAAAATGTGCAACTCTTGTAAGACATATAAAAAATCAACCATGGAAGATTTTTGAATCTGTTTTTAATACATAAAACAAAATTGTGGATTAAAACAACTTAAACTATGTTTTGTAACCGGCTAGTTAAAGTTACAAAAATTACCAAAATTACTCTATAGTTAATTTAAAAATGTTTTTCTAGTAATAAGCCAAAACTAAAGAAACCGTATTTCGAATAAAAGTTCGAAACTTTTTTGTTCAAAATGCACTACTACCGGTAACTTCAATCGCTGGTTCGGAAATTAAGATCCTTACTTTCTTTACTTATTTGTCCCATATTCAGCTCGTTAATATGCATCCATTGAGTGGTATTCCTTCAACCAATTCGAAAAAGTGCCCTATTCGGGACGCCCTATTGTACATGTCATACTTTGTTATTTTTACGTTTCTAGAATTATCTACGGCATTTGCCTTCCTTAAAAAGATGCCATCATTTAGACAACCATTGATGTAAGTAGTTGAAAGATAATTTTTTTGTGTTATATACAATTATTTTTTTTTTAGATATTACATTAATTCATGTCGTCAATGTGGGAGTATGAACATTTTTATATATTGTAACGTATTGTAAATTATTTTTAAAAGCATCACAGAAACATGTTTATGATTTTCAGTAAATAAATTCTACAATTTTTTTTAATCTAGCAAAAATTTTGCTAACTTTTAGCAATGGTTTTTTAATTTATAAGCCACTAAGTGTTAGCAAAACTTTTGCTAAATCTACTAATTTTGCTGCTAAACAACTGATGGGAACTTTTCTAATGGGAATCCGCTGAATCCGAATCGGAATTTCTTCACCACATCACGTTTTCGAGATATCTTAAAATAAGGTTTAGAAAAACCAGTTTTTTTTTTGCTATATTCAGGACATTATAACATAGCGTATTATGACTTGTTACAAAATTTGTTAAGTACTCTGAAATTCATCCCTATTGTTTTCAAAACTCAGGTTTTACCATTCTGATATCTTATTTCTTCTTTGAGAAAGCTTCCATTGTATTTATATCGAAAATACTGTATACAAAAAATTCCAACTGCCGATTTTTCCTTAATTTGTCTTCGTGCAAAAAATATTGTAATTTTTTAACTCCCTTTTTGCGATTGCGCACCTAAAATAATACGTATCTAATATTTATTTGTTTTCAACAACATATGCAAATTCCATCAAAATCTGCGAGTTCGCCAGTGTGTAGTTTCCTTGCAAGTGTAATATTCCAAAAGGAAAAAACGAAAAAGACCACTTTAGATACCAGGTCACATTAGGGAACATTCCCTTACAATATACCTTTTTTATTTTAATTTCTAGTTTAAATACAATGTAATAAATTTATATTTTTTTAATTTGTATCCACTCTACTGAAGAACCAGTGACGGTCCGTTAAGTTGTCAAACGTGTGCTGCGATTTGTTTTAATCATTAAAATTGCGTCTATAATTAATTTTTCCAAGACCCTTCCATCTTTCTGTGATAGGTACAGATAAAATTTAATTAATTTCGTATAGTAGGCAACTTAATTTTTATTTTTACGCGCACTTTGCTTCTTGTTAAGTTCGTGTAAGGGGTACGTTAAAACAATGCATTTTATATAAAATTTCATTTGCATATCTATTTAAAAAATAGAAAATTAATTTAATCTAAACTTTGTTTATATGGGGCAGGCGATAGGGCATGGAAAAATATTCATTATAGACGTAATTATAACATTTCGAAAAAGGCAGCACACCTTTGACAACTTCACGGACCGTCAATGTGAAGAACCTTGCCACTGAATATTGTTCAATGTTTGCATAAAATGTTGAGGTTTCGTGTTTTCATACACACAGAAAACAGATTTGTAGTTGCAACCGAATTTTTTGCCAACCGAATTTTTGTGGTTCCACGTACTATAGAGTGTACCTTAAGGTGTTCTACAAGTTTAAATGTTAGAAATGTTGAGACGCTACCCTCTAATTTTTTTGTATTTGTCTTTAAAATAACTCATGTGAAATTTTACGCCCCTACGACCACGCCTTCCCTACCCGATAGAGCCTTAAAGATCAAAACATGCGTTTATATGGGAAAAAGGGATATTTTTTTTAGTTTTTGCTGTTTTTTTGCAATATTTCAATAGTTTTTACTCTAGATGATAAATTAATCGAGATTAAGATAAAATTATGTATTCAAAAAGGTATAAAAATCCAAATTCGGTTAAGAATTACCCCAGTAATAAATAATGCCCCAGACCACTAATGTCACAAATACCACTTCAGCAAGAAATTCGAGCTCAAATTTTAAACGTTTTTAAAATTAATTACTGAAACATAATTTTTTTTATTTAATACACTCATAATTGTGAGCCATAAAAGAACTTTTTTGTTTTGGATGGCGTTAACCTGTCCTACGGTGTTTTAGTAATCAATTTTAAAAACGTTTAAAATTTGAGCTCGAATTTTTTGCTGAAGTGGTATTTGGCACATTAGTGGAATGGGGAATTTAGATTTTTATACCTTTTTGAATACATAATTTTATCTTAATCTCGATTAATTTATCATCTAGAGTAAAAACTATTGCAATATTGCAAAAAAACAGCAAAAACTAAAAAAAAATATCCCTTTTTCCCATATAAACGCATGTTTTAATCTTTAAGCCTCTATCGCGTAGGGAAGGCGTGATCGTAGGGGCGTAAAATTTCACATGAGTTATTTTCAAGACAAATAGAAAAAAATTAGAGAGAATTAAGTCAACATTTGTAACATTTTACTTTAAGGGACACTCTGACGTACTATCATTATTATTAAATTTTAGTACTATTGTGACAACCGACATTTATTTACAAATTTCGAATTTTGATTGTAACAATTGATTATTTTAAGTTTATGGACTTTAATGTTCTATAAATAGATTCACATGCGTTCAACAAAATTTATTTTATTAATAAAAAAAATGATATGCCTCGAACTGGGCTCGAACCGGCTATATTCCGTTTGTCAGTCAAGTATTTTACCTCTAAATCCAATTTAAATACGTTTTTTTTAAATTTCAACCTTGAATACTTTCTAGTTTGAAATTTAAATATTAGTCTAAAAATAGATTTGTATGTACAATAGAAATTCGGTTGTTATTTTTAATATTTTATTTAAATTTATATTATTTTAAAATTATTTTATTAATAAAAAAATTCTACTCCGCGAACTGGGCTCGAACCGGCGACCTTTTGCTTGTCATGCAATTACTTTACCTCTAGCCTAAACTCAATTTGAATTTGTATTTTCAAATTTCTACCTTGAATATTTTCTTTTTCTTTCAAGTTTAAATATTAATGTAAAAAAATAGATTTGTGTGTACAACAGAAATTGGGTTGCTAATCTTAATATATTATTAGAGTTACCAAAACTATTAAAAAATTTTATATTATTTTAAAATTGATAACGAAAACTTATATTTTAGATAGAGTGATTTTTTTTTTGCAGGCGAAACTAATATTCGATTTTAACTGCAAATATTTTATTGAAAGGATAAAATCTCCAACAAGTGGTTTGTTGTTGGTATTAAAGGTAATGTAGAAGATAATATTTTTTTTATATTGCTTAGGAAAACCAATAGTTTGAATGATGTGACTGTGTTTTTGGTTAATTTTATATATTTTCTGTTTACAACATAGTTTAAATATTCTGATGATTAATTTGAAGTACTTACAATTAAAATTATTGAATAATGATTAAATTTTGTTGGTTACAATGGAATTCCAACCAATTTATTCTGTGTGTAAAATTTGTTTTATTAACAAAAGTTATTTGCGGACAGTAAATCTACATTAACTACAAAATGGACAAGGTAAAAAATCAATTTGTTTATAACAAAATAATGCCTCATATATACACCGGCGTGTGTATACACATGTGACAGAAGAAAACTTAAAATATCTAACAAATTTTGTTTAAAACTTTAAAAAAAAAAAAAAAAATCATAAACAAAAGTTTTTTTAAAATACACGGTTGATAGCAACTATAAAATGTTGTCTTTTGACGATAGACAACATTTTAAATTTTTAAACGTTTTTATTTTAAAAATACACACTTACCACTTTTAAAACCACTATTAGAAAATGTTATTCAGGGGATAAAATCTCCAAAAAGTTGGTTGTTGGTATTAAAGGTAATGTAGAAGATAATATTTTTTCAGTTTGAATGATGTGACTGTGTTTTGGTTAATTTTATATATTTTGCGTTTACAGCATAGTTTAATTACTCTGATGATGAATTTGAAGTACTTACAATTAAAATTTTCGAACAATGATTAAATTTTGTTGGTTACAATGGAATTCCAACCAATTTATTCTCTGTGGGTAAAATTTGTTTTATTAACAAAAGTTATTTGCGGACATTAAATCTACATTAACTACAAAATAGACAAGGTAAAAAATCAATCAAATTATTAAATAATGATTTGTTGGTTACAATGGAATTCCAACCAATTTATTCTCTGTGTGTAAAATTTGTTTTATTAATAAAAGAAGACATTACATCTACATTAACTACAAAATAGACAAGGTAAAAAATCAATTTGTTTATAACAAAATAATGCCTCAAATATACACCGGCGTGTATATACACATGTGACACAAGAAAACTTAAAATATCTAACAAATTTTGTTTAAAACTTTTCAAAAAAAATCATAAACAAAAGTTTTTTAAGATACACGGTTGATTTAAAAAATTATAAAAGCAGCTATAAAATGTTGTCTGGTGACGATAGACAATATTTTAAATTTTTAAACGTTTTTATTTTAAAAATACACACTTACAACTTTTAAAACCACTATTAAAAAATGTTATATTATTTTGAAATTGGTAACGAAAACTTATATTTTAGATAGAGTGATTGTTTTTTTGCAGGCGAAACTAATATTCGATTTTAATTGCAATTATTTTATTCAAGGGATAAAATCTCCAAAAGTGGTTGGTTGTTGGTATTAAAGGTTATGTAGAAGATAATATTTTTTCAGTTTGAATGATGTGACTGTGTTTTGGTTAATTTTATATATTTTGCGTTTACAGCATAGTTTAATTACTCTGATGATTAATTTGAAGTACTTACAATTAAAATTATTGAATAATGATTAAATTTTGTTGATTACAATGGAATTCCAACCAATTTATTCTCTGTGTGTAAAATTTGTTTTATTAACAAAAGTTATTTGCGAACATTAAATCTACATTAATTACAAAATAGACATGGTAAAAATCAATCAAATTATTAAATAATGATTAAGTTTTGTTGGTTACAATGGAATTCAAACCAATTTATTCTCTGTGTGTAAAATTTGTTTTATTAACAAAAGTTATTTGCGGACATTAAATCTACATTAACTACAAAATAGACAAGGTGAAACATCAATTTGTTTATAACAAAATAATGCCTCAAATACACACCGGCGTGTATATACACATGTGACACAAGAAAACTTAAAATATCCAACAAATTTTGTTTAAAACTTTTCAAAAAAAAAAAAAAAATCATAAACAAAAGTTTTTTTAAAATACACGGTTGATTTAAAAAATTATAAAAGCAACTATAAAATGTTGTCTGGTGACGATAGACAATATTTTAAAATTTTAAATGTTTTTATTTTAAAAATACACACTTACCACTTTTAGTCTTTGAACTTGGGCCAAAAATGGCGGCAACACCATTTTCCAATAAATCGCAAGCTAAAATGAAATACAAAAATTAAATGAATATAATTTTTTTATTTTGGAAATTTTCCGTGGAGAATTAGTTATAAGATAAGGAAAACTTACTTAACTGTTGTAAAACTATGCTATCATCTTCACTAAGAAAATGTTTAACCGGCTGCAGCTGGAATTCATATTCCAATTCATTAATATCATTAATGGCCGTATCGAAAGCAGCTAAAATATCCAGCTCATTATTGAAAAATATGGCACCTAAAAGTCAAAACTTTTTGTTTTTAATTTAATTATATTGCAAATTATGTTAAACTATATTACCAATTTTCACTACTTGATATTGTAAAGAAATTTTAAATATTAAACAATTTATTAAAATATTTAAGAACAATTTCATTTTGTGATACTTTTTATAAAAATGTTTGAAGATACTTAAATTTGTTTAACACATTTTTTTATTTTTTTCTACTTATTATTTAAATTTACATTATTTTTATATTTTATTTTAAAACTATAGCTTTTTTCTTATTAAATTTTCCGTTTTTTTTTAAATCACTTCCATAAAAAAAATTATATAAAAATTTCTTAATTTTATACACAAAACTTTTTTCCGTTTTACCGTCCGATTTTTTTTTTTTTTTTTTCTAACAAGCGCTTTTTCGATCTAACTTCCACCGTTTCCATATGTCAACTGAGGCTACTTAAAATCTATACAATATCTACTCATGGCGCCCTCAAACATAAAAAATTCAAATTTTTTTCTAATATTTTGGAAATTTTTATATATGTGGAGCATGTTTTCTCCGTCATGATAAAAATGTCGAAATTTTTTTCTATAGAATCTATATGTATTGTTTAATACAAGAAGAGTCTATTTTGAACACTGAAAGTAAATTCGTTAAAGGGGGTCTGTCATGTTCTTGTTTTGTTGTATCTATTTTTCTTGATTATTTCCATTTATTGTCTAGAATTGTTGTTTTATAAACGTCTAAGCAAATATATTTTTAAATCATTAAAAATATTTTTAGTTAGCTTTCAAATAAATATTGATTCTTTGATCTTAAATAATATTGAAAATTATTGTCCAGAAAAATATACTTCAAGGTGTATTTTTTAGCAAATGATACACTGAAAGAAAAATCTATATAAATGAAATAGTAAAATTGCCGTTTAAAAAAACCAAAAAAAAAAAAATATTATTAAATAATTTACAAATTTGATATAATTTTTATTAAAAATAAAAATTATGTTTTTTTTCTGACCTTTATTGTGCAATGAAAATGAAAATTATTCAAGTTCGAGGCCATACACTATACTCTATATTAGGATATTGTCCTAACAAATAATCTATAGAGTTTTTGTTTTCAAATTTATTATTTGACCCTTTCAGGAATGTGTTGATAGATCTATTTCGGGAATTTTCTAGGTTCCCATCATCAGAACACTTTTTGAAAGCGGTAACAATCCCATGCCAAACATCAAACATTTATATAAACTAGTTTACTCACTACATGAGAACTAATATATGAGCTTGAAGTTAAAGATAATAACCATTGATCAAAAACTAAATTGAAACTTGTTATGTGCAAGGTCCACCTCTGGTTATGTGCAAGGTCCACCTCTGGTGGATATTCAATACACTCGAACTTGATGAAAAATATACTTTTCTTTTGCTTGGAGCAACGGAAGTATTAATTCTGAATTTTATTCTGAGGACTTGAAAAAAAAAACTGCCGACAAGTTATGGTATTCGTCCAAAGCGAAGTTTGAACCAAAAGCATACTCAGCGAACTTCTGCTTTAAAAATTTGTAGTTGTTTGGGTTGTAATACAGTTTCTTTATTTTTAATGTAAATGTCAGTCATTTGTAGAACAAATTTAATTTTTTACTAACCTTGTAGTTCATTTAAAAAAACAAACCACATCAAATGACTGTTTTATGATTTTACATGCATTTTTTTTATTTTTTTGTTTATTTTTTACTACCATGTGGCTCATTTTTACTACAATTGTTAGTCATTTTTTTGAACATTAAAAAACAAATGACAATTTTACTTGAATTTAATGAAATGTAAATAGTTCTTTCTTTAAGTGAAACTTTATTTCTTTTCAACAACATTTGCAGTGGTCTATACCTACATAGTATTCTAAGTGTACTTGTGTGGGAAGCCATTTTGGCATCCAGGATTCAAAAGGTATGGCTGTAAACTCGGATGTTTACATTAATAAAAGATTAGTAAAACTGGAAAAATTCATCAGAGATAGACACTCTAAAGACGATATATTATTTTGGCTAGATTTAGCATGCTGTCATTGTGCCGAAAAGATGTTAGAATGGCTTAATGCAAAAAAAACACACATTTTGTACCGGAATACGCAAATCCTCCAAACGTCCCAAAAGCACATACAATTGAGAACTTTTGGGGTCTTATATGCCAAAAAGTGTATGAAAATTATTGGGAAGCCAAATGCACTAAAGAATTGAAGAAAAAATTGAAAGCAGTATAAAAAAAATTTATATGAATGTCGTCCAAAGCATGATTTTAGGTGTCAATCATAAAATACGCCAAATGGTAGATCGCGGTCCTTTGGCTCTCTACAAAAAGTGAATTAATAATTTGTAGTCTATACTCTGTTATAAATAAAAAAAATTCTTATTCGAAATAAAAGTAATTTTTTTAACTACAAGAGTTTTAAAATTGTCCAACTATTAAATTGGCATAGGTTACTCAAGGCTAGGTTATGAAATCAATTTGTAAGGTCCAAAAAAATGTCTGATGGCATATGGATAGTAACACAGGGCATGGTATTATCGTTGAGAGGCTTTTGGAACTTTGTCAGATATGCCTAATGTCTTTTGATACTATGATGCCCTTTATCGAATTCGATTGAAAGTATGGAGTAAGTATTTCGTGAAGAGAAGATTGGGGAGACTACACTTAACTAATTGTGGATTATTCGGCACTGGTACTTAAACGATGTGAACAGATATTCTTATGATTTTGGGCAGAATGTTTTTAAGAGTGAGAATTTAGCTTATTTTAATGCGTAGAATTGTATAACCGAGAATGGGTGGAGAGACATTAATTCTGAGGTTACTGAACTTGATTCTCGATCACTTCATTGAAGATTTTTCAAGAGCGCATAACAAATTTGGCTGTCTCAACAGAATTTCATCCAACCCAATTTATTCGGTTACTGCAACCTCGTAAATTCGGTTGTCACAACTGAATACGATTGTTGTAACCAAATTGCGGGTTGTGACAACCGAATTTGGTTATGGCAACTGAATTCAGTTGTGATAACGGACTTTACGAGGTTGCATCAATCTAATAGTTTCGGTTGGATGAAATTTTAGAATTTTTATGAGAGTGTGGTTTCTATAAAGAACGGGGTCTGTCTTCTATGGATTTCAAGGTCATGTGGGTCGGCTCTTAGACGGGAAGAATTATGTTAGCACACCAGACGCTAATGTGGCAAGATATCTACTCAGTTGGAATAGAGTTGACTGTCGTAGACTTACTGGAATGATTACAAGATATAACGCTTTTAGGATGAGGATACGACAGAGCACTATGTTTGTTACTGATCACCTGTACACCACGAACTGTTCATTTTGAGTGGTGGCGTTTAGTTAAAGGATTCTTTTCATACACTATCCCTACATGAGGAAGATTACACTGACAATATTTTTTTAATTGAAAATCAGTTAAAAAAGTACTACTTACTTTTCGTTTAAAACAATTGTATTTTTTAGCTTATTTTCAATTGTAAAAAATTAATTGACCAAATTGGCAAAAATAATAGATTGTTTTCGCTTTTTCAATACTCATTTTAAAATAACAACTTTTTCTTTTATTACCGAAAGTCCGTTTTTTGTTTATTGAACTGTTAAAGACTGAAAGCAAAAAAATATATTTCTTTGATCATTTAACTGTGTATTCCATTGAAACAACTTTACCGATCAACTTTTTAAATAACTGTTGAAATTTTATGGAAAAGTTCTTGTGTGTGTAGGAAATTCTCTTTTTTCTCTTCTAATTTCAATTTGATTTCTCTTTTTTTCCTAGCTTATTCTTTCCATAATTTTTTTGCTCTTGGGTTCAGTGGACAAATTAAAGTCTTAAAAAATCTTTACTGCAGTATTTGAAATTTCAGTCATGCTCCTCTACATTAAATTTCAGACATTTTCTAAGTTTATACCCTTTCTTTTTCGTAAGATTGGGACACTTAATAATATGAATTTATTATCTATCTCGAATTTGGTGGGTTACCCCTGATATACCTTCCTTGTTATAAACTTTTTTGCTGGTAATAGGTAAGAGAAACCAAAAAATACCACTCCGTCAAGGGAAGCTCCACTTGTATGATTACCTCATCACAGCAAAATTCTTTGCTAAAGGGAGGTGTCCGCTATCGGGAATACCCGTTATTTGGAGGTTCTTCAGAATATACAACATCTCAAGTATTGCTCCTTAAAAAAGAGTTTTTGACTTGATCTGCTTATTTAAGTTTAACTTACAAATTCTTACTTAAAAAGAATATACAACCTCTGTAATACATATCTAACTAAGTTTTTCCAAAAATATAATTCAACTGCTCTGAAAGCATAGAAGCGTTTCTGTTACAGAACCAATTTCTTGGTATAAATTGATATACATTTTCTGTGTTTTAAAATTTTATTTATTAAAAATATTCTAAACAAATTTTAAAAATATTTTAAAAATTATTTTTTTAGCTTATGAAGAACTCGAACGATTTGTTATTCTACTCTTACTTCGTGAACGAGATCGCTTAGAACGTTTAGAACGTCTCGATTTGCTAGAATGTTTCGAATGTTTAGACTGTTTTGATTGTGCCGAAGAACGTCGTGAATTAGCACGGGAAGAACGTGAAGTACTAGAGGTAGTAATGCTAGATATACGATTGGGCTTCTTGGTAATCCAAAATTTTAAAACAAATATAACTTCGGCTTTGAAGGCTTCTCCATTAGTGATCTTAAAAAACAAACATAAAATAGAGATTTAAATAATTTTTTTTTAATAAATTTGAGCTCTTCTGTAAAACGATTTACCATTTCCTCAACAGCTACCCGTTGAATATTCCATATAAATTCCAAAATGCCTATGATAATTGCCACTACGACACCACCAGCCAATACAAAAAATACACCACCCAATTCTATGAACGACAATTCATCACCATCCAAGACATCCTCAAATTCATCACAATTCTTACTATTATTCTTCCACCATTTATTTTTTAACTTATACAATTCTCCCTTCTCACTCAATTGTAAAAGTGAAACACTTAAATTAGTACGATATTCCGCTCCCAATGGTACAGCCAGGCCATAAAACTTTTCACCTATTTGACTACCAATTTGCTGGAGATGACAATCCCGTTCGGTGTTATACAATAAACCGGTAGTTTCCATTAAAAAAGCATATTTACCTTGACCTTTACGTACGCGATCTACACCTTCTCTGTTCGAAGCAGTAAAAGCCGATGGCTCAAAAGATTTCATTTGATTCCAGGCTTTATGATAATTTGTATCATTTGATTCGGAAAAGAAGAGAGAAGTACTGCCTCCCTTAAAGGTACCAAATTTTATTTGATCTTGATCTACAAGATCCTCTAAACTATTAATGCTTGGTTTTATACGGTTGCTGGTTAGAAAGGCCGCCAAGTTGGCGGTATAAGTACTTAACATCATTAGGGCAAAGAACCACCACATGGCACTTAAAATACGCATGGGAGCACCTCTGTGGGGGGAAGAGGTGAAAATTGAGTAGTAAAGTTTTTTGATTAAAGTCATAGGTTCTTACTTGGGTAAAATATCACATCCCTGTTGCATAATGGAGCCTATCATTAGCCAGGCCGTATTACGAGTGCGCCATATATTTTCCAACTCATCAGGATCTGGTATGGCAGGCTGAGGATTTTCCCATTCACGATTGGAAATTCTGTGAAAAGAGAAAATATTGCAATAGTTTGACAGATTTAATTTTGTGTTAAAGTAAAAAAATCTATGACTTTTGGAGTCTTTGCTACGAAATAATCTTAAAGATTGTAAATGATGATCAGAATGATGATCAGAATATGTTCACTAGATCTATATTATGATCCTAATGAAAATATTATTACTATTATATTATAACAAGGGCCAGGAAGTTCATGCATTTAAAAAGTATGTTTTAGGGTCATATAATATGCACAAAAATCTTAAAATATGCACTAAAAATAAAAAAATATACACTTGAAATTTTTTTTAGTTTTACTAAAATTAAAAACATAAAAAAATTCAGTCTCATTGATTTGGTAAAATACAAATTATTTAGAGATTACATTTACTTAACCCTTTGAGACCCAGGCTCACGATTGTGAGCTTTGATGTTTTCTCCTAATATAAGTAGATTTATTGAGATAAAAAAAAGTCCTATTATATTTTTAACTAAATTATATTTCATAAAATATTTATTTTTTTTTTATTAATTAATAATCATATAATTACAAGTTATACATATGTTATTACACTAACCGAACGCTAGCTACTATGGCTTTCGTAGTGTTGTAGCGAAAACAAACTAGTTTCCTCTGGTGGGAAACGAACCTACGACTCCCGCACTGATAAGCCAGCACACTACCAACTAGCCTACAGGGACGCAAAGCCTTAAATAAAATCGTTATTTATATAAACAAATAAGTTTTTTTATATATTTCCAAATTTAATCTGTTTGCTCTCAAAAGGTTTCTGAATATAGAAATTGACCGCTCAACGTCAACGTTTGTGATCGGTGTATTTTGTTGCGTATTAATTTTCGGAGTTTATATCACATCTCTCTTGTAAAAAGCTGAACTGGGAAGTTGAGAGTTTCCAAGAAAAATAAAAAAAACGTGAAAAGAGAGGCACTTTAAAAGAATTTCAAAGATATTTTGTATTGTTTAATAATAAATAAATCTTGCACAATTAATAAAAAAATTTAATTATTTATATTGAAAAATATGCATTTAAAAATCCAGTTTAAACTATTTCTCTCAATCCCAATTTACATACAAAATTAAATGTAGATTCTTTTATAAGAAACTAAGAAAATTAAATAAAAATATGCATTTATAAAAAATAAGAAAAAATGTGAAATAAAAATATGCAAAGATATTTTGTTTATCCTGCTCTCAGACTTAAAGAAATAATATGCATTTGCATAAACTTCTGGTCCCTGATTATTACTCATTATAATCACCGTACAATATTTTGCAATATATTACCATAATATTATAACTATTAATACAATTATAATTAATTTAATGATCCCTACTGCGAGTATATTTATATAAGATTATAATTATGGTTATAGTAATTATAATTATATTATATTAATTATAATTATTAATATAGTAATTATAATTATATTTTAATAATAATTATTTTATAATAATTATAATTGTGTTGTAATAATTATATCATAATAATTATAATTATACTATAATATAAATAATTAGAGCAAACAAAGTATACTATACTATTTACTTACCTTGCCATAAACACAAATAATAGAGTTATGACCAGCTGAGTTAAAATCATACAATACCAGACTTCCTTAGCAAAAGGTTCTAAAAAGGCAAATGGATCCTTTGGCTCAGGATCAGCTTTAAAAAATAATATACTAATACCCAGTTGCATAAAAGGTACTGTAAAGTCCACATATTGACGGCGTAGTTGTGTAATAGTTAAATCACAAATACCAATTTGAGCATGCTAAAGAGAAAAAAATTATAACTTTTGCTAGCTTTTAGGCTGAATTAAAAAAATGTTTTAAAAGAATCATATAATGATTAGCATTTTGACTTTATTCTTATACACCAAAATCATAATATTCACTAAAAATCAAAAAATAAACACTACAATTTGTTTTATTTTTCAAAAATATTCAATTAAATTGAAAAGATGCCAAACTATGTATTAAAATTTGCAGTTACAGCAAAATATTGAAATATATGCATTTATAACAAAATATGCAAAAATATACAATTACAAATCGATGCCATTTCGTTGCAAACTCTTTAATTCGGAAAAGTATTTGGTCGAAATCGATTTTTGCATGCATTTGCATGAAAGTCGCTGACCTTATTATTACATATTCCCAATCATAATATGATGCTCTTATACCATATTTTTGTCTATATGTTCTTTTTTATTTCTACTTACATGATCTATTAATTTCCTCATAATACCATCCCACTCCTTGGTTTGAGGATTAAATTTTCCATTACTATCGACCACCATAAAATCGTATTCAAATTCCATAATTTCCGATAATTTCCTTATCAAATCTACAGCATAACCTTCATAACGATCTGAACCTCGAAAATTTTCATAGTCTTCCCTAAGTAAATATAAATAATAAAAATGTTTACAATACTAATTCTTTTAAATATCCTCCATTTTCTCACCCACTTCAGCATGAAGTATGGTGGCTCAATGTGTGACACCACTGTAAACGTTTTTTTCTCTTGTGAAAAATCTTGAGTAGACGAAGTAGATAAACTTTGATGTTCTTGTCGTATGTTAATGGGTGTTATTAAATTATCGGATGATTTCCATAATGCCATGGGTTCATTAACTGTAGGTTTATAAATTTCTAAATTAAATTGAGATCGTTGACCGTATTTATCAATTTTCATATTTTCTGTTTTGAAAGGGGGCTCAACAATGTCTTCAGAAATCTGGAAAAGGGAAAGAAAAAATATTAGAAAAATAATAAAAATCATAAACTACAGCAAAATTCTAAGCAATTCTTTTTAACATATTATAATCTCATTATAATCCATTATAAAACAATTTGGCAACCCTGATGTTTTAAATTTTTATACGTAAAGTACTATTTTAATAAAATCTAGCCACTATTTATGTTTTGAGTAAACACGAAAAAGTTTTGCCATAGTTTCTATTCTGTGTATTTAAAAAGTCAAGGTACCAACGGTCAGATTTTCAAAAATTATATACAATGGATGAACTAATTTTCACCCCAGAAATAAGTTTTCGTATTTTTCTCATCAGCATAACAAACAAAAATATACAATTACTTTAAAAAAAATATTGAAGAAAGTCAGTCAAAAAAAAGTCCTTAAAATTGATTTTTCCAATAATTATTTGGCAACTCTGGATAATAATTTTTTACTATTGTTTTATTTGCAATTGCAGTCAATATATTCAAATACTTTAATGTTTCAAAACTACTTTATTATCTTTATCCAGTAAAAAACTAAAGCCGATACTGGTTGATAGCGTTGTTTCGTACTAAATCTAGCATATGTGGCGTATGAGTTATATTATTCGATATCAAATGTTAATCATACGTACAGTGGGGTATTTAAAAATATAATGGTAATAAATATAGAACTTCTAAACTACTGATCCGATCGGTATGAAACAAACTGAAAATTGTGAATAAGTTGTAAATACTTTGAAATATTGTGATTGGATCACCCAGTTTTAGTGCAGGGTGTACTTACAGGTTGTCAAAGTTGACTACCTCATGTATAAAAAAAAAACGTTTGGAGCATGTAACTTTTTTAAATGTTCCCCGATATCTTAAATTGTTTGGCCTAGAGTAACGTATGTTTGTAAGATATAGACAAAACATATTAAAGTGATATCTCTTTTACTTTAAAACTTATTTAAATTGAAAAATAAATTTTAGTTTTAAAACTTTCTTTTTTTTTTAAAAAAAAAAGAGAGGCAACACTCAGGAAATACTTCCTATATTTAGTGTGTTGCTTTCTTTGGAAAGGGATAGTATAGAGATGAAAGGTGGGGAAAGATGAAGGGCTTCAGACATGGCAACACTGTAATTGCGCGAGTCTTAGAACAGTTGTTGCTCGCCACCTGATGCAGAGTTGGCGAACTTATTGAACCTTTTTGGTTCATAGCCCTGATTCATTATTTTACTTCGGTGGGGTTAATTGCTATGGGAACACCGAAGGTGGACATTGCGATACGTATGAGGGATAAAAAAACTCATACATATTAATTTGATGTTGCCGGCAGCGGGGATCGAACCCGGGACCTTCTGTGTAAAAGTCCAACGCGCTAACCATTACACCACAACGCCCACAACTTGACTTTTTTTGGTTTATTTACGGAAAAAGACTTTATTATAAAATGGATTTAAAAACAAATAATCACTATAAACAATTGTATATAGTAATATATAACTATGTCAAAACTTTTTTACATGGTTTTGCTAGAAATTTTTATAACTATGTCCGACTTTAGATTTTCATGAGATATTTGTTTCTAACCCGTTGCGAACTGCGATCAAAGTCTTTCATAATTAAAAAAATTTCGAAAATTAAGGAGTCGATCGCAAATCTCAACGGCTTATTTATTCGATTTGGCTGAAATTTTCACCTCAAAATCTTTGGATTACATTATCTTTAATACTGTGATACGTCTTATACGACAAATTCATATATTTTTGACTATCTTAAAGACTTACCTCTTTCATTTCTTGAACAATTTTTCGCCCTAAATACCAGGGTCTTGATCTGCCAAATTCACAACGAGTATAAGGATCATTATATTCCTTAAAAGCCGATATGATATTACGTGCGGCATTGGCATACAATATCACAGCATCATAGATTAAAATAGGCAACATGGTTTGATTACCTAAAATTTGCTAAAAAAAAAAAAAAATTAAAAACCAAAACCTAAATTAAAAAGTAGACATTATAGATAACTTTTCAAATCTTTACATACATCGACTTCTGTAATTCTGGTCTTTTTTCTTTCATAAGGATTTGGATCCACTAATTTTAAACGAACGGCTGTTATGTTTGATTTAAAGTCAGCATTATAAATTTGTTGTAAGCCCGAACTATGAGAATCCAAATGTGTGAGAAACCAATTCTAAAAAGGCAACAAATTAATAAGAAAAAAAACAAGAATTAACAAGTTACACCGTTCAACAAAATCAGAAAAACGTTTATGCATCGGCGTTGAGACCTATCCCTTATAAATGACTTTAGGATGCAAATCACGAATATGACATTAGAATCTCAAAGTTAGAGTTAGTTAAAGAAATTTTTTTTCCAAAAAAACTTTTTATAAAAACTTTAATTTTTTCTGATAGACTTTTTGCAAAAAAAATCCAAAATTAAAAATAATAATGCTACTTTTTTAGTATGAACTATACATTTTAATTTTATATATTACACGTTTCGAAAGATGCGATAATATTCAATATGTTTGTATTAAAAGTGGAAATATCTAATTTTTACCGATTTTGCTAATAAAACATATGCTACAAAAAGAAGATCCAAAACTTTTATATGTACTTTTCGTAAATATTAGGGTATTCAAATTACTCGGGTTTGGTTTTGTTCGAGCAAACGAGCAACTCAACTATGAGGTTTTTAGCTTAATCGAATAAGATTTTAAAATTACTCGAGTAACTCGAATAATTTAAGTAGTTTTATTTCATTAAATAAATGGAGTTCCGAAATGTATTTTAATAAAAATAATATACAATTAAGGTGTTTAACATTATTTTCTTTCGTATAAAGTTCAACTTTAAGAAAACATTAGAGATTTTTTAAAATGTCAAAAATTGATCAAACAGTAACACTTCAACTGTTTGATCCAGCCTTGTATGAAAATATTGATTACTCTTTATTATTTTTTAAATAAAGATTTTAAATCAAATAAATAATTGATAAAAAACTTTTCGAATTGAAAAGGACTTTTATTTAAAATTTTTACATAAAACTTTGTATTATCTATATAATAAAAATAAAACAATTATTAATTCAAATAATGTCAAAAACAATTTTTTTTTTTTTTTTTTCGTTAGACCAACACTCAGGGGATGCCCCCTATAATGCAATGCATTGTGTTGATATCAGGAAATTAGGTTATGGGGAGGAGGAAAGAGGGAGTAGTGTTTGTGAATATTTGATTTGAATTTCGCTACATTGTAAGTGACAGGGAAGACCTCCGCGGGGAGTTTATTACACATACGGCTAGTACGGCTGATGAACGAATTTTCCCTGTAATGAGTTGTGCAGTTCACTGGACAATCGACTACAAACGGATGAGCTCTGCTAGATAAGCGAGTGTTTCGAATGAAAATACGGGCCCTGGGGATAAGTTCACTTATCTCAGCAGAACAATTTCCATGGTAATATCGATAGAACAATGTTACACAACCCACATTCCGAAGATGCTCCAATGAGTCAATAGAGCTTGATACCCTCTCGTCATTGATGAGCGCCGACGCCCTCCTTTGCACACGGTCCAGAAGCTCTAAAATAGACTTTGAAGCCCCTGCCCACATATGGGAGTTGTATTCCATTTTCGGTCGGATATAGGTGGTATAAATATTAAGTAAATCGGAAGGAGTGAAGTACTTCTTACACCGTCGCAGGAAACAGAGACACTTGAATGCTTCTTTCGACACCTGGAAAACGTGCTTATTCCAACGGACATCAGGCTGAATCCTCATGCCCAGAACATCAAGAGTATCCGATTCTTCCATATTAATACCACCCAATTGAACAGGTGACAGCGTTAAATCCACGGACCTATGGGTTAACATACAACATTGGGTCTTGTGCGCATTAAATTCTACCAAATTCGCACGACCCCACTCAGAGATTGTAGAAAGATCATAATTGAGTGTATCATTCATATTCTGCCTTTTGCCCCCAATCTCCTTAAGGCTTGGCCTACTATCGAAGGAAAATGAATGACAAATGTTGCTGTCATCTGCAAAAGAGTAAATAGGGTTGAAAGTTTAAACAAGAAGGTCATTTAGAAAAATGAGAAATAGGCAAGGAGAAAGAACGGAACCTCAGGGTTCCTCATCGTCGGATGAGACCCCATCTATAACAACGCGTATAGTGCGATCTCTGAGAACATTTGTTCAGTTTTGATTTTTTTTTTCAATAAAACGTTTTTATTTTATAAAGCACTTGTGACGCAAAAGATTTGAGGTACACTTATCGTTAAAATTTTAAACATTTTTATACCTTGATCGAAAAATTAAGTTTTTTATTTGAACTCATTTTCCCAGTAGAATATTTGCCACTTTCAATTTTTTGTTTTATTTCACTTACGCAGCTCATTTTCCCTTATAGTATAAGGCTTATACGATTCAATTTATTTAAAACTCAAAAACTAATTAAGCTGGCGACGATCCAGGGGGGAGTGATGAGGGTGATATAAATAATAATAATAAATGTTACGCCGAATAATTTCTTAGTAGTCTGGAACTCTTGACTAGTGATTTATCTACTACACCTTTTGCAACTTAATTGGAATTCGAAAATTTCAATTGAAATTCAGAAAACACCAATTGAATTTCAGAATTTCCATTTTATATTTAGAAAACATCAATTGAAAATTAGATTTTCCATTTGAAATTCAGTAAACACCATTTGCAATTCAGAAAATATTAATTGAAATTTAGAAAATAAATTGCTCTATGAAAAACTTTTTAATTTGTGTCGTAGTGAGTTTCAAACCCACAGCCATACATTGTACAATCACCTCTTGGTGTCATTGTCAATCACAGTATTCAGAATGTATTATTTTAATCAGAAGAGACAGAGTTAACTAATACCTTTAATCAATTTATGTTTCAACTAAAATGCTTCCTATTTTTAATCTTAATGTTATTTCTTTTTCACAAGTAATTATCACATTTTTGGTAAAGCTAAACTCGCAGATATTTCACAAACTGGAGCTTATATTAAAAGTGTGTGATCATTTTCGTGATCTACATCCTAAAATCCATCAGAACTGATAAGTCACATGTTCAATGACCTAAATCTCTCCAAATTACCCTAAATGGTCCCAGCAATTTAAAATCTTTAGCTGCATTCATAAGTGGCACTAAAGATTCGGGATCACAATCCATAACTAAACGATGTTCATGATAAGTCTCTTCAGCCTCTTTCCACAAAACTCTTATATCATTCTGATAATCGGCAATATTTTTCAATTTAATATAATCCTTGTTAATGGATTGTATATCCATGAGATCCTGCAAACGGGTAAGACCTAAAACGGATTTTTCGTCAAATTGTCTTTAAATAAACTATGATTTGTGTTAAACCTTTCCCCCTCATTATACCTTGTTGTGTTTCATAAAATATCGTAAATGTTTTCCATTCATAATCTGTTTTAATTATATCCAAATATGCACGCGATAAAGCCGCCAGCGGTGGTGCTACATTCACTGACATCTGATGATTTAGTTTACGTTGTTCTAGGGTCGTTTCGATATTCCAGTCATATTGCATATGTGGTATACCAGTGGTATTGGCTATTAAAGCTACAATGTCTAAAGATGAAAAGGATTTCAATAATTTGTTTATAATTATAATTTGTTTTGATTAAATAATATTTTTACCAGATGATGTTTTTGAACTTGGTCCAAATATAGCAGCAACGCCATTAGCAATTAATTCACAAGCTACAAAGAAAACATCAAAAATTGTAGTAATGATAATAAAATATTAATATTATGGGAGCATGGTATTAGTATTCTCTTAAATTTAAATTTTGTTTTAACATATTTATCCGGTAATATTCTTTATATACTGAAAATATTATTGAAATTGATAAATTGATTGTAAAAAATAGCAGATTTCAACACTCAGGGAACTTCTGCTTTAAAAACATGTATTTGTTTGGATTGTATTACAGTTTCTTTACTTTTAATGTAAATGTCAGTCATTTGTAGAACAAATTTTAATTTTTTACTAACCATGTAGTTCATTTAAAAAAACAAACCACATCAAATAACTGTTTTATGATTTTACATTAATTTTTTACAGTCGTTTTTGTTATTTAAAAACTAAATAAAATAAATGTTTGTTTGTTTTTTACTAACATATGTGGTTCATTTTAACTACAATTGTTAGTAATTTTTTGAAAAGTAAAAACAAATGGCAAATGTTAGTTGAATTTAATGACATGATAGTCGTCATTTCTTCAAGTGAAATTTCATTTGTTTTTGACTACAATTGCAGTCGTCTTTATCTACATAATATCCTTAGTGAAGTCATTTTTACAGCTAAGCTGTTCGAATTTGACAACCTGTAGCGTTTTATGTATTAAAACAGGGTTGATTAGGACACGTAATTTTGGAAACCCTACACTGAGAGAATTATCAGCATAATATCAATGAATTTTTGCATTAGATCCATTAAATGTCACTGAAACTTGTCCGTTGAAACTTTTCATTAAATTAATGCAGTTTGTGAGATTTTATTTGTTCGGTTTTAGATCATTACAAATTTTTCTCTAAATTAACAGAAAAATTATAATTTTTATATGATAATTTACTTTGACTATTTTCTGTGTTTTTTTTTTCTAATAGTCAAAGTAAATTATCATATAAATTATTATAATTTTTCTGTTAATTTAGAGAAAACTTTGTCATGATCTAAAACCGAACAAATAAAATCTCACACATAAAATTTGTAATGATCTAAAACCGAACAAATAAAATCTCACACATAAATTTATAGATCAACGATAAAAATTCACTATTAATGCAGTTTTTCATAAAATTTTATGAAAAATTTTATATTTTTTATTAAATACTTCATATGACTAATGAAAAAGTTTCATTAGAACTATGAAGCTTTTTCATGAAATTTAAGTCATTTTTCATTCACATTGTGAAGAAAACTTCATTAGCTTAGTGAAAAAATTTCATTAGAACTCCTGCAAGGAATTCTCTCTGTGTAAACCTCTTCTATAGCTAGCTGGCAGTTTTTTGAAATCGATCAACTTTTTTAAAAACTATAATCTCTAATTGATTTTGAATTTTAACGTCTTTTTCAGACAATTGCAATTAATACTATAATTAATATGCAATTTTATTTAATTTTAATTGTGAAAGGCGTGGTAGATTTAGGGTGACCATTAGATTAGGGTGACCATTTTTTTTACGTATAAATTTATTAAATAATTGAGCTCTAGGTCACTTTTTTATTTATAAAATATCCTTTATTAAGGACGAAGGCCTCTGTAGCCAGTTCCTCCCCTTTGTATTATTAACCTGTAAATTTAACTTTCTATTAATAAATAAAAATAAATTAATAAAATATCCTTTATTTTTTTATATATCTCCAATATTTCGTCATTCTTTGAATGACATCCTCAGGGAGTATGAAAAACAACAAAATTCGGTTTTAAATGTAGTGTTGACCAGAGTGTAGGGCAACGGCAGGAAATTTTGTTTTTTAATATTGTTTGTTGTTGTTCATACTCCCTGAGGATGTCATTCAAAGAGTGACGAAATATTGGAGATATTTTATAAATACAAACGTGACCTAGAGCTCAATTATTTAATAAAGTCATTTATTTCAAAGATCGAAAAACATTTTATAATTTATTATATATAAATTTTTACATATAATAAGTTGTAATATAAATGTGATATTACAGTTATTATAATTTTATATTTTCAAAAAAAAAAAAATAATGTTTAAATAAATTACAATAACAAAAAACTGAAACAATTTCAAACAACTGAATTTAACATTTATTTTTTTACCGAATCTGTACGTAAAATTTTAACATTAATTTATAAATTGTTATTCACTTGTTCTATTAAAAAATAATTTAATAGAACAAAAAATTATTTAATAATTTTATATTATTTTAAAAGAAATAACCTAGTATATGGTGCTTTATATAAAAATTAATAAATTTGAGTTTTTTTTAATAACACAGCGCTGCAAAGTTGATCCCTAAAATCGAAAACAAAAGTACCGACCATTGATCCTAAATATTTCGGCCACACTGACTTTAATAGCCATTTCCAGTTTTGTCACTTATGGGCCACATTTTTCGAAAATTTGCATTAAAGTTTTGGATGTTTTAACGCAGTTTTTTTACATAAAATTATGTACTGCAGCGCAGTGTCTAATTTCATAAATCAAATATTTTATAAAAGTTTTTTATGGTAAATACATAAAAAACCTCCAGTAACATTCAGGTATCAAATTCGGTTAATAAATGTGCAGCATTAAGAATTAAATCCACTTTTTTTTCAGTTTTTATTATTTTTTACCATTTGCACAATTTATCATACCATTTTTCAATCGATCAAAGCATTTTTGTGCATAAGAAAAAATAAAAATCTTACAAATTATTTCACGTAAAAAGAAAAAACGTCGAAAAAGGACGACCTATAAGTTCACGTTTTAGTATAATATGTAAATAGCTTCAAAAATTATGTGTACCAAAATTTAGAACAAAAAGTTTGTAATTGCGAAAGTTATTTTAACAAGCCCTTTCATTACAGTGAATGTCTGCAAAATATTTTTTATTTATTGAATCTTTCGTATATAGAAAATGACAATAAGTATCAATATCTTTAAACTAAATAATATTTTGTTATGGTCCTATTGCCAGTGCAATGCTACTGTAGTTTCAATTGTAATTTTTCTTGACCAAAATTAAATTTTTTCTCATATTCACTTTTCGTTTCTCTGTAGTTGTAATCTATTAATAAACACTTCAAAACAACAGAAAACTGATTTTGTTTTTGTAAATACTCATTTACCGGTCTAATACAACAAACTGAAGTTGAACTTTATAAGTAAATCTAATAAAAGAATAAACAAAACACGTTTTTTTTCCCCTTTTTATTTTATTTTTTGTTTTTAAATGTAAAATATTTTGAAAATATTTTTTAGACATTCACTGTAATGAAAGTATTTGTTAAACTAACTTCCGCAAATATAAACGTTTTTGGCTGAATTTTGGTACACATAATTTTTGAAGATATTTACATATTATACTAAAAGATAAACTCATAGGTAGTAGTTTTTCGCTATGCCGTCATTTATGTTTTTAAGCACATTTCGCGATTTTACTTGATACTTGAATAATCTTGCTCACTGCTCACATCATAATTTTAGTGTATTTTTAAAATACTTCTTACATTACTTTAATTATTCTTGGCTATTTTGGATAATTTTTCTAACATGAATCACATCAACAAAAACTGTTTAATGGACAAAATTTACATAAATTTTAACTCAAATACAAATTTTTGCATATTTTACATCAAGTTTCTAACTTTTATATACCATTTTAGAAAGTTTCTATTAATGACTTCCTTTAGCTAGCATTTTAGCTAAAGTGAGCCTGAGTTGAGTTGTTTTTAAAATGTATATGAATTACGACATGAAAATGATGTTTAGCCAAAAAATACAAACAAACTAGGTGCAGGCCCACATTAGCGAACATTTCCTTAAATATTGCCGTTGAATGAAATGCGAATGTAGTGTACAGCTTTTTAATTGAAAATGCAATTATTTTAACCGCACACAGAGAAATAAAGTGCCAATCGAATAGGAAAGTATATTTTAAAGGTAACAACTTATTAAAAAACTTTTGACTGCTGCGCTTTTTTTAAAGCCCCGCCTATGACATTAATGATTAACTAAACAAATTGTACTATCACTCCACTGGGTAATGCCAACGATAGCAACTATACTCTTTTTTTAAGGGGTTAAAAAATAGAGAACCTAGCGGGAATTCTATTTCCCGGATCCTTAAAATAATGATTATTGTAATCCTCACCAAATATAATTTAATTTGAAGGGCCATACTTGCCATTTTGAGAGTAGCGTGGTAGGTGTCCTAAATTTAGTAAGAAATAGGTTTACATATATGCCCCTTCCCTCTCCTACCCACCAAAAAATGGGTCGGAAAATCGAATTTTTGAAACTTCCCAACCCATTTTTAATAAATATTTGAATAACCAAAACTCTTTTGTCTGGTTTTGGCGTGGTCCTTAAATGAAGCTATGTGACAAATTTCGAGATTCTAGTTTTTTTGTTTAGACACCAAACGCCCTTTCTTCGAATATAAAGGCTGATTAAGAAAATCTGACTTTGTTAACAAATACCGCGACTATATTGCTCTTAAACACAGTGAATGCTTATAATGAAAAAAAATTAAAAAAAAGTCAAAAATTAAAAAAAATTGCCAAAATATAAAAAATCGCCTAAAAATTTAAAAAAAACTATGCTAAATTTAAAAATCCAAAAAAAAAAAACACACCGCAATAAAAAAAGGCCAAAAAAATAAATAAAAAGGGAAAAATTTAAACAAAATCGGCAAAAATTAAAAAAAATCGCCAAAAACTAAAAAGACGCCAAAATTTAAACAAATCTTCATAATTTATAAAATTTATCATTTATTAATGATACAGGCGATATTTCAAATAAATTCCCGTCCTTCACTGCGATGCTTAGTTTTCGAGAATTACGCGATCTAAGAATCTATAAAATCAAGATGAAATTTGGTATATGTATTATGCGTTTGAGTTTTGAACAATGGTGCAACCAATTTTCCTCTAGCTCTTTGGTTTTTGAGTTATGGACATTTTAAATTTTATTTGGGCGATTTTTGAAGAAAAAATTTCACAAATAGAAAAAAGTTGTCCGTGTTTATTTATCTCTGTTAGTTTTCGAGATACAGGCAATGTTCCAAAAAAAATCTGTTTTTGCTTTGCGCTGATTAGTTTTCTTGATCTAAACATCTAGCCATAGAGTAAAAATTTAGGAACGGTATTGGGGTAATGGGATTGATTTTGAACAATTGTGCAAACATTTTTCCTCTACACACAGAAAAATATTTTGTGTATTAAAACTAAAATTCAGTTGAATTAACCGAACTTTGTTGTAAAAACTAATGTTTAGTTGTATCAACCGACTGAAATTCGTAAAAACAGAATTTGAGTTGTAGTAACTGAATTTCAGTTATTTGCCAACTGAAATTCAGCTGAATTTTTCTCTGTGTACGTCATTTGAAGTTGATTTTACATAACTTTTTAAGTGTTTTAACTAAACCAAATTTTCCATTCCGTGATGATTAATGGTATATTTTTGCTAAACCAGTTCACTTTCTTGATTAGTTTTAGTTGTCGAGATGTCTCGAAGGTTTAATTCACTTTTTTTTATGAAATATGAGGGTTAATATATTTTAATTAAATTTTACTTACTCATTTGTTGCAGCACAAAACTATCATCATTTGGAACATAACGTTTTATAGTCACAAATTTTAATTCAAATAATTTTATATTATTCAATTCACGAAATGCTTGGTCAAAACTTAATTCTATGGCACGTTCATCTTTGAAAAATAAAGCACCTACACAAAGAAAATGTAAAGAGATTTTATTTTTATTTTTAATTTAAAGTAATGGAATTTAAATTATTTTGTTGAATTGTAATTTTAAAATTAATTAAAACATTTTTGATGCAAATTATTCAAATATTTTATTAAAAATTATTACTTTGCTTATTTAGATATAAATTTTTTTTTTTTCTTATTTTTCACAATTTGATTTGAATTTTCATTTTCTCTTCTTCTTCTTACCCACTTTCACTTCCGTTTTTGTTTCATCAATAAATTCTTGAGATAATTTTATATTGAGTATAAATAAAAACCAATAAATCCAATACATTTTCTTTAGCATTTTTATTACAATTTATACATTTTTCTATAGTTTTTTAATATATTTGTAAAGAAAACTTTAATGTTTCTTAAAATTTCTTTTAATTTCTTTTTTATTACGTAAATTTTATATTTATATATTTCTTTTTCCACTATAAAAAGACTGTGATATATTTTTTTAACTATTTCTCCATTGCTCTCAATATTATTTTTGTTCGCCTTTTTTATTTCTAGAAAAAAAAAAAACCGTCCAGACTTGTCGCGTATTTAGAATCAACTGATTCAAAGAAAAACAATTTTCCGCATATTTTCCCGTTAAGATTTTAGTTCTTAAGAGTTTTTTCGTTTTCAATTTAAAGTGTTATTTCGGGTAGGGGGGGACGTAAAGAACATTCATATATGAACGTCATTTATAAGATGTGAATATTGTGGAATTTTCTTTAAGCATTGGAAAAATTAAGAATATACACAAAAAGTTTTGTAGATTTTGGGAAAAAAAATATTTTGGAAAAGCCGGTATATGTTGGCCCATAAATATTTTTTTCTTTATTTTTTTTTTTTTTTTTTTTTGAAAAGTGTGGCATTTTAAAATTAGACACAAACGCTCACAAGTTTTCGTTTCATGTTTTTATTTTAATTCGTTTAGATTTGTTTCATGTTCATACAAAGAAATAAAAAATTATATATCCTGCATGGTCATCAAACATGTGTGAAACATAAAGTCATAAAATAATTTACCTTCAAATCTTTTGAAAATATAAATATTAAATATTTCTACCAAAACAAACATTTCCCACTAAAACTAAATAATTTTCAAATTGTTTACATTAAAAAAAAAATGGTTTATGTCAACACTGAGAGAATTGTCTTCTTTATATTAATGAAATTTCTTTTTCTTATACACTCAAAAAAAAATGTTTGTAAAGTCAGCAAAATTTTAGTCAGGAGGGTGCTATCAAAAAAATTACTAATGTCAGCAAAATCTATTGCTGAAAATCAGCGAGCTGATTTTTAGCAACAAAATTAGTAGATTCAGCAAAAGTTTTGCTAACACTTAGTAGATTAGAAATAAAAAAGCGTTGGTAAAAATTAATAAATTTTTTGCTGAATTTTAGTAGACTGAAAAAACGCAAAAAAATTGTAAAAAAATTGTAATTTAGTTAATATATTTGCTGAAAATCATAAAACAAATTTTTGTGATTCTTTTAAAAATAATTTACAATAATTACGAAATATAAAATATCTGAAAATATATAGAAATAAATATATATAACATAACAAAAATTTTCTTTCATTTACTTACATTAATCGTTGTCTAAATGATGCTTTCTTTTAAAGAACGCAACTGCCGAATATAATTATAGAAACGAAACGAAAAAATAAACAAAAACAAACGAAACGAAAAAAACAACTCTTTTTTGCAATAAGAAAAAGGAACCATACAAATCTACCTAAGATATGTGTCTTTGTCTTTCGCTTTACTCTGTCTACATGTCTGTATATGTTTGTTTGCAATTTGACCACACTAGATTATCATTCTATTAACATTTATTATAGAAATACATATTAAATTTAAAATTTTCTTTTGTCTTTTATTTAATTAATAGACAATTATTTTCACAAGCCGGTGACAACGCAAAATTTAAGTTGTCTTAATCCTCAATTTTGTTTTATGTATGAAAAACAGATACAAAAATCTTACATGGTTGATTTTTTTATATGTCTTATTAGAGTTGTACTTTTTAGTATCATTTTCCTCTTCTCTACTACATCTTGACATGCCGCGACATCTGCTTCATTGTGCGTATATCTTTCTATCTGGTTGTCGTCCACACTATTAATGTGCTTATCAGCACAATTTTTTTTAGCAAAATTAATTAGTAAAACATTAGTATATTAGTAAAGCATTAGTATAAAACAGTTATGTGCTGAATAAGTATAACAAAGATTTTAGCTGAAAACACGATTTTAGCAAAAAAATTTGCTAAAAAATAGTATACCTGATTTACAAGACGTTTTACTAACTTTTGTACTAACTTATTTATTTATTAATAATCATATAATTACAAATTATATTCTGTTCAGTGATGCCTACCGGCTTTAATCGGCTAAGCCGTTTGACATTTTCTTAAGCAAAACATATTTTATAAGCAATTATTTTTTCGTCCCGAAAAACTAAATTCCTAACTTTAAAGCTATTCTTCAATTTTTCAGCAAAAAATTTATTGTTTATTATTAATTTTTCTTTTGAACTATATAAATTTAAAATAAAAGAGTCTCACTGCAAAATTATATATAGAAATTTTCGAAATTGTTAATTATAAAAAAATATTTTATGACTTTTATTTAAATTGTTCGTTATAAAAAATTGTTCGCACTGTTCCTTTGAGTAAACTTTTAAAATTAGTAATTTGCCTCTATAAGACATTTATAAAAAACATGTTTTGTCAAAATTTGTCAATGTAGTCCTAATTAATGTGAAGAAAAGGAATAAAAATCAAAACTTAAACAAATTAAGAAACTTTAAAGTTACTCTAATTTTTTTTTTTTAATTTTATATAAAAATGCATAATTCAGTTATAGTTTCCAACATTTCTGAAAAGATGTAATAAAAAATCCAACTTGTTTAAGTCTTGAACTTAAATTTTGACACTTTTAAGTATTCGCTCTTTTGTTCTCATAAGAGCATATTCGCTCTAATGTCCTTATAAGAGGACATTCCAGAGGAATACATTCAATTAAAAAAGAAATTTGTAATGCGGTGTATACAAATATTTTTTTGGATGAAATTTTCCAATTTCGCGAAGTCTGCGACTTCGAATTTAATTTAATTTCATGCTTGTAATGTGCACCCAAATGCATAATAGATTCTATTTGTCGCAGTCATAGTAATTGTATTTAATTGTTGTCTTTTTGTAACCTTCCGTCGTCACACTGGGGTATATGATACACCCTAACAACAGTGTGAACTGCGTGTAATTAAAAATAGGAGTGAGGACGGAGTGTTAAATTATTAAAAAAATAGATTGAGTAGAACTTTAAAATTTTTTGGCAGACAAAATTCATTTACATACTGTTTCTAATTTCGCGAAATCCGCGAGTTCGATTTGAATTTGAAATTCATATTTGTAATATACATAAGAAGTATGTATTTAGATTTGATATGTTGCGATCAAAATATTTGAATTTTTATCATTTTTAAACTAAATTTAAGAAAAGAGGCGGTAAAACTTTGAAACTACGATGGCAATCTGCGATTTAAAAATAAAACTTTTTCCAATTTCTGCAGACCATATTCTGTCATAATGACACATTTTTACGCTTGTGGAACTCGTGAATTAAAAATTTGTTTGGACCCCATGATGAGATAACATTATTTTATCTTTAATATCCGGAGAAGACTTCTTTTTTTTTGCTATTTTTACTCATATTGACTAATTTTGTCATTTTTTATTCTATTCATATTAATAATTTATGTTTTTAATCCAAAAATAACTGTCTGTTTAATTTTTATTTAATTTAATTTTATTTAATTAAATATAAAAAAATGATGGAAAAGAAAACGTGTGTAACCAAAAAAAAAAAAATTGGCTTCGTTTTTCTTTGCACGTGTTTTGTATTCTATTTGAAAAATTTTGATTTTATACTTACTGTAGTCTACAAAATTCTTATGAAATTTAACCTTCAGCCTTCAAGCCGCTGCTGACCATATTTTGGATGCTACGGGCGATTAAGCCACCGCCGCAGACTGTTTTTGTAGCCGCCACCGTAATTTTGCCACGGCTTTCATCTCTGATCCTATTACCCTAACCGAGCACTAACTACTATGGCATTAGGCTCTTTGCAGCGAAAACGGACCAGCACTTCTGGTGGGAATCGAACGCACGACCTCCGCACTAATAAGCTAGCACGCTACCAACTAGCCTACTGGGGCGCACCTTACTGATTTAATTAAAACTGCTACTTTCATTCAGCCAATAAAATTTTTTTTTTATTTATTTTATTAATTAATAATCATATAATTACAAATTATATGCTATTACCCTAACCGAGCACTAACTACTATGGCCTTCGGCGCGTTGTAGAGAAAACAGACCAGTGCCTCTGGTGGGAATCGAACCCACGACCCTCGCACTGATAAGCCAGCACGCTACCAACTAGCCTACCGGGGCGCACACAGCCAATAAAAACTTTAAAGAATCTATGAAACTGATTTTATAAAAATCATAGAAAGTTTAATAAAAATATTTAGATTTTAGAGAAAATTTAAAAGAAAAAAATCATTAAAATCCTATTTTTTGCTAAACAATATTTGTGATTTTAAATTTTATATTTTTTTCTCTAAATTTCTCAAATATTCGTGATCCAAAATGTAAACCCTTTTAGCTTTATCTGCTTCATATTAGGATGTGCTTTAAATATATATTTGTAGATTTACGTTTATTAGATTATTCGTTTATAAAATCGACTTGTTGAACTCAACAAAATTTTTTGCTACTTTAACTTAGTAGATTGAAGAAAAGTAAAAAACTTGTTTTTGTGATTTTGTTAAATATATATAAAAATATAAGGACTTTCACATCGTGAACATAATGCTATTAAATAAAAAATCTGAAAATAAACAAAATATTTTAATTATATATTTAAGAACAAAACATAATAATTCACAATTACTTACATGCAGGTATGACGCAATTTTACATTTTTCAAATGAAGATAATTCTAAAATACAAAAATAAAGATTGCTATAAAGTTTGCTACCCTACAATCTGGCAATTGTAAGGCAAAATGGGTAGAAAAAAAATCTAAAAAATTTTGCAATAGAGTAAAAAATGGCATTAAATGGTTAAGGTGAAGCAAAAATGCCATTTTTGGAAAATAATTGACAAAATTGGAAATGCTGCAGTTTGTGGCAAATGCCAAAAAAAAACTTGCCCTAGTTATAACAATTTTTTGTATATCTACATTTTTCCAAGAAATGAAATAAAATAGATTTTTTTACCTACTCCCAAAAGGGGCGTAACTGCCAACAACAAAAATACCACTTTTTAACAGAGCGTTGACTTTTAAGTGGATGAGCAATTTTGCAGTCATTTTTTTTTATTTATGCAAAAAATTATGTAAGTTATCGCAAAATTGTTCTAAGATAACCAAAATACATAATCAAGAAAAACATATTTCGTGTTCGCACTTTTGGGATAAATCCTCATCCTGGCTTACTACACTTACAACACTTTAAGTAAACGATTATGTGAATTGGAAGCTTAAAAAACTGTATTCAAAAATTTTGAAAATAGTTCACATTTTTATTAAATCTTTAATTGATACAATTACATATTTAATTAAATTTTAAATTTTAATTTAAATTTAAAAATGAATTACAAAAAAATTTTATTTCAAACAAATCTTTAATTCAAATTTTTTGAGAAATAATTTTTTCTGTTTTAGTACAGAACTTTTCTAAGTATAGCTGGAACCCCTTAAACAAAAAAAAATAATTTTGAAATATTTTTAATAATTTTGTCATTATTGTCATCATGGGTTCTCTTACTCAGGATATGTTCCTCTTGGATTGTCCTTCCTACGAAGCTTATTTGGATACTTTTATAACACGTAATGATATACGCTATATACGTAATATACGTTTTTGCCGTATGTTAGTCGAACTGGGTTATAGATCTTCTGCTGAAATATATACACCAACTCAATTTGAATTGCGTAAGGCAGCTGTTCAAGAATCATTGTGGCCTTCGAAAAAATCAACCATATACTTTAGTGATAAACTTAAATCCTTAGACCCAGTCTTAAAAGAACTGGCCTTAAGAGAAAAGCCCAACATACAAAAGAATATATCGGTAAGATTTTAAAGTCTCAAACAAGAAGGGATCAATATAAAAAGTTCTTCTGATTACTCTTTTAGACCATTATCTTCGTAAAACATCGTCTAAAATCGGGTTTTGAAGTATCCGGTTATATAGATTATGAAAATAGTTTACGTAAAGCTAATTTACATCTAGAAGGATGTACTAATTGGATGGGTATTTTTGAAGAACGTTTACCACTTATACCTAAACCCCATGATTAAGCTATTTCGATTGGCATAAGGGGATTGTACACTATAATGATTCCGAAAATTATGCTGTAGTACATGATGTTGAATATGGTTTAATGTTTATGCATAAAGGTGACCATAAGAAAATTTGTGTAGATATCTCCGGTGATTTATATCGTAAAAATTGTACAAGATCTATGATTTTCTCAGAAAAATATGGTCATGTTATATTTTATGATCATGTTATAAGAAGAAAGATATAAACGAGAGAATTTTGCGAAGAATTTCGAGTAAAAACCAGAATTTTCTATGAATGTGCTGCATGTTTTTAAAATTTTTGTTGATAAACATTGAACTTTTTTTGGCTCGAATCCAATAAATTTTGTATACTTTGTATAAAAGATTTAAAAATTGTTTAGAATTTGCTGATCACAACAAATTAAAGGTATAAAATACAAAACATAGACTATCGTCTGCCTCATAAAGATAAAAATAGAGGTCAATATTTAATGTTTTTTTTTTTTTATCCCTCAAACTGGCAAACGATGTTTTGCAACGAAATTCATACCATGTGCTCCACTCGAAAAACAAATAATAAGTTCTTCCACAAAATAGTTTATCGTTGCCTAATTTAGGCGATATGAGCCAAAATATTTTAGGGTGCATTTTAAAAACTAAAGCATATAAAAGAGAAGTTTTGGACAAAAAATATATCTTTTACCAAGATATAACTACGTTCGAAAAACTATTTTTTTTCTGCTACCAAGATATAACTACGTTCGAAAAACTATTTTTTTTTCTGCTACTATTTAAGAAGATATCGCGATTTTCGCTTTTTGAAAAAGGCGAAATTATTTTCGCCTAATTTCTCTTTTATCTGAACTTCAATTTATATTGTTCAAACGTCAACGCTTTGCTATTAATACCTAATGTCTTCCTTCTGCAAAATTTCATAAAAATCCGTCTATTAGTTTATACACAGAAAAAACTAAAAACGGGTTTCAATTAAAAATTTTATTGAATCAATTAATATTTTAATTGATTTTGCACCTACCACTGAAATGATAGTATTAACTAAAAAAATTTGCAGACAGTTTATTAAAACTCTTTCAATTAAAATAATAATAATATCAATTAAAAGAGTTATTGTTTTTCTCTACAACCTCAATTAAAAAGTTTAGTTAAATTGATTAAAACTTTAATGGAAACTTGAGAAGAAAACAATGGCAGTTTTAATTGAAAACTCGTATTTTTTTATTTTTGTTATATGCCAACCCCCCCCTCCCAATAATAAAAAAAAGAAATATAGGTTTGTAAATTAAATTGACATTTTATTTATATTAAAATTAAAACTTTTTAATATAAAAATGTATTATAAGAAAACAAATAGAAGTAAAGACAAAATTTTTGTTTTGCTTATCTTGTCTTGAACTTTTTCTTGTAACTGAATTGCTTCTTAAAAAAATCACACACAACTTTAAAATGATAGTTTAATGACACTCTGACTATTGAAAATTTAATTATTTACAAAAATAATAGTTTAATTGTCATTTTTCGATAAGGTTTATTTAAATCCACATGTGCACTTTTATTTCCACAGATAAAACACGAAACTAAATTAAGTTTTCGTGCGTACACGAATATTTCAACAAAAAGAGTGTTGCAAACTCTAGTGAAATGACTACGATTTTGCGTGTATTTGAAATCGGTAAACTATTCAACTTATTAAAAGTTAATCATTTGCGATTTTTTTTCTTTTTATTTACAAATTAAATAATATATTGATATAATTAAACCTTTGTTCGATTATTTAATCTAAATAAAATAAAAAAATAGTTTGCCAAATTTTTAAAAATTTTGCTTACATGTTGTCAACACTGTATGGATATATTAGAAAATTCAAAAAATTTTTTAATTGAATCAATTAAAAAAATTGTTTAAATTGCCATTGATATTCAAACAATCGATTAATTAGATATATTTTCCTTTAGAGGAATCCAGATAAAATCCTTTGAGTCCTTGGACTAAAGTAAGAACTTATTATTAAAGATAAAGATTCAATCTTACTTATATTTTATTAATAAGAGTTTTTAGTCAACTTAAATTGGTTTTTTAGAATATATAGCAAATTTAGTTTTCTATCTATGTAAGTATAAAACGCTCATTTGACACATTTGTGGTAAATTTTATGAAGTCTACCCTGAGCCAGCCCTACCTGCTAGAGGGTTAAGAATTTCTCTCATTTTGTGTATTTTTTCTTTCTATTTGCTAACTTTTGTTGTTTGCATTTCAATAGTTTAAGTGCATTTTGCCAATTAATTTTAAATCAAAACATGATCATTTTCTCTAGACTACAAATTCATTTAAATTTAGGCCTTAGCTGCATTAAGTTAAAAGAAAATTTTCTTCGTTTTCATATTTTTCGCTAAACGAATAAAAAAATTTTACCAAAAGTTTACATCATCAAAAAATTTTGAAATATTTTAAAAACGTCTTCAAATTAGAGTTATTTTCCACGAAAAATGTTTTTTAGTGTTTAAATTTATTACTTATTTTAAAATTGTCAACATGTTTGTGTTAAATTTTATTTACAATTATTTTTTATAATATGGGTCAATGCCAAACCTCAATTTAATATTGGTAAGTTGTATTATTATGTCTTCTATAATGTAAAATATTGCAAAATTTCGATTTTTCTTTCTCTACAGGTGCAATTTTTGAATCCGAAAACTCAGAACTAGAAATCGCATTCCGTTCTGCAGTTGACCGGGCCAATATACAAGAACGTAGTTTTGAATTAATACCCATAATTACATATGGCGGTACTGATGATAGTTTTATAATGGAAAAGACAGGTGATTTTTTTTTACTGCTTTCCTTTGTCAGAGAAGACGAAAAATAGCAAAATGAAAACTTAAAAACTTAAAAAATATCGAAAAATTTAAACAATATCATAAAAAAGTTTTTATTCAAAGAATTGTTTAACCGAGATCAAATACCAGAAAATGCCATAAAATGGCAAATATGTATTCTCTGTTTATAATAATTTTATTAAATTATATCTTTTTCCAGTTTGCAATCTAGTTTCCCAAGGAGTTATTGCTATATTTGGCCCCAAATACTGCTGAAAGTTCAGGTATGTGAAAATTTTTTCTTTCTTCCTACTCTTTTTGAGGTTATGTCGCACAGTAGGGTATTTTGGATATTTTGTTAAACGAAGAGCTTTAAAAATACTAATCCGAGCGGTTAAATTGTGTATAGCAATTGTTAAGCTTCTACATAAAAAGACTCATTTGAACATTGAACAACATTTGATCCACATTGCAAGTAATAACAAATTTTTAAAAGTTTCGGAGTTATTCACAACAATTATTGCTTAAAAAGTGTGGTTTGATTTTAAATTATTATTATTTTTACCAATATATAATAATAATCCAAAAAAAAAAAAAATTTAAAACCCGAAAATAATGTTAATAATAGCTTTTTATACCCTCCTTTCCACTGTGCAAGAGGGTATATATCAGTTTGTCATTCCGTTTAAAAAGAGTCGAGGTTTCTATTCCAGGTAAGGAATATGGCAAGAGTTTCGTCCAGTTAATCCAATCACACTGTCCGAGAAGCACAATTCCAGCGCCTGCTGCATATGCTTAGAAATAGGCATGTACTCCTGTCATCCTGCCCGACTTCGGCGATGAGAAATCATTGGTCGTTAATGCCCTTGAGCAGCTCATAGATGACCATGTCCATAATAATGGCTTTTAAACACTTTCCGGAGGTCCCTCCTGGTTGCATTTGTAGTACAAAAAGTAGTCCCTATGCGTGATTATCCTAGAGCGGTGCAACTTGAAAGTCCAATTAATTATAATTGGATGAATTCCCTTTCTTATCATGGATACGAAGGCATGTTTTACATAGAGAAATTTTATTTGGCTTTAGTGTCCGTTTTTTAGTCATGGTACTCGTAACGTAGTAGTATGAGTATTTTATAACAGTATAATAACATGATTATTTTGTTCATCATTTTGTGGTAAATATTTTCTCGAATCCTAGGATATAGGGTATAAAACTTTTAGTAGGACATGGTTCCATCCTTCAAGTTTCAAGAAACATTGAGATATTTGGAATTGTTTCAATCAAAATTCCTACTGAACACTGACCGAATCCGCAAAAAATATTCAAGATTTCCAGCAGTTTAAGTTCGGCCGTGAAAGGGTTAAAAGTACGGAGACCGTTTGTATGATCCTTTTCGAAGTCGCACGGATATCTGCTCACAATAGTTGAGCCACATGGATCTTGGGATGAGCATAGTTTATTGGAATAAACCAATCATCTGGTTCCTTGGCCCTTTAGGCTTTTCTAGTCCTTGATTCCAACACGCAACATCTCTCCTCGTCTAACTTGTCTTTTGGCAACATCTCACAAAGTAAGCTGAATTAAGAACAATTGAGTATCGATACCACGTAATGAAGGCACTTAGAGAAATTGGCATCGTTTTTCAAATGATAACAGAAATTCTCCTAGTTCGTACACCTAGGATGACTATGAACCTGGCATAAGTCCTATGCAATAATAAAACCAAAAACCAGTTGGTGATTGTCAAACATGGACAGGTATTGGACGTTTCAATTAATGATATGGATATGAATACAAGAACTTGTAGGACCAAAACAAAAATTTTTGAACCCAATAGATGTGGTGTCTTCTTTTGGTAGCAAGGGAACTTGAACTCGTGAACATTGATAACAAGAAATTATCGTATGAACTCCCAGTCTTTGAGGCATTAGCGGGCAGCAGCAATTTTGACTGTAGGACTTTTTGCCACAAAAATACTATACATTAGTAGAAAGTGTGGATACCCACCTCTCAAGCTAAACCACAGCTCCATTTTAAAACCATCCGTAAAGAATTTATAGGGTCTGTGGCCAGCTCGGAAAACTATCAACCATCCAACTCATATTGCTTTTATTGTTTTAAATATTAATATATAATTTGTCTTTTTTAAATTCACAGATATTGTTGCTTCCATTTGCAATACTCTTGATATACCCCATCTCGTTTTTGATTGGTCCTCCAGTGAGGCATTAGATGAAAAACCGCACAGAAGTATGACGCTAAATCTGCATCCTGATAATCTATTATATTCTCAGGGTATAGCGGAAATTGTACAAAGTTTTGGCTGGCGTTCCTTTACCTTAGTATATGAAACTGAAAAGGGTACAAATTTATACCACCCCCCCCCCCCCCCCCCCACTGCTTGTTAAAAAAGAAAAACAGTTGCTAACAAATATTATATTTTTCGACAGAATTACAACAATTACAAGATGTGTTACAAATTGGCGATCCAACTAGTAATCCTACTACAGTATTGCAGCTACCAGGCGATACCGATGATTATCGACCCTTTTTGAAGGGTATTAAAACGTCCACCGATAACTGCTTGATCCTACATTGTTCTGTGGAAAAAGTTGTCCCCATATTAAAACAGGCTGATGATTTAAAAATGTTAGGAGAATATCAGGTAAATTTTAATTATATTAATATTAAAATCATTTCTGACCTACTTTTAAAATTTCAGAGTATTTTCTTGCCTATGTTGGATACTCATACGTTGGACTTGCAAGAAGCTAACAATGTGGGTGCTAATATTACTACCATACGTTTAATGGATCCTACAGATTACCAGATCAAAAATCTAGTGCGTGATTGGGAAGAAAGAGAAAAACGTGAAGGTAATTATTATCGTGTCGATCCAGATAAAGTTAAGGTATGAAATGAGTTTTAAAGCTTTTAAATTTTTAATTTACAATATTTCCGAATTTTTGTAGACCAATATGCTTTTAGCCAGTGATGCTGTTTGGATGTTTGTCAAAGGTCTGGCCGGACTTGAAATAGCCGAAGAGCTTAAGCCCCAAGAGCTTCAATGTCGCAGGAATCGTGCTTGGTCAGATGGAAGAAAAATTATTGAGTTTATGAAAGCGGTAAGAATTACAAAAAAATATTTAAGCTTTTTGGAAAAGCTTAAATTTATTGAAAATATATTAAAAGCTTTTCCATTAGGCATACTCTAGAAGCCATACAAAAGCTTAGAGAATAGCTACTAACAAGAATCAATATTTTAGTTAATCCAACATATTAAAAGCTTTACATTCACAATAACCAAACTTGGCTTAAAGAAAAGTTACAAATAGAAATAGCCAATATAAAATGTCTTAAAGCTTAAACAACCTTTTACAAAGCTTTTACCATTATTAACAGTTTTAAGTATTATATTATTTAGAATTTGTCTGACTAAAACTAAAGCTTTTTCGTTTCATAAATGATTTTTTAAGAAAACAATCAAGAGTTTTAGATTTATAAATGATTTTTTATAAAAAACAATGAAACTTTGTCCACTAAGGCTTTTGCAAAAAAAAGATTGCCTTAATTTGATAAAAGATAAGATATTTTTAAATCATACAACAGAAACTGGCAACAACCATTTTTTAAAGCTATAGAAAATCTAAAAGCTAACTAACAACTTAAACCAGTATTTTTATTCAGAAAAATAATTCAAATTAAGGTTTTGAAGATCTTTATTCCAGAAACCTTAATAATTGGTGTAAATTAAAGATTTTTTATTACAAAAATGATAGCTTAACAAAAATGTGTTGTAAATTAATCTTCCTGTATAGATTCCATATGTTAAAGCTTTTTGATTGTTTGAAGCTTTTCTTATTATTTCAGAATTATCTTCAAAATGTATCTTATTGCAATATTTATGGATTTATTTCATAAAATATTGTTCATTTTTAATTTAAATAAATTATTTTATTTCAATATCAGTCCAAGAGCTTTTAACTCGTTCTCAAATTTTTAATATATTATATACATTTTCAGCGTTCTGATGAAGCCATTTCCGGTCGTATTGACTTCAATCAATATGGTGAACGCAGCTTTTTCACTTTGCGTTGTATGGAATTAACTAGCTCGGGTTTATTAGACTTGGCTACCTGGGATCCGGTAAATGGCTTTGATCTTTTAGGAGACGATGATGCCAGTGATAAACGTCAGATGGTAAAACTGCAAAATAAGACATTTATTATTACCTCACGTATAGGAGCACCATTTTTAATGAACCGGTAAATATTAGATAAAAAGCTTTTACAGAAAATCTCTTTTTAAACCTCTTCATTGTAGTGTACCCAAAGATGGTGAAATTTTAGATGGCAATGCTCGTTATGAGGGCTATTCTATGGATCTAATCGATGCCATAGCTAAAATGTTAAATTTTAAATATGAATTTCAATTGACGCCAGATGGAAAATATGGTGGTTATAATAAAGTTACTCGACAATGGGATGGTTTAGTGCGTCAGTTGTTAGATGGAGTATGTAATTCTTTTAAAAAACTTTAAATATATAAAAATTAATCATTTTTATACTTTAATTTAATTTAAGAACGCTGATTTAGGTATCTGCGATTTAACCATGACTTCCGCTAGACGTGAAGCTGTAGATTTTACTCCACCCTTTATGACTTTGGGCATTAGTATTTTATATGTCAAACCTGAGGTGAAACCACCCAACCTATTTTCATTTCTTTTACCATTTTCCAAAGATGTTTGGATTTATATGATGATCGGTTATGTTGGCGTTTCCCTATTACTTTTCATTTTATCACGAATGGCACCTGAAGATTGGGAAAATCCTCATCCTTGTAAGGAACCAGAAGAATATGAAAATATTTGGACTATAACCAACACGACCTGGTTGACTATGGGTTCTATTATGGGTCAAGGATGTGATATATTACCAAAGTAAGTATAATGCATTGTTAAAAATGATTTTGTGATATATACACGCAGAGATAAAATATGATTGAACATGATTAGGGACAAGAAATGATCATATTATGATCATAACAATCAAAAACATGATTCTTACTGATCATATTATGATCACTGAGGACGATTTTATCATCATAAATGAACAGAATATGATCGTGAGGATCATCTTATGTTCATGAGGATCATATTATGATTGTTTTGTAAAATATGGATGAAAAGCAACATTTTATGATTGGAAATTCGATTTTATCATAGTATGATTCTTATGAAAATAAATATGATTCTAACTAATTATATTACGATCACTGCTGCCGATATTGGGATAATTAAGGACCTTATTATGATCAATAGTACCATACTATAGCACCGTACTACAAAATGGGCCAAATTTAATATTCTTGAAAAGAGATCCAGTTTGCGTTGTTAGACTGTTTCATCTAATCTGTCCCTTAAACTGGACATTCAGTAATCGGTCCTTAGGAAAACTATAGCTAGAGACAGGTAAGGCTTGAATTAAATTAATTTTCAGAGACATGTTGAGAAAGGATAAAAATACTTTACAAAAAGGTTGGGGTACCAGGCGTAGTTAACAGTTCAAAAGTCTGCAACTTTGCATAGTCGGAAATTTGCAAGAAAATGGCTCTGAACAATGGGAAAACTTTCTTGGCGCTTATGTCGTTTGAAAAGGCAATCACGGAGCGACCGGACTGCTCATTTTTAGCTAGATCATTAAAGATTAATGATATCAGTTTGATATTGAAAATAGGCTATATCAGTAGAGCCGTTTAAAAGTTACTAGTGAAAATGTTAAGGTGCCTCTGAATTTTCTATACAAATTGGTGTATCCTGGTACAGGTTGATAGTAGCATCTGGTGTATGTCATATTTTCCACCATACACTCAGGGGTGAATAATACTTTAAATTCTCCTTTAATTTTTTTCTCCTCAAACATAATTCTTTTCACCACAAATATTGTTTTCCTCTTAAAATGTTTTTTCACCACAAAATTTTGTTTAACACCAAGAAAGTGTTTCACTTCAATATTCTTTATTCACCTCTATAATGTCTTTTCACTTTTTTCAATTTTTTTTTTCTTTAAATTAGAGCCTCATCTACACGTTTGGTTACTGGTATTTGGTGGTTCTTCGCCTTGATGATGTTAAATTCATACACCGCAAATTTGGCTGCGTTTCTGACCATGTCTCGTATGGGCTCATCTATTAAAAGTGCAGAGGATTTGGCAGCTCAAAATAAAATTAAATATGGTGCAGTTTTGGGTGGCAGTACAATGTCGTTTTTTAAGGTAAATCTTCAATACAGTGAAAAAAAAAATCGTCATAAAAATCCTTTACATAATTTCATTTTAGGATTCAAATTTTACCACTTATCAACGTATGTGGGCAGCTATGGAATCGGATATGTCGGTATTTACCAAAAGTAATGATGAGGGTGTGGAGCGGGTTTTAAAAGGCAAACGTTTATATGCCTATTTAATGGAATCCACTAGCTTGGAGTATATAGTGGAAAGAAATTGTGATTTGGTACAGATTGGCGGATGGTTGGATTATAAAACCTATGGTATAGCTATGCCATTTAGTAAGTTTGGAACGTAAAGTGTTTAATATTTCTCTATAAAGTGTGTTTTTTTTTTGTAGATTCTCCTTATCGCAAACAAATAAGTGGAGCCGTTTTGAAACTAGGAGAAGCTGGTACTTTATCTGAATTAAAAAGAAAATGGTGGAAAGAAATGCATGGTGGTGGTAAATGTGAAAAAGCGGCAGCCGCATCTAGTGATACCCCCGAATTGGATCTCGAAAGTGTAGGTGGTGTTTTCTTGGTTTTGGGTTTAGGTCTATTGTGTGCCTTTATTATCGGTCTTGTGGAATTTTTATGGAATGTCAAAAGCGTAGCAATAGATGAAAAGGTTGGTATTTTTTTAAGTCACAACTTTTCTTAATATTTATTCAAATCATTTAAATTCCAGATTTCTCTTATGGAGGCTCTTAAAGTCGAAACTTTATTTGCATTACAATTTTGGATAGCTACTAAACCGGTTCATGCCAGTTCTGCTAATTCATCTTCTTCGTCTAGCTCATCATCGTCTTCTTCTCATTCTAAATCTTCCAAATCAGCTGGACTCTCTATTTCGCATAGCATGAAGTCCATTAAGAGTTCCATACCCGAAACTGTACGTTCTTCTGTACATGAGAAGCTAAGAAAAATTGGTTCGATATTTTCTTTAAAATCTTTAAAAAACGGATAAAAGTGATAAAGAAGTTGAAGCACCTCCACCACCACCACCACCTCCATTGGCCATTAAGGATAAACCTGAAGTAGCTAAAGAAGATAAAGCTATACAAATTGAATTGAAAGGAAAACATGAACATCATCATCATCATCACCACCATCAACATGAAAAAGAACTAGAACCTGAGCCAGAGCCAGAGCCAGAGCCAGAACAGAAACCTGAAGGTAGTCATCGTCATGAACATAGACATCGTAAACGTGATAGCAAAATTAGTGCTAAAAGTTCTAAAAGCCATTTAAATGTTTGAAAATTTATATAAAGATTTGTTTACCCACGATTTTTTTTTTTTTTTGTTGATGTGAACATAGATTACATAGATATTAAACTCCTCTTCTTCTTTTGACAATAAACACATTTTTCCCAAAAATAACTGTTGGATCGAGTTAAGTGAAATTATTTTTATTGAAGTTATTGTATTGAAATTTATGAACGGAAATGTAAATTTTGAAGCTTAATTGATGACCTTTCTTTAATTAAAATCTGCACTCAAAATAATAAGACAGTAAAGGATCTATAAAGCAGTTGCTGACGCAATTTATATAATTTTTATGTAATTTTTAACACATTTTATACCCAACATGCACTACGTTTGAAGTTTTTTACAAAGTTTTGCAAAAATAGGTCCCTTTGTAAAACGTCCATTCCATGATAGATCGGCCACAATCTGATCGGGGGGTCATTTAAATTCCATTATGTTTTTGTACAAAAATTATTACAAAACTTTAAATTAAGATATAAAACGTTTTACTAATTTTTCTACGAACTTTTTTATTTGAGTGCATTAATATTAATCACTTTACTAATATTAAAAAACCACGCAATCCCTAGTTTTAAAGGCCCTTCCCTGATATATATATATTTTTTTTTTATTAATTAATAATCATATAATTACAAATTATATACTATTACCCTAACCGAGCACTAGCTGCTATGAAAACAGACCAGTGCCTCCGGTGGGAATCGAACCCACGACTTCCGCACTGATAAGCCAGCACGCTACCAACTAGCCTACCGGGGCGCACGATTCCCCGATATTTTATAAAGCTTTGTGTGTGTTTTTATTATTAAAAAATAAAACAAAAAACACATTAAGTTTGTCGATTAACCTGCCCGAATAACCGGTTAATCCATTTTAGCGATTTTTCGAATAATGTCTTAACCGGTGGAATAATTGGAAACATTAATATTTACTAAAAAGAATTAAAAACTGAATGATATGTATCAACCTAGCTAATATGTTTGATTTGCTTTATTTTTGTAAATATACGGAGATTGGAAGCTCGTTATAAATTAAAAATAACATAAAAATAATCTCGATGTGTATAAAAACAAAAAACTAACAAAACTGTAAAAAATATTACTTGAGCCAGAGTAAAAACTAAAATTTTTTTTATATAAATAGAACATTTTTGGTCTTCAAAGTTTAGTAACGTCATGATGCTTGTTAGGAAAAGACCCTAGCCACGTGCTTGATTACTAAGAAGACAAGAAAGGAGCTAAATTAATAATTAATAGGTTTTTTGTTAAAGTTCTGCCTATTATGGAAGCTCTAACTTTTCGGGTTCTGATAATATCTTTAGCCAGATCGAAATGCTAGTATCAACCTAGCTAATATGTTTGATTTGCTTTATTTTTGTAAATATACGGAGATTGGAAGCTCATTATAAATTAAAAAAGAAATGTAATTTAATTGTTTCATAATTACAAACAGTTTAAAATTAGGAGAATTTAAGAAAAAATTCTGAAATTTGAAAAAATTTGTGCAAGATGTTTACTTCGCTTAAAACGAACGGGAGTTTGTTATAACAAAATGTTTGCTATATTTACCTCAGATTTAATATAATGCAAATAACAGTTTATTTAGCTAAATTCAACAAAAATTGTAAATTACTGATTTGATAAGGACAGACTTTTATTTGCCGTAAAAAAAAACTAAAACAAAAAAACATGAAAAATTTTAAATTTTTTAATGAATTTGTTTGTCTAAAAATATTAGGTAAATGTTTTTGCTGATATTAGCAGATTATTTTGTTACTTTGAATTAACTAAAATTTAGCTCAAATATAACTAAATATTTGTAAATTCAACAGATTTATATTACTAATGTTTAATAAAAAAAATCTACTAATTTTTAGCAGTTTTTAACTAATTTTTAGTATCTTTTTTGCTATTTTTACAGGTTTATGTCTATGAGTGTAATTTTCGCATGTAATCTTCTTATTTCAAAATAAAATAAAAATATTTTTAAGTTTTCTTTTTTTGACGGTCCTTTCTTAAATTTTATTGCATTTTTTTTTTTTTTTTTTATTTAATAAGATAATTTTTTGGAATTTTTTTTTTTTATTATTAAACTAAAAATCTAATTTGTAGAACATTTACTACATAAGTTAATACATATTACATTAATAAGGTACATTTGAAGAGTGTTTTTACTTTAACAAAAAAAAAATTATACTTTAGAAAAAAAAAATTTATAATTTAAATATGTTTAATTTTCTTCGATCTTCTTTTATTATATGATTCTTTTTCGAGCTTAAGATCTTTTGTTAAAACGATTGTAAATTATTAATTTCCAATATTTCGTCTCCACATTGGGAGACTTCTTCAGGGAAATTTATTTTAATTTAAATTAAATCAAATTAAAATAAATTTCCCTGAAGAAGTCTCCCAATGTGGAGACGAAATATTGGAAATTAATAATTTACAATCGTTTTAACAAAAGATCTTAAGCTCGAAGAAGAATCATATAATTTATAATTTAGGTGAAAATAAAGCAAAGCAGTAGAATTGTCTTGAATAATTGAATAGAGAAATACAATCTTAAGAAGGACATTACAATTTTGTTTGCAATAACATAAGATCTTTTTAGTCTAAAAGCCTTATTTATTTAGATTAATACACAAAATAATTTGTTGAATGATTTTCTTGAAGATTCTTTTAAATTTGTTTAAAACAATTGTTCTTTGTTAGATATAATTAATACACATTACATTTACAGAGAGCATTTTGTTTTAAATTGTATATTTTTTACAATTTATATTTTTAATTTCAGCTAATTTGAACTTTTTTTGATGTGATTTTATTTAATTATTTAAAACAAAGCTAACATAATTTAAATTAATAAATAAAATGCTAAAATTATTATAAATTAGGCTAAATATTTTTATATTAAATACATTTTTTAGAAATTTTTTTTTGTCTTAAAAATTTCTAAGATATTTTAAGAAATATTTATTGTTTTAGTAGTTTTTTTTTTAAATGTAGATTTTTTACTTTTTATAGTTTTTTTTGGGGGGGATACATTTTTGTTGTAAATATATATATTTTTTTTAAATTCATTTCTTTTTGGTTTAAATTTTGTTTTATAAAATTCCATTTCATGTCATGTTTAGATCCTTTGAACGTTGAGCCTTTGTATTGACTTTTTGTCAATCTTTAGCTGCTATTGCTACTGGAGGAAATTGTCGTTCATCGTACAGCTTAGTAGGCGTGTCAATGGCATCACAGAGTTTTCGAAATTTGGCAGAATCTGCTAGAAACAAATACAAATTTAAGGAAATTGGCTAAAAAGTGTTGAGAGTTGGTGTATGTTTAAATATTTAGGTTAAACAATTTAAAGAAATTTTTATTTTTATAGAAAACATGAATTATGATTGTTAGTAAGGTGAATTAAAAAAAAAACTATTAGTTTTAAATAAATTTTAAGTTTATCATTTTAGGATTTATTTTCCCCCGAGTAAAAAAAATTATATATTATGGTCTTATGTTTTTTCATCTTAATATATATTATAATATATGATTGTATATGGTGACATGCATATCCATATATTATTATATATTGGTAACATATATAACGATATATTGTCAAATATTAACCTTTTTAAAATAAGATATGAAAGATAGATTGTCATATATAATAATACTTTCTCATATATATCACAATATTTAATCTTATATGGTGACATATAAGCTACATAATTAAAAATATAATGATATATGCTATCTTATAAAAAACATGTTTTTGTGTTTTATAAGATATGTTTATGTACCATATAAATAATGCAATTCAATATATAATTCTATATGAAATTAAGATTAACAATTTATTTTCATTAGCAATTTAGTTTGAGATATGATTATATATGGTCCTACATCATTAATATTTTGCATGCATAAAAGTCATAATTATATATTGTAATATATAACCCCATATGTACTTATATACGCAAATGTCGAAATTATTTTTCTTTAAATTTTTTTTATATTTTTATTAAAAATAATATATGTCAAGGGATATACATAAGTAAATCCAATTTAATCTCAAAATATCTCATTCTATACATCAAAAATTACTTATCTTTTTGAATCTTATTAGATCCAAATAGATCTAAATTCATCCCATGGGATATTTTGGGATCCATCAGGATCTTAAATTAGATATCTTTGGATCCTCAATTTTGTGATAATTTTTGATCTAAGTTGAGTTGGCCACACTGTATACACATTTTATATTCAAAACTATATATTAAGAACTGTTCATCATTGAAAACGACTTAAAAATATTTTAAAGAAAAAAAAAAAATAATATACAAATGAATGCCTCGCTCGAACAAGGGTATAAAATCCAACATCCAAAGTCTACAGGAGAGGTAAAAAAAGTGGGAAGCGGTCAAACAATTGAGTTTTGAAAATTAATTTTTTTTGCCAACCGAACTTCACTGTACTATGATTTTAATATATTAAAATAATTGGCCCAACTGTTTTGAATTCAGCAGCAAAAATCATTTTTGTTATTTTTTTTCAAGATCATTTAAGTTATCTTTCGATCAATTTTAATTTTAAAATCTTTTCTTTAAAACAAAATCCATGTTTTCTTGTAATAACAAAATATTATTTTTCCTAACACTTAAAATATTTAGTTTTCTAATTTTGTTTTTTTTTTTACTTATAATCTATCAATTAACAGCCAATTTACCTACCAGTTTTGAATGAAATCATATAATTCCCTCCATAAGTGATAAAATAATGAAAAAATTAGGTCTTAATACCTGTCAAAGTAGCATTCAAAGTTTGGTCGGAACCCTTTAAAATCCCTGCATATGAATTATCCGATGAAGGATCAGGATTTTCAATTATGACACTAACACTACTTTGGGAACTTGATTTACTATGTGGTGAAGGTGATGAATTCGCTGAACCCTTGGAATGTGGCGAGTCATTGGTGTTGGCAGGTAAACTGGTAGTGGGTGATTTATTAGTTGAGAAACCAGACGAAGGATTGGTGGTAGGTGTGGAAGCTATTAAGCCAGAAAATGATAATTTATCCATACTTTCGGAGAGATTAAGTTCTGGAAAAAAAAGAAGAATGGCACACTATTAAATTAAAACTTTTTTACAAATTCACATTAAAACTCACCTATAACACCCTCTAAGGTATAACGTAAATCATGAACATGCAATAATTTACAGGGTCCACCTTTATCACTATTAAAATCATAGATATATAGAAAACCATCTTCACAGGCCATTAGCAAGCGTAGTTCCTTTTGTATACGAGCTAAGCCACAGACATGCTTAAGACCTGGCTGTCCTAAGACTGCTGTGGCAAAAGCTCGATCTTGTGACAAAACTTCACCAATTTGTGATGGTATCAGATATGAGGATACAGCCTTAGATAAATAACCACTCATAGACCAGGAATTATTTGAAGTGGAAGTAGTGGTAGAAGTAGAGTCAGGTTGTTGATTTTTAGAGGGCATTGTTGTAGGATTTTGCGCATTAATTGTCGTCGAGGCGGACGATGTAGAAGAGCCATTTGTAAAAGTCACTTTACTTGAGGTATTCTCTTTGGAAGATGTGGAGGGTGATGAAGAATTTAGTGTTGGAAGTTGTTTACTGTCATCAGAAACTAAAAATTATAAAAATATGTACAAAAATGAACGGTTAAGCGTAGATAAATCCATGATTAAGCTAAGATTTCAGTTATAGAAATATTAACGGTTAAGCCTAGATTTTAGCTATAGAAATATTGACGAATAAGACTAGATGTTGACTATAGAATACCACAATACCACAATTGGCATCCAACATGGGGCCAACTGGAAAATTTATTATTATCTTTATTGATGAAGAAACCATCCTCTTATTTGTTTTATGAATGGCGCCCAATGAAAGATCTACATTTAAAGTATAAATGTCACGAAAAGTGCTTTCGGCAATTTACCGAATATAGAATATTCGGTACAGCGTAAAAAACCAAATTTTTTTATCAATACTACAAAGAAAAAATTTCTCAGTTTTTCTCAACAAAATTTCTCAGTTTCTCTCAGGTGAAATACCTCCTTACTAATCCTCAGTTATTCAAATTAATTAAAAACAACTAATTTTGTTTCATTGCACATTTCGTCTAAGAATTTAGTTACTGACAACGATGTTGTAAAAATTTAATATATTAGTTCTCATTTAGTGAGAAAACTAGTTTATATGAATGTTTGATGTTTTGCATGGGATTGTCACTTCTTTTAAAACGTGTTCTGAAATAGATTAATCAACACATTTCTGAAAGTGGTCAATTAATACATTTTAAAACAAAGACTCTATAGATTATTTATTAGGACAATATCCTATAAAGAAATATAGAGTATGGCCTCGAAGTTGAATAATTTTCATTTTCATTGTACAAAATTTAAGGTCGAAAAACATATCAAACTTGTAAATTAAAATAAATAAATAAATATAAAAAAATAGCTCAAAACAACCGCTTAAAAGTTTCAATCCACCATATTTTGGGTTTATTTTTAATTTAAAAAATAAAAAGGCATAAAAAATAGATACACCCAGAAAAAGAATTGGTTTGAATCCGATCGAAACCATTAAAGTTTATTTGAGAGGACGTTATTTTATTTTGAACTACCAATAATCGACTAATAAAGCAAAAATACTTAACTAGAAAATAAAAAGAGGAAAGAGGAACTAAAAAACAATCCATTTATCCAATTATTGGTATTTCCTTTTCAAATAAAATTCGGTTAGTTATGATAATACAAGAGAATTCATACCATCTATCAATTTTTTTTTTTTAATTGTCGATAATCAAACGTCGATAATCACTAAATTAGGGTTTCAGTAGTACCAACCGAATTTTGGATTGGATTGTCTGTAGAATCAACTAATGATTGGTATTGCTAAACTAATTTTAGACTATATTCGTTTTCCTAACAAAATATTTAAATTCAAATTTAGCACTCAACATTTACAAGTGTGTGTGGTGTAGTGGGTAGAGGGGTTGCTTCCGAGTTCAAATCTCGGAAAAGACAAACACAAAAAGTTTTTTTTTAATTAAACTAAACTATCCAAATGTTTAAAAAGCAAATAAGGCAATGAAAATTAAAAGTGATTGTGGTGCAATCAGTGGGACAGAGAACTATTAATCTGAAGGCCACGGTTCAATAACAGAAAAATAAAAAAAAAATTTAATTTCACTAAAATTTTGTGGAACGTAATACCATTTATTTGAAATGTAACATTGGGTTAGGCAACTGAATATTAGCTTTCACGACTGAATATATAATTTATTAATACGATAGTTGTCGTAACCGCCAGAATTCGATTGGCAACAAATTCGATGGCCACAACTGAAACTCTTTTCTGGATGTATAGTTTAAACTAATGTCCGGATAAAACTTAAAAATTATGTAACACTTTTCATTTTTTTGCGTTTTTGAATCTCTCGGAAATAATATAAAAGTTTATAGCTGCGGAACAAACCTTTTAATAAACTGCTCAAACTAATAGGTTGCCACAATTTTTTGGTTCTCCCTCGTTAAAAAAATCGCACATATTTTGTTTAAAAATATATTATCAGAAATAAATTAACTTATCTCAAATCCAACGAAACTTTAGCGAGCTTCAGAGTATCAAAATGATTTGATTAGATTTCACAGATTAGGCCAAGTGTATAAGGAAAAGAGTAAAATATTTTTTTTTTTTAACTTTAATTAATTTCGTTTAAATTGGATTTCTAAATTACTTTGACAATTTTAAATTAATATTTTTTTTTTCAGTTTTCAGTTAATTGGAAACTTGTTTATATTAACTGAGGAATTCTTAAACTGAGTAACTGCGAAATTTTGTCGGTGTAACAAAAAAATTGAACTTTGGCTAAAAATAATCTACACTTATTAGGCTCTATGAAACAATACCCCAATGAAATAAGTCCCCAAACCAAAAATTAAATAAGGCCCCAAAATTGTCTAATAAAAAAAATAGGGGTCTTATTTCATTTTTTGGGGATTTATTTCATTTTTTTTTTTGGGACTTTATTTCATAATGAAATTAGGCCCCAATATGAGAAATGAAATAAGTCCCCAAATAATATTTTTGGGGTGTTATTTCATTTTCTTAAAAAGCATAATTTTTAAGTAATATAAGCAAATAACCGTTATAATTACTGCATGAATTATCAAGTTATTAATGTAAATAGTTATTTGTTATTAGTAAGTGAGATTATACCGTGTAGTAATTTTGAAGTTTCTTTTATGTCGCACGCAGAAAAAAACTTTACTTCGCGAAGCCGCCTGCCGCGTTCTACGGAGGAAAAACCCCCTAAGACCGGCCGAAGGCCGCCACCCAGAAGAACTTGTTTTTCAAATCAGATGTCGAATCCGTTGAAATCTTATATTTTTAAGACGTCAAGTAATTTGTAAAAACAAGTTTTTCTGTGTGACGGCCTTCGGCAGCTCTTAAGGGTTTTTTTCCTCCGTAGAACGCGGCAGGCGGCTTCGCGAAGTAAAGTTTTTTCTGCGTGCGATTATACGATTTATAAATTTAGTTTTATTTTATAAAACTGTATTGATATACTAAATATTATTAATCTTTTTATTTTAAAAAGGCTGAAAAAAAATCGTGCAATTTTTTTTTTCAGCCTTTTTACTATGTATTAATTAGGAATAAAGAAATATTTTAAAGTAATATATAGTTTTGTTTTTTTTTTAAATTGGGGCCTTATTTCATTTTCGAAATATGGCTTTACTGCATTATGAAATAAAGCCTCAAAATTGCGGGGTTATTTCATTTTATTTTGGGGTTTCGTTTCATTTGGTTGGGGGTTTATTTCATTTTTTTTTTGGGGTATTGCTTCATAATGAAATAAAGCCCCAAAAAATGGGGCGTTATTTCATTTTTGGTTTGGGGACTTATTTCATTGGGGTCTTGTTTCATAGAGCCCACTTATTATATTATTATATTATTAAAAAAAAAAAAAACGTATACAAAATTTGTAAAATATTTAAATATTGTTTTTTTTATTAAAAATACTGCTGATATTAACAAATTTGTATAAACCGAATGATTCGTTATTCGCCCGAAGAGCTAAAACATGCCGAATATCCGGAAACCCGAATAGTGACCGAATATTTGTGATTTCTCGAAGTAAAAGATTTCCTACAGAATTATTATCGATTTAGTTTAGATTTTAACCATAATTCGTTTTTGACTATCAAAAAATCTACGATTAATTAATCCTTTACTTTTATTAACTTTTAAATTTAGATTTCCTACAAAAAACTCTTATTTATGTATAAGTCTCTCTCTCTCTCTTACCAATTGCTGATTTCCTCTCCGTTGCTTCCACTAATTTTGCATCAATTTTAAATATATGTACCGTTTCCGTATTCGAGGAAGCACATAGAAAATCTCCCGTTGTAGAAAATACCAGTGATGCTATTCTTACACAGCGTTTGACACCACGTCGAAATTCCTGTACCCGTTGACCATTTTTAACACAAAATACACGTATCACAGTACCACGCTCTGAGGCGGTTGCCAAAAGTATACCACTAGGTGAGAAATTCATAGCAGACAGTGCCGTATCGTGAGCTTTGAACGATAAACCGGCCTTCAGTTTATTCGTATTGAAAATTCTTAATTCACCACTTGTTGTACAAATGGGAAAAGCTAAATGTGAATTTAATGAAAGTGAACATAGACCAATTTCATTTAGAGCAATATTTTCAATGGAATGTAAAATTTTCATATCCCGGATGTCGTGAATGTGTATACTTTCCGCTAAACATACTACCAAACGATAGCGATTCATGCGCACGCAAAGAATCTCGGATGGATAAACACAATTACAGATGTCCAGTTTCTTTTTGAAGTGAAGCATTTTCAGACAATTCGGTTTTTGTTCTGTGACCAGCACTACTAGGGAGCTATTATATAGCCTCTCAACAATGCGTATTTGTTCGGTGTTTTCATTGGCAAAAATTTCATCAATTTTTTCGCTTGAATTGATGGAAAACAAACGAAATCCATTGTTGCTTAAAACCGAAATGGAACTAGAAAAAGAAAAGATTTACAAATAAAGTATGTATGTATGGCCAAAGTTGTAGAAATCTTAAAATTAATATATACAAATATAAAATATAAATCAACGAATATATTTAAAAATAACTGCACAAGTTTAAAAATCTTAAAAAATTTTGTTGGACAAAACTTGATTTAAATATTTTAAATAAAAACAATTTTGAAAATTAAGTTTTTAGATTGTATTAAGTTTATACATTCATCTCTTTAAAAAAAAGTGAGTTAGGACCTTTTTACATTAAACCATGTGGCCGTCTAAGATCCGCTTAAAAAGTGTGTGGACGCCAAAAGTAAAATGTAAAAAATCTAAAATATCGGGGATATGTCAGTAAACAACGCTTTAAAGCTGGGTTAGCCAAATCGATTGAACTTTCAAATACGCGCTCAAAAAATCATTCCCGTAACTATATGTCAGTCATTTGTGTAGTAAACGGTATTAGTCATTTTAACTGTAATTGTCATTTTACTATGGGGAAAAGTAAAATAACTATTTGTAACAGTCATTAAAAAAACATAACTAACCAAAAATACCGCACACAGTAGAATATACTGAAATGACAGTTAAAACAACTGTAATTTCAGTTACTAAAAATGTAGTTGTTAAGATAAGTTGAAAAACAACACTCACAATATTTTGTCGTTAAAATGAAAGGAATATGTACTTTAAAACTACTAAACATATACTTAAAAACCGGTCTATATACTTTTCTTTTAAATCAAATGTTTTTTTCAGTTACTTTTAACTATTTAAAAATTGCCTCAAAATCCGTACAAATAAAGCTTTTCTGTTATCTTTGAAATCAAAAATAAAATAAAAAATTAAAAAAAAAACATCCAAATCCGTAAAGCTAAACGATTTTAATTTATTTTAACTATCAAAAATTAACTCCCAAATTATTAAAAACAACAGTTTTTCTTTTTTTTTACTATCATAAACTTTTTGGTTCAAATAAAGAATTTTTTGTAAAAAAAAAATAAAATTAAATGAAAATACTAACTGGTACAGAAAAACAGTATTTATGTGAAGTTTGATTTTAAATAAATGGTAAAATAAGTTAAAAACAATATTTCTTTGTTGTTTAAATTGATATTCCTTAAAAAAACAAAGTTTACTGATTATTTTTTAAATAAACTACAATCCGTTATTGTTAAAATATTGTGAGTGAACTAACAAATGTAGTAAAAACAACTAACAATGTAGTGAAAACAACTGACAAATTTTTACTACAAACATTTTGATACAACTGTAAAAATTAGTAAAAACTAGTGTTTTTCGACAGTTATTTTTTCGGCATTTTAAAAATATATTTTAACAATTATTAACAATATTTTCGATTACAATAAAAATTTGTGTTTTCTACATAAAATGCAAATTAAAAATTCCAAACTGTACTCTAGTTATGACGTTTTAATGAAATTTTTATAAAATTTTTTTAATTATTATTTGCAAACTCTGAACCTATCAATAAAAACATTAAATAAACTAAATGAGCATTTTTTAAAACTCGATATAAGTTTATATTTATAAATAACTAACTAAAATTAACTGATTACTGCAAAATTACTGTTTTGATAGTTGTGTACAAAAATACTAAAACAACTGATTCAAACAACTATTAAAAAATGCAGTAGTTTTCTTCACTTGTTTTTTAAAATAACTGTCAAAATAGTTGTTTTGTATTATTTCATAGAAAAACAACTGTAATTTCAGTTAAAAACAACTGTAATTTCAGTTAAAAACAGCTACTACTGATTACTACTCAAACAACTATAATGCAGTAACTGTAAAACTTTTTTGAGTCCATATTTTAGTAACAGTTATTTTGCGTAGTTATTTTGACAACCTCGCAAAAAGCTACAAAAAATAATTAAATGCTTGAAAAAGTAAGTTTTAAATATTTTTATTGTTATTATTTATTTTTTTTGATTCCAGAAAATAGTAAAAAAAAAAATAAAAAACTAAACTAATTAAAAAAACGGGTCGAGCATTTTATGAAGAATATAGAATATGGAAGAATATACATATATAAAAGGATTGAATTCTGATTAAAGAATATTTATAATGAACCCCAAAATACGAATTATCGTTGTTTTTCAAATTCACAACAAATTTAAATCATAAAATTGAAAAAAAACGAAAATATGTATTTTAGGGTTCAGTATAAACCATAGACCAACTACCAAGGTCTGTTTTTTATAAACGTAGTATTATTTCACAAATTGTTTTTATTACAAAAACAATTTTTACGGAAGGAAATTTACTTCCTTTTCACTTAAATGATTTACGAACAAAATTGCTTATTGTTCCAGTAACCGTAAAATATTTTGCTATAAACCTTTTAAAAATTAACGATATTTTTCAGATTATAAACCCGCTAAATTCAGCATCAAAGCACTGAGTTGGCATCCCTGATAACTAATTCAATGTTGCTAAGTATTGTTTTGTAAAATCGCAAAACACACTACAAAGCAGTGATGCCAACTTTTAGAGCGTAAAAAGCGCAAGCAAAATCTTGAAAAGCGTATTTTTTTCCTAAGCACTTTTTATATTGTTAAAAGAAAATTTTTGAAACAAATAATAAAAGTTGTCACTAACCTTTTAATAATCACAAAAATTGAGCGTTTTATATAGTTTCATAGTGAAAAGTGTCACAATTTATTGAAGTGTCACATTGAAAAGTGTCACAATTTAAACATTTCACGTTTAAAATAAAATAAATCTCAAAATGAACCTATTGGTTTATTTTGAGATTTAAGGTACCCATACAATATTCTGAATTACCACAAATAGTAATAGAATAGAGAACAGAAATATGAAGTTGTGCAATGATATTGCTAGTGAATGGGTAGCTTTACAGATTTTTAGCGAAAACGTGTTTCAGTATATCAAATTTAATAAGAATAGAAGATGTCGTGTTGTATTTAGTTTATTCTTATGTATTAAACATAAAAACACAGTTTTAAATAGATTATTGATTTGGCTATTTTAGACTTAATGTTTGCTCTTTCTGTGTTATTAAAAAGCACCATAAATAGTGCCGAAGCACTAAATTGGCATCACTGCTTCACAGGCTTGCCAGATGCATATTTTGTTATCCCCAAACAAATCACAAAACATCTCCCAAACACCCAGAATTAAGAAAAAATTTGAACGAAGTGTAAGAGTTGATTTTCTTTATTTAAACAGCCTTGCCAAACACTTTTTATCAATATCCCCCCAAAACATAAAAAAAAATATCCCCAAAAGATACCCAAATTCAACAATTTTTGCTTTTATTTATATAAACCTAATATTAGAGTTTAATTAAAAAAATAAATTCTCTTCATACTAGTTTTGAAAAATAGTCAGTCAGAATTATTTTTCGTACACATTTTCTTATTTTTTAGACTTCCGAAACTTTAATAAGGACGACTTTTATTATTTATTTTATTTTATTTATTATCAAAAAACCCAATAAATTTAAAGGACTTTTCAATTTAATCTAATTTCATTTAGTTTGATATGAAACTTGTTCCTTATCTGTGCAACAACCAAGATTGCCAATTTAGCCTTTTTCCGGCTAGATCTAGTTATTTTATTTGGCCATAAAAAATGGCTAGATTGCCGGCTAGCCAGCCCAGAAGGAAGATTGGCCATTTTTTCCTACAAGTTTTGCAACAAAAGTTTTAAACAAAGGTGATTAAATCTAATTAACTCACTGGAAGACTGGACCGCCCCCAGTGCTGCCAACCCAATTTGTTCAAAAATCGTTAAATCGTCATTTTGAGAATGAGAAATCGTCAAAAAATCGTCATTCCGAAAACTCCTTATATTTCAATAAAAACAATAGAAATTTTACTCACAACTTAGTTTTAATCACTTTATTTGTAATTATTTCACAATTTCAATGTTCTTTTTTTATTAGTTCCTTTACTTAGTCTTAAAAACACAACTCCCAATACTCATTTCGGGAAATGGAATTTTAAAATCACTGACCTATTTTAAAATCTGCAAAATTCATTTAGTTTTAAATTCTTTTCCCGATATTTGGTTTCATAAAATTCGGGCATACAATAAAGAGGGAAATAAAGAAAAATATTGATGTACCAAGAATCAGATATGTAGAAAATCGCTCTGTTATCAGTGATTTTGAAGCTAAATGATTTAAATTATTAAAAAATAAAGATTTTGGATTTGCCTTTGTAAAATATATAAAAAAAAATATATTCGAATTTCGTTATTTTTTAAATAAAATTAAAATAAAAAAAAAAATCACATTTTCCTTAGATGTTTTAAATAAAAAGAAACTTGATCAAATTTTTTCAGTAAATTGTAGAAAAATAAATTAAAAAATTGCAAATTTTAATAAATCGTCATTTTCCACACAATAAATTTTGTGAAATCTTCAATCGTCATTTTATCCTATTTCACTTCAAAAATCGTCAAAATGGAGACAAATCGTCAAAGTTGGCAGCTCTGACCGCCCCGCCAATTCATTGAGATCATTAGAACTGGAGACAACAACACAAGATCACTCAACGAAGGTTTGGTTGGGGTCAATTATATAGAAAAACAGCAAGGACCAACAAAAAAATACATCCCCAAATTTGGAGAAAAAATCACAAGTCTGGCAAGACCGTCGTCTTCTGACACATTCTTTAATTTGTAAAAAGAAAATAAATGAAATTCGTTTAAATTTATTATTAACAAGCCCTCTCGGGCTTCCAAAAATTGCCGTAGTGGACGGTATTTCACGTCCCCATGGCGGGGTATTGGTTAAAGTTTTCAACTAGCAATAATCGCACCTCGGTAGAACCTCATTGGTTACGATATCGCCTCTGCGCAAAGCTGATTATGACATGCACAACTTTAACATCATATATATTTGACTATAACAACTCATCGAGAATTATTACCGAAGTGCTACTAAAACCTACCTAAAGATAACGATGAAAGAAAATGAAAAAAACGACAAACACAACAATTTCACATATTTTTAGGGATGAAAACAAAATAAAAGAAAAAACTGAGTTCATGCAATCGAACCGTAGTTGGCAGAAACAACAACGAAAGAGGTATAGAAAGCAAAAACAGCTGTATTAAAAAACCAATGCAAAGCAAATCAACTAAAAAGAACCAACAACACACAACTGGGTTTTTCAAATACAACATGTGTGTGTGTGAGCAATTTATTAATTTTAGTTGTACAGTGTTGCTAACAACACGAATGAAATATGTTAAGAAGTCGTATTTTTATATCTTGCAGGAAAAAAGTTATTTTAAAAAAAGTTTGTTAATATTATTTATTGCAATTAAACCCTTAATATTTTTTTAAATTTTGTATGTTACATTTCTTTGTCTGAATAATTTAATTAAAAAATATAAGTAGAAAAATAAAACTACGACGAGACAAAAATCGCTCAAAAAACATTAAAACGTCAAAATATAGCAACGATTTTTTAAGTATATAACATTGTTTATATATTTTTTGCACAGTATGACAAACTGGTTTTATTTTATATATTTTTGTTTAAAAATTTGTATTTGTTAGATATTTTTGCAACTGATTTGTACGTTTTATTTTGTTTATTTCTATAATTTATTTATGAGACGTGTTTTGCTTTATTTTTCAATAGTTTTCAGTTTTATCATTTAATTAGGAAGGGGGTATAGTAGAGGTTATTGTGGTGATTGGGCTGTGGGTAAAGAGGCCAATGTTCACGAGTTAAACATGGGCTGATTTGTATGATGTTGTTGGGTTGTTCACGATTATGATGTTTTTCCAATAACATTCACTTTATGGTATGTAAAGTGATTCATTTTTTAATTGTGGCGCAAATATTGTGACGATTGTTTTCGTTGTTGTGGTTTTGGATAATGGCGCAAATAATTTGGAGGCAAATAATTGATTAGGCTAATTTGATTTAAAAAAAATTTAAGATACGTAATAAAATTTACGCTACTTGATTTTATTGCAAGAGATAAATGGTCAAATCAGATTTGGATTTACACTATCAACTATTCCACAAAAGTCTACAATCGATTAATTTTATAATTGTGGCGCAAATATTGTTACGATTGTTTTCGTTGTTGTGGTTTTGGATAATGGCGCAAATAATTTAGAGGCAAATAATTGATTAGGCTAATGGAATTTAAAAAAAAAATTAAGATACGTAATAAAATTTAAGCCAATTGATTTATTGGAAGAGAAAAATGGTCAAATCGGATTTGGATTTGAACTACTCCACAAAAGTCTACAAACGATAACTGATAGATCGATTTTGTAGCTAATTGCTGTATCTTCCGCATCGAGAAAGTTGTTTCATAAAATAAAAGTTAAGGGGGGACATGACATTGGCCGTTTTTTGAAATCGACTTTTTTATAATTTTGTATTTTAGTAAATATTCTTAAGATTCTAAGAAAAAAAATTTCATGGAAAAATTCCTACGGGTTCAAAAGTTACAGCCGGATTAGTGAGAGCACATTTTTAATTTTCGCGCTACCTACGAACTGCAGCTGGTATATACTTGTTTTTTTGTTCACAAACTTTGAACGCGTTTATCTCGAAACCATATTCTTCGTACTGGTTGCGGCACCAGCGGGTTCATTTTTTGACGAATTTTTTTTTGTTTTTTTTTTTAAACTTGATTCGCTATCGTATGACACGAGCTTTTTTTAAAATTTTTTTTCGATTTTTTATGAATTTTTAAAATCAATATTTTTTTCGAAAAAACACACTTTTAAATTTGGAACATCACCAAAAATTGAAAAAAAAATTTAAAAAAAAAGCTAATTTTGTTAAGAATTAAAAAAGTAATTTTTTCCAGATCGGAAAATTTTTGCGACTCCCAGCGCTGCAACAACGAGACCCCGTTTTTTTTTTCTCTGCCGCCAGTTTGGAGCTCTATAAAACCATGTTGAAGTGAAAAATGTATTTTTTTGAATTTTTTTTCTTGTAATTTGTTCAATTCTCTACAATAATAAAATTTTTGGAAAAATGTTTGTTTTTGACTGAGTTATGAATTTTGAAAAAAAGGTCTGTTTTCTCTGCCGCGAATGTAATGTCCCCCCTTAAGTGACAAAATGCCGTTTATCTAACCCAATCGGTTCGTTAACTTTGCCGAACGAAAATAGTCTGTTACTTATAGTAATTTTTGTCACTTTCTTTTTTTTTTGGAAAAATTAGAAAAGTTAGAGAAGTTTTCTACAAAATTTTCACTCGAAAAGTTTTTCACAATAAACCGCAAATTTAAAAAAACGGTGCGAGAATTGTATATTTTGGTAATTTGTTTAGTTAAAAATATAAAAATGGTTCTTAAATTGCAGAAAATGTTAAATAATTGTATTTGTGTTTTAAATGTTTTAAATAAAATGTAGTATTTAAAAAATCAGAAAGAATTTTAAAAACTCAAAATAAACAGTTGGTTCAATATATTTGCTCGCATCTAGAATTCGCTAGTGGTCAATTTGAACGAATACACTGGGGACACTAGTTCTAAAGAAAAATGAGAATCGCTTAGAGTTACTGTCAACTGCATGGGCTGCAGCGCAAAGTCGAAATGAGCTTGCTATCCAAAATTTCTGAAAGTCGAAATGAGCTTGCTTTCCAAAATTCTACTAGAGTGCTTCAAAATTCTAGACGTTGGAATTTTTCACCTCCTTAGAGCCCAATCAATGTGACTACATATTAAAGTGTAAATAACCAAAAATCGCTGAACAAAAGTTTTCATCCTAAGGTCTCCAAATATTATTATTTTACTAGGGCTGACAAAAACAAATTTTATTTAAATTTTTAAATACAAGTTTCTGAAAATACTATCATCAAATTCGAGTAATCCACTTTGTTGATATTCCTATCATAGTCTCAACTATAGGGGACTTTTTGGTATATTTTGTCCACCTCTTAGCTTTCCCTATATCTGGCATTAGTAGGGCAAAGAATTGAATTGAATATTATGATATAAATGCATATTTCGCTATAAATGCATATTTTATTTTGGAATTTTTTGTTGCATATTTTCATTTTAATTGCATATTTTTGCATATTTTGTAAAAATTAAAATTAAGTTTGATATAATTTTTATTAAAAATAAAAACTATGTTTTTTTCGAGCTTTAATTGTGCAATGAAAGGTCGAAAAAAACATAATTTTTAATAAAAATTATATCAAACTTGTATAAAAGACAAAGTACGGTCTTGTTACTCCCTCTTTACATCTTGTTTTTAAACATAACAAAACAAGTGTGAAAATAAAAAGGAGAAAAAAACAAAAAGCGTGTATTATATCTCTACCAAAGGTAGAGGATGCACATAACAAAAAAGTTTTCAATTTATTTTTGATCAATGGTGATAATCTTTAACTTCAAGCTCATATATTAGTTCTCATTTTTTTTTTTTTTTTTTAAAGAGAGGCAACACTCAGGAAATACTTCCTATTTAGTGAGAAAACTAGTTTATATGAATGTTTGATGTTTTGCATGGGATAGTCACTTCTTTCTGAAGGTATTTTGATGATGGAAACCTAGAAAATTAACGAAATAGATCTATCAACACATTCCTGAAAGTGGTCAATTAATAAATTTAAAAACAAAAACTCTATAGATTATTTGTTAGGACAATATCCTAATAAAGAAATATAGAGTATGGCCTCGAACTTGAATAATTTTCATTAAAATTAAGTTTTAATTAAAAGTAAACAAAAGAAAACATTTTTAACACTGAATATAGCATCTAGTTTTTATTTGTTAGACATTTTTTTTTTTTTTTTTTTTTTTTTTGAAAAGAGAAGCAACACTCAGAAAATTCTTCCTATTAATTAACGTGTTGCTTTCTTTGGAAAGGGGATAGTGGAGAGATGAAAGGTGGTAAAAGATGATTTTCAAACCAACAAGCTCAAGTAATAAATTGTTTTTTTCAAAATCCAAAAATTGTTATTCCACAGTTTTTATTTTTAGTGCATATTTTTTAATTTTTAGTGCATATTATTTGATTTTTGTGCATATTTCGATTTAAATGCCTATTTTAAGCGCATATTTTTTATTCGTTAGTGCATATTTTAAGCACATATTTTTCTTTTTTAGTTACATGGAATTCCTGGCCCTAGTAATTAGTTTGTGCTAATTGTGGCTGGTTTAATATTGACAAGCTGCCAAAGTGACCCTGGCAACTGTGATTGTGAAAAAAACAACATATTGTACAATATATTATAAGAGGACAACATGCAATAATTTAATTTAAAACGTTTTAGAAACGTTACTCTTTTATTTACCGTTAAGGAATATCTAGTAATTATAGTTAAATTAAGAAAACCGACAATATACACTTAATACTTACATCCCAACCAACACATTTTTTAATCCCATTAAGAATCTAAACGAGTCCGTAGAGTAGAATTCTAGGTTAACTTGTTTAGGCTTTTTAAAATGATTATTTAGTTCATCTTAACATAAAAAGGAAGGCGCCTAAAGTTTTTCAAAAATTCGTTTTTTCAATAATTTGGTCTACTTGCTATTACGTTTTATGGTAATTTCAAAGTTAAGATTTTTTTTTTTATGGTAATTTCAAAGTTAAGATTTTTATTTATTTTCTAACTATTTAAAATACAGTACGTTTCATAAAGAAAATCGTATCACAAATATGTCATTTTGCAAAAGGAAAAAACCACATGATAAAAAAACTTGTGTTGCTTTCTTTGGAAAGGGGATAGTGGGGAGATTAAAGGTGGTGAAAGATGAAGGCCTTCAAACATGGCAACACTGTAATTGCGCGAGATGATAAGTCTTAGAACAGTTGTTGCTCGCCAACTGATGTAGAGTAGGCGAATTTATTGAAGCTTTTTGTTTCATAGCCCTGATTAATTATTTTACTTCGGTGGGGTTAAGGTGGGCGCAGCGATACATATAAGTGATAGAAAACTCGTACATATTATTTTTTTAAATTGATGTTGTCGTCACCGGGAATCGAACCCGGGACCATCTGTGTAACAGTCCAACGCGCTAACCATTTTAAAGTTTTTTTTTTTTTGCATTTACAACTAACTTTTATTTTGTATGTTTGAACAATTTTTTGTAATTTCAATTGAAATAATTCTAAATTAAACAATCTAATTTTTAAAAGGGTTTAGGGAATTATTAGAAATTTTGTTTTTGAACCAGAAAACAAAAACATTAAAATTTAACTTTTTAACTACTGATAGAAAAAGTTTAAAAAATATATTTCTATGAATTTTAATAGATTCTTCATTTAAAAGCTAACTTTACGTATTACTTTAGTATATGCTCGACATATGTATTAACAAAAAATCTTTAATGTTTGTTGGTATGCTTTGCTTATGTAGAAAGATAGCATATGATGACATTAGAGAAAAGAATTGCCATTTAAAGTTTTAACTGAAAGTTAAACTGGCAATTATGATAATGACTAGAGAAAAAACGAACACACTATAAATAGAAATCGTTTGTGGTAAATTTCATTCTAACTCAACACACAGAGTAATGTGGGATTTAACGTTACCCAATTTCTTTAACGTGTGAGTTAAATAGAAGATATTTACGATTAACACTAAATGACACGAAGAATGTTGATGAAGACCGTAGTGGGTCATGATCTCAAAACGAACGAATAAAATCTCACACATAATCTTATACATCAACGATAAAATTCACTATTTAGAAATTAACTTCAATCGGTTACAGAAAATATGTCGTGATTGCTTTTAAATGGAAAACATTTAGAGACAGAAAGATTTTTAGATTTTACATTTGCCGTAAAATATTTTTTTATGAAACAAACTGTACTTTGTTGTATACATACATACCCAACTGTACTTCAGAATATAGTTTTAATTATTTATATGGTATTGTCATGCGTCGTTATTGAAAACTTTAGTATAAACGTGTTTTGCAAAAATAAACAAAACTATAAACAATTCCAAAACTATTTGAATGATAAAAAAAATAATACAACTTAAATAATTCCGTTAACAATGATAATGAGACGATGATATAAACAAGGTTAAGTGCAGGGATGAGTGATGAATAGGGCAACAAAAAACCAATAAAAACAATGTTTAAGCGTTTAAAGAACGCTAGAAAAACAGCCGTTAAATTAAAAAAAAAATACTCTGTGAAATTAAAAAACTTTTTAATAAAATCATTACTACAAATAAAATTTGTATATAAAGGGTGTTTTTATACAGGTATAGAACTTTAAGTTGGAAACACTTTTTTAACTTGCGGCCGTTTTGTCAGCTCGTCGTATGAATATTGGTGAGACCTATAGACCATTTCTGGCAAAATTGAGTTAAGAATTGATTATATATGATTAATGTGTCCTCTTTCTAAATCTTTAATCCGTTTTTATATACCTGCGTATCCCTATTTTTACAAATTTCTTATCATTGGTATGGTGTATTGACCACTTTTTGGCCAATGAGTCAAACTTTCTATAGAAAAATAGAAACATTATTCGTCAATCTTAGTTTGACACATTTGAAATAAGCAACGCATATAAAACAATAAAAAAGTTTAAGCACTATGACAACCTAGTTTTATAATGGTTAAAAGAAAAAAAAACTTTTGACCTACTTGAAAGAAAAACAATAAAATTGTGATAAAAACGGCTTATAGGCCATATAATAAAAAAATCTTTTTTTAAAAAATTGTTAATAACTCTGGATACTCAGTGCAAAAAGGAGTAAAAATTAACAATATTGTTTATAATAAATGCAGCTATAGATATAGCAAACAAAAAAGAAAACCTATCTTGTAGAAATTCAATAATTTTGTTGTAAACTTTCTTTATCGTTTTTCTCGCAAAAATGTTTTTGGTCTGTGCGGCTCTCCAATAATCAATCGACGAGCTGTCAAGTGATTTATGTTTAGTTTGATTTGATTTAGCATTTCAACATTAATAGACTGATGACGCATGAACAACGCTTCCAAATTGTGCAAATTTATGTTGAAAATCATGATACGTATCGCGCACTACGTCTATTTTACGGTCAACATAATCGTCCATCAGAGCAATTAATTCGATTAACTATTTAACGTTTTCGCACCACGTTTACTCTAAATGATAATATGCATAAACAGAAACGTCGTACAGTGCGTACAGAAGAAGTCATTACTGCTGTAGAGCGTAGCGTAAAGGAAGACCCCAATCAGTCTATCAGTCAATGGTGACCGCTATAGAGCCATGATTATTGACTTTTTCATTCATCAACTGAACAACCATGATGTGCAGAAGCTGTGGTTTCAACAAGAAACAATTGATTTATTGAAGGAAACGTTTGGTAACCGCATAGTTTAATGTTTCGGACCCGTGAATTGGCCTCCAAGATCGTGCGATTTAACGCCGCTGGACTATTTTCTGTGGGAATATATGAAGTCGTTAGTCTACGCCGATATGCTCGAAACTATTGACCACTTGGAGGACAACATTTGCTGCGTTATTGCCAATATACGGCCACAAATGTTGGAAAAATCATCGAAAATTGGACCTCCAGATTAGACTACATCCAAGCCACCCGTTTCGGTCATATGCCAGAAGTCTTATTTAAATTATAATGCCAGAAAATTATCTTTCGAATAAAGTAAATTTCATGTCAATTTTAAAAGTTCATCTTTGTTTTATTCCATTTCAAAGTTCTATATCTTTATAAAAAAACACCCTTCACTTTATTACTTTGAATTTCGGTAGACCAACAAAGGTGCAATAGGAATATTGTTTTTTTTTTATTAGCTTCAACGTTAAAATTGGTTTATTTGAGTTTGAATTTTAACGTCTTTTTCACACAATTGCAATTAATACTATAATTAATATGCAATTTTATTTAATTTTAATTGTGAAAGACGTGGTAGAGAAGAATGAGTGTATTTTCTAAAAATCATAACTACATTGTAAATTTTTCAATTTTCCTGAATCGGACTGCGCAGTTTCTGGTATTGAACCTTCGTCAGTGATCCTGTTTTTTTTTTTGAATAATGTAATATTTGTTATGTTTTTATTTGTTCGATTGCGTGTATATGAAATTTTCTGTGCAATCACTGACCGTGGTATAGATAAACTGATTTCTAATGCCACATGCACTCGCACTACACATTAGACAGAGCGCTTTAGCGCACTGATCTATCGTCAGGTCGAGTTTTGTTGTGATTAAAACTAGTTTTATTAAATACACGGTGTTTTTGTTCTTGCATACATAATCTCAGAAGTACAACTCCAACAATACAACAGTTCTATTCTTAGAAACTCACCTCACTCTAATCAAAAAGTGTTTTGTCAAATTTTTAAATTTTAATTAAAAAAAAATCTTCCACAACTGGTGTTGATTTTTATTTTGAAAGAAAAAAGTTAAAATTTAGCTTAAAATTTTCACAACTTTGAGATTAGAACTTGTATGCAATCTAAATACTAAATAAAAAAAAACAAGCTGTATCTTGCTTTTTGGTTGCCCTAATGATGAATAATGACAATGCCTTTATAGAAAAAGTAATTCTTGCTTAGGATAGAATAAATTCTCAATTTCGAATCATCATGTTAGCAAAATTAAATAATGATAAATAAGTTAAAGCTAGTATATATTTTATATCAGTATGGGTTAATAATTTCATAATCTTAATAAATAAAGGAAAAATGGCAATAACAAATTTTTGTTTGTCAACAACTTAATATAAAAAAAAAAAACAACTTTTGTTTTGCCATAAACAAATGTGACGTTCATATTTTAGATTACCACAATTGATAAGATTATTTTCAACAAAAGACATCATGGAACCTCAAAACGCTTTATGTTTTTTTTTTTTTAAATATTTCACAGTAACTAAAAACCAACCTTAAGTTTTTTCATTCATTCGTACACTAAGGCCGAGTTTTTGGGATGTCAGTTAAACTTGGTTTAGTTAAACCGGTAACGAATTTTACCTGACATTTCCAAGTTTATTAACAAAAAATTGTCGGAACCACTTCATCTAGTTTAGAGTTTTGGTCTTTATCATAATAAAGCAAAATAAACCAGATTTCAGTTTAAAAACTCCATTTAAAAACTTTGTTAAACTAAAATTAAAGATAATCTACATCCTAAAAACTCGGCCTAAGGATATTATGAAGGACGACAGCAAGCAAACACAAATGTAATTTCACTTGAAGAAAAGACGACTAACATTTCGTTCAATTCAACTAACATTTGTCATTTGCTGTTACTGTTAAAAAATTACTAACAATTGTAGTAAAAATGAACCACATATGTCAGTAAAAAAAATAAACAAACATTTATTTTTTATTTTTTAAATCACAAAAAAATTACTGTAAAAAATGAATGTAAAATCATAAAACAGTCATTTGATGTGGTTTGTTTTTTTTAAATGAACTACAAGGTTAGTAAAAAATTAAATGTGTTTTACAAATGACTGACATTTACATTAAAAATAAGGAAATGGTAATAAAGGGTCCGCCAAATAACTTTTTTTTTTTTGAAAATGCTATAAAAAAAAACTACTGAATATTTTCTCAAATTTCTTTTTTTATTTGAAAGTACAATCCTTCCGGTTAATAATGGAAAATAAATTAATTCAAATGGCTGCCTCGGCTGGCCATGCAGTAGCCTACACGATCGGTCCAATTATGGCCCAATTATGCCTCTGGACCAAAATCCGCACCAAACAGTGACTGGTTTTGGGTGTATCGGCTTTTCAATGTATGCGCGCGGGTTTTCTGTGCCCCAAATGCGACAATTTTGCTTGTTTACATACCCGCCAAGATCAAAATGAGCTTCATCTAAAAAGATGATTTTTTTGGCAAAATCAGCATCTTCTGTAAGTCGATCGCAGGCCCACTTAGCGAAGCGAAAACGCATTGGATGGTCAGTTGGCTTCTACTCCTGAACCAATTGGACTTTGTATGGCGTCATACCAAGGTCTTTATGCAAAATTCGTCTCAATGATGTCTCCGAAATGTTCAATTGTTGAGAACGACGGTGAATTGATGTTGATGGCGCTTCACGCACAATTTCTGCCACAGCAGCAATATTCTCGGGTGTACGCACAGTTTTTGGCTTTTCATGCTTTGGTTTATCGATGAGGATGCCAGTTTCTTTCACTTTTTTCACAAGATAACGAACATACGGAGCTGACGGTGTTTCTCTTCTTCCAAAATCCGTACGCAATTTTCGCACACATTCTGCAACATTACCATGATTTTCAAAGTAATGTCGCAATATTTCCCAGCGTTGTTCAAGCGTATACACAATCATATTCATTCAGCGTAAGGATAAAACTAATTATCTGTCAAATCAGACATGAGCTAAGTGTTACCATTTACGAAATAAGCACTAGTTGAAAAAAAAACGTTAGATGGCGGACGCTTTACAACCCAAACAACTACAAATTTTTAAATCAGAAGTTCCCTGAGTGCAATGACTTTTATAATTTGAAATGCTTTAAAACGGAAACTAGAAAATTGAGTGGCTATGGGTAGTTTAAGTTCCAACATTTTTAGAGAATAATTCTGTTCAAAAATTTGTTAAATTGTTTTTAAAATATTTTAAATTTTTTTCGTCAATTTATGTGTAGTTTAGAATAAATGTATTCACTTTGCCAAGGACATTTCTAAATCCAATTCGTTATTGATCATTTTGATTCACTGTGTAATTAAATAGAGTTGCCATATATAAATTTACCTTCAAAGTGTTAAGCCTAAACTTTAAATTAATATCTTTGAAATATAAAAAATTTGCGGTTGAATTTCATTTATTTTTTCACCGTTTGCTGAAAATGGCTAAATTATGGCTAAAAAATTACTTAACAATATTAATTGTAAACGGTCTATAACGAGACATTGGAAAATTTTGATTTATACTTACATGTTTTGAGCAAAACATGTGTTTTAGTGAGAAAAATGTATGGGAAAACATGTTTTGTTTCAAAACACCCCCAAAACAGCTACAGTGGAAACGCAGCATTAGATTGTATTTTTTTTTAACTAATCAAAACTAACGGATTTTTCATGGAATGTTTTTTAAAGGAAAGGGGGTTTTTTGTGTACCTATTATAAGTTTTAATTAATTTCTAAAAATTTTGTTGATAACAAATATAACAATTTTTTTTTTGTTTTATAATAACACAACTTGAATGCACTTTTTTGTTTTAAAAATAATTAAACAAAGAAACAATTAAAATTATTAGAAATTGTTTGAAATTGTAATCAGCTCTCTACCAAAATAAAATAGGTATTCAAGGTATACTTCATGTGGAAGTTTAAGACAGATATTCACAAGTCGCGGGTAAATGAACGAATATCATAAATTACAAAAAGTTCAAGGCTAGAAATTATAAAATTATTCAAAAAAAAAAATCTCAAATGAGTCAGTTTTTTTTTTGTTCATATAAATACACCTAATTCTGTTTTTACGCGACCTTTTTTTACGCGAATTTGATTAAACGCGATTTCAAAAAATTATTGCATTCTGTTTTTACGCGGTATTATTTGATTTAAAGCGGTCTAAAAATGTTATAGATTTTTAAATTAAATACATAGTTACACTTAGGAAATTATGTTGTTAAAGACGACAGCAATTGTAGTCAAAAACAAATGAAATTTCATTTAAAAAAAGGACGACTTACATTTCATTAAATTCAACTAACATTGTCATTTGTTTTTTAATGTTCAAAAAATGACTAACAATTGTAGTAAAAATGAACCACATGATAGTAAAAAATAAACCAAATTTTTTTTTTTATATTTTTTTAAATAACAAAAAACAACTGCAAAAAATGAATGTAAAATCCTAAAACAGTCATTTGATGTGAGTTGTTTTTTTAAACGAACTACAAGGTTAGTTAAAAATTTTATTTGTTCTACAAATGACTTACATTTACATTAAAAATAATGAAACTGTATTACAACCCAAACAACTACATATTTTTAAAGCAGAAGTTCCCTGAGTGTAGCAACACTGCAAATAGTGTCGTTCGATAAATGAATCACAGCCATAACAGGGGCTTTCCCTTGTTTGTTTCTAATAAGTTCTGCAGAATGAACAATGCAAGAGGTCAGTCAAATTTAAATGTTAAAGGTGAAAATATATATTAAAAAATCAAATAATATAATATAAAAAATAAATTATTCGCATATAAATATTTTTAAATTCAATAAACGGTAATTAATGCAAACATGTATGTAGTGCAGTTATTTATTACGTGCAAATAAATTATTTTTATAGGTTTCCTAATCACAATTAATAATGTCCGCTACAACACAAACTAAAAGAAAGGCTATTTCTTTGGAAGATAAAATTAAAATTTTAGATCGTCTAGCCGCTGGAGAAAGTGCCACTTCAGTAGGAAAAAACTTTAGTTTAAACGAATCTACCATAAGAACGATAAAAAATGTAGAATCTATTAGACAATCTGTGATCGCTAGAACAAAATTAAGTGCTCATACATCATCATACACAAGAGACATTGTTAAAGAGAAAATTGACAATGCTCTTGTAATATGGATTAAGGATTGCTCACAAAAACGGATACCAGTTGACGGAAACACCATAAAACAGATGGCGCTAAGGTTTTATAACCAGATAAAAGAAAAGGAACCGCCTCCAAACACAACATCGTTAAAACAGCCACTGGATTAAGGAATTATTGCAACTTTTAAGATCTACTATGTGAAGCAAACATTCAAGTACATTTTAGATAAATTAATGAATACTAATGAAAATTTAAAAGTCACAGATGCGTTGAAGAAATTTTCTATTAATGACTGTATCAAGCATGTTGGATTGGCGATATCAGAATTAAAAGAATCAACGTTAAACGCATGTTGGAGAGCAGTTTGGCCAAAATGCGTTAAAATAATAGCCCAGTACCTTCTAGTACGGTTGAGTATTCCAATATCATAGCCTTAGCTCATGATGTAGGCGGTGAAGGCTTTGATGATTTATCGTCTGCAGATAACGACGAATTACTGTTAGATAAGGCACTTAGCGATGATAAAATCTTTGGTTTTGCGCTTGAAACACCCGATACGAATGAAATCAGTGAAAATGACGAAGAGGTTCCTACTCTCATTGCCTCCCTAGTTAAAGAAGGACTCCAAATGGCAGCGAAATTGGGCGATCATTTCCGTAAGCATGATCCTAATGAGGAAAGAGCCGAGAAATTTTTCAACGTGATGTGCAATTATTAATGGGTAATTATCGTGAATTACATAACAGTCTCATCAAAACTGGAAGTCAACGATTAATAACGGAATTTGTGACTAAAACTACTGAGCCATCACCAATTGAGAATGCATTTGAAAATATTTCTAGTGATGAAAGTGATGTTGAAGTCTATCGTAAACGATTGCGATTATTATCAGAAAGTGATACTGATTAAAAATTTATTTTTATGCTAGTTTTTAAGTTTTATCATTTTTATAATGTGCTTTTTTAAATGAACTGGTATTTTTCTATTATTTTTGGTTATTTTTTGTTAAAATAAAATATGTGAATTTGAATTATACATACTTTATTAGTCTTATTTTAACTGAAATTTAACATGTGGAACTTATCCCCTCGTTTTATATGGATACGCTATCTTTTTTACGCGATTTTTTACGCGAGTTTTCGAGGAACGTATCTATCGCGTAAAAACAGAATTAGGTGTACAAGTCTTGAAATTCTGGAAATCTATAAAAGTATAAATATAAATGTATTACAATTTTAAAAATGTAATAATTTATTTATTACTGCAGTCTTTGTTCGCAAATCAATATTTAAATTTTTCATTAGAGTCAGCAATTTCTAATTTTTTTTTTTAATATTTTGTTATTAAAAAAATATAAAAACATTTACTATATAATTCTAGTATGAATGGGAGGATAGTTGTTTGTACAATATTAGTTTACAAGTTCATTAAACTTTCTAGTAAATTATTGTAAAAATTGTACTTACATTAGGTCCATTCGTTTACACCAAAATTTGCACAAGTTTTTACTGGATTTTACTGAAATGCGTTCGCGTACACATAAATTTGCAAAAAAAAAAACATCTACTAAGAGAGTAAAGTGACAGTTGTCAGCAAATTTTTACTGGACAAATTTTTGCCAGTAAAATCCAGTAAAATCCAGTAGAAAACAAAAACATATGATTAAATTAAGTAAACAAGCAAAAATAAGCATTCATTTAGTAATAAAAACATTTAAAAGATTAAAAGCTGAATTAAAAGTGCGGCAAAAACTAAAAATAATTATTTTCAACCTAAAACAAATTAAAGTAGTCAGTTACAATTATTATAGTAACAATTTATCAGTTTTCTAATATCTATGTTAATTGTTTTTATTTACATTAATATATTAGAGATGTAAAGCGAATGAATATATGAATACTTCTTACTGCATATTATTCAGGGTACCGAATATCAAAAATCAAGTATTCATGTATTTTCGTATGTTATTTAACTAGAAACAAAATTAAAAGTCATGTACAAACTAAACAAGTCTAAAAGCTTCCACAAAAGTTTATTTAATAAATACAATTGCTAAGAATTTATGATTATTAAAATGCAATGCATCAAGTACCAAAAACAATATATACTGGGTAGTCTAAATAACACATATTTTACAACACTAAGCTTTTTAGCGCTCATATGTTTGAATTAACCTGCAAGTTTTTGCAATTTTTCCGTTCGTTTACTTTTATGTGCAAGAGCCAGTTCTGAGAGTAAAATTTTCATTTTGCCCAAAATTTACTCATCTACTGGATTTTACTGGAAAAGTAAACGAATGGACCTATTGTAATTATATTTTTTATACTTTGCATATTTTCTTTGTATTTATTATCAACATTTTAATGGGCCCGGTCAGTAAACTTCGGAGCTCTCAAAATACATGACACTAAAATTACTCAAAAAACTGATGAATTAAGCAATCTTATTTTGGAATCAAAAATGATGCAAATGTTAATCTTTTTTTAAGGTTTTCAAAAATTTTTTGGGAAAAAACGGTCTTTTTTTAATACTACATTTATCAAAAAAGAAATTTAATTAAATATGTGTCAAAAAATAAGGAGGATAATATTATTTTTAGCCATTCAAAAAGGCTCATTGTAATAAAGAATTGGAATAAAGAAAATGTTTGAATTATTTTTAATTGTCAATTATCGTGCAAATAAAACAAAAAAAAAATGTAAAATTTCTTTGTGCGCGGATTCTTCATAATATCTCTTCAAAAGCGAATGTTTTCGACAACAATTATTTACGGTTAGTCAGTGAGTTTGTCAAGAATTGGACCCACAAGACAAATCGAAAGAAGGGAGTTTATGTTTAAGTATTTTTTTAAATGTTTTGTGAATTGTAAATTACAATTAATTACATTAATTGCAATTGTTAATAATTGTAATTGTTAATAATAAAACAAATTACAATTGACATACTTCGTTTAAAGTGATGCCAATTTTTGCTGACGAAACTACCCCCTCTGGTGGTCAGGCGTAGGTGCTTCATGATCAGCCGCTTATATAATTTTAGTTTTTTTTTATTAATTAATTATCATATAATTACAAATTATACAAAATTATTATACAAATTATTACCCTAACCGAGCACTAGCTACTATGGCTACTACGGCGCGTTGTAGCGAAAACAGACCAGTGCCTCTGGTGGGAATCGAACCCACGACCCCCGCACTGATAAGCCAGCACGCTACCAACTAGCCTACCGGGGCGCACCATATAAATAATTTTAAATTTTATATTTTACACTTTTTAGAAATAGATTCTGAAAAATTGCTTTTTTTTAGATTTTTTAGCTTTAAAATTGTTTTTTATACCTATTTATAAACAGATTTAGCGTTTGGGAATCGACTTTAAGCCTAATACAACAATTAGTAAAATATGTAGCCCAGCCAGCAAACGGGTTCAAAAATTAATCAAAAATGGGCTCAAAAAATATTTTAATATTAAATTAAATTGTTGTATGAATGTGGTCCATCTAAACGAGCCTTCTTTTTGGACTCAAAAATTACGTAGAAAAATGAGTGTCAATAAAAATTTCCATCATAAATTGGAAAATTTTTTGAGTTATGGTGGAGTCAAAAAAATTAATCTAAAAGCACTGGTTTTTACAAGACGTTCGCCGCTACACGAATGAGTGACTACATGTATTTTGTTATTGTTTGTTCGGTTGTTTGAAGAAAAACGTCATCTCAAAACAGGGTATAAATCTCTCTCGTAGATTGGAGCCCTTTTGAACCCAAAGAAATTTTAAATTTTTTTTGTTTTCTTTTAAGAAGATATACAAATAAAAATAATAAAAAAAATTTTTTTTTATTAAAAAAATAATCTTTTTTTTAGCCTTTTTGGATAGCACAAAAAAACTAGTATCCCCTACTTTTCTGACTCACATTTGAATTATTTTTTGATAAAATTATTTCCTGCATATTTTTGAGTCATTTTTGATTCTTTCAAGAAGAGGATCTTGTTTCCGTCTGTAAAAAGAGTGTTTTTTTGACAAAAAAAATTTAAAACCTCAAAAAAAGATTAATATTTTTGATTCCAAAACAAAAGGGCTGCAAATTACATCAGTTTTTATGAGTCATTTTAGTTTTATGTATTTTGAGGCTCTCCGAAATTTGCTGGCTGGGTAGTAATACATATTTTGCTAATAGTTTTTTATTATTTTGACAGTTATTTTTACTAAAATTGCTGTTTTTTTAATAGTTAATAATAGCTACACAGAGAAAATTTCTTGGACGAGCTTTGATGATTTTTTTTATTAAACTGATGAAGTTTTCTTCACAATGTAAATGGAAAATTTTTTCTTTAACTTTATGAAAAAGCTTCATAGTTTTAATGAAACCATTTTTAATGAAACTTGTTCATTAGTAGTATGAAATTTTTAATAAATAATATGAAATTTTTCATTAGATTTTATGAAAAACTTCATTAATTTGATGAAAAGTTTTATTGGATGAGTTCCAGTGACATTTCATAGATCTAATGCAAAAATTCATTACTACAATGCAGAGAATTCTACACAGAGTACAGTTTTAGTGATTTTTATGAAAAAAGAAGTCATTGCCTTTTCATTAACATTTGTAGTTATTTTAAGTTCAAATTTTAATCGTTTTTACCTAAATAATTTCCTGAGTGTAGTTCCAAATTAACCTATACTTTCCTATTTATTCTCTGTACAATTAAAATTACGCGAAATGCGATGTAATTTAATACATAACTTTGACGCAAATACATGACATCATAGGACATCAAGTTTTTTGAAAACAAAAACTATGGAAACAATATTTAATTAGTTAAGTTGAATTTAGTATCATAACACAAAGAAATATATTTCTTTAACAAAACAAATACATAGAAATATTAAAATAAAAAGGTAAAAAAACCAAAATCTTTAAATAACATTTAAACAAACAACAACAAGTGAGCAGTTTGTTTGTAAACAAAGAAAAATCCACGGTATTATAGAATTTAAAAACAGATGTTTTTTGAAGAGGAGAAGGGGTATTTTTAAATTAAATCCATACTATGAAGCAGTGATGGGAATGAATGTTTTGTGGTAAGAAGCTATAAAGTGCCAAATGGGTCTTTATTGTGGGTAAAATGTTTACCCTCAGAAAACAAACCAAAATTGTGTCAACAAATTAAAACCCTTTCATAAAATGCTTATTTATGCGTTTTTAGCCATTTGTGCTTTTTAGCTTTTTTCAATTTTCCCATTTTGAGCATTAAAATATCTTTTTCTTAAGATTTTTTGGCTTTTAATCGTTTTGTGCCATGTACAAATTTGATTGTGCAAAAATGGTACAACTGTTCCACAAATCGAATTGCTGCTATAAATAGTGTTCGACCGAAGACTTCGAAAAAAAACGATATTTGGTAGATTTGGTATTTTTTTGGTATTTCGTGTTAATTCGATTTTGAGTAAAAAAATTAAGGAAAAGGCCGAAATTTAAGATGTAATAAATAATCGGCAGCCGAAGTTTTTCCGATTTGGCGGATTGTTCGGCGAGCGATTATTGAATTAATGCTTAACTACGGACTTTTCTTTAAATTTGACACTCGCATAATAAATAAACAATTATCCACTTATAAAATGTATCCATAATGCCTTTAATTACCGAATACCATAAAAAACATTTTCTGGCCGAAGTTTTCGGACGGACACTACCTATAAAGATGAAAAATAGAGCAGAGGTGTTTCAAAAACAGTAATTCTAACTTTTTGTTTAAAGAAATCTTTTATTTATTATTATTTTAAAATAAATTTTTGTGCTAGCGTACCAATTTAATTAAGCAAAATAGCACAATGTGCCACAAATTCCATCACTGCCATAAAGATGAAAACTAGAAAGAAGGTTAGAAAAAACAGTAATGCTAACTTTTTGTTAGCAAATAACGCCGAGCGATTTCAGTTTGTTTCATAAATATAACCGTTTTTGTCAGATTTATTTTTAATCTTTGTAAACGTGTTTTTAGCTGCATTTACATTTACCATCGAAATCCAGTTTAAACTAGATTTCGAACATATGGTAGCGTATAAAATAATACACGAACTGCATTACCCTGCATAAAAAATACAAATGTAAAATATATAAAGGGTCCGCCATCTAACGTTTTTTTTTTCAACTTGTGCTTATTTCGTGAATGGTAATACTTAGCTCATGTCTGATTTGACAGATAATTAGTTTTATCCTTCCGCTGAACGAATGTGGTTGTGTATACGCTTGAACAACGTTGGGAAATATTGCGACATTACTTTGAAAATCATGCCATTTTTCTTCGAAAATGAGCAAGGAGTGGCCGTTACAGTCAATGACCATGTTGAACGAATTTTTGTTCACAAAAATTGAAGAGGAGGATATTGGCAACATTTGGTTTCAACAGGACGGCGCTAAGTGCCACACAGCCGAAGCTACACTCGATGTTTTGCGCCCTGTTTTTGAAGATCGCATTATCAGCCGCAAAGCTGATGTCGTTTGGCCATCTCGGAGCTGCGATTTGACACCGTTGGACTATTATTTGTGGGGTGCCGTCAAAGATAAGTGTTACGCCAACAAGCCAGAGACAATTGACGCTTTAAAGGAAAATATTCGTGAAGCCATTGGTGAAATACAGCTGCACACAATCGATGTGCTTAAAAATTGGACCGATCGTGTAGGCTACTGCATGGCCAACCGAGGCAGCCATTTGAATGAAATTATTTTCCATTACTAACCGGAAGGATTGTACTTTCAAATAAAAAAAGAAATTTGAGAAAATATTCAGCAGTATTTTTTTTATAGCATTTTCAAAAAAAAAAAGTTATTTGGCGGACCCAAATAACTTGACCACTTTTTGGCCAATGACTTTCTATAGAAAAATAAAAACATTATTCGTCAATCTTGGTTTGACACATTTGAAATAAGCAACGCATATAAAACAAAAAACAATAAAAAAGTTTAAGCATTGGTTTGCACTATGACAACCTAGTTTTATAATGGCTAAAAGAAAAAAAAACTTATGAACTACTTGAAAGAAAAACAATAAAATTGTGATAAAAACGGCTTTTATAATAAAAAAATCTTTTTTTAAAAAATTGTTAATAACTCTGGATACTCAGTGCAAAAAGGCGTAAAAATTAACAATATTGTTTATAACAAATGCAGCTATAGATATAGCAAACAAAAAAGAAACCTATCTTGTAGAAATTTAATAATTTTGTTATTAACTTTCTTTATAGTTTTTCTCGCAAAAATGTTTTTGGTCGGTGCGGCTCTCCAATAATCAATCGACGATATGTGGTTCATTTTTACTATAATTGTGGTTAATTTTTTGAACATTAAAAAACAAATGACAATATTAGTTGAATTTACTGAAATGTAAGTTGTCCTTTCTTTAAGTGAAATTTCATTTGTATTTAACTACATTTGCAGTGTTCTTTCCCAACATAGTATTCTAAGTGTACAATTTCTGTGAATTAAAAGAAATCCCGGGGCTGTAGAATTAAACAACAGCGGGACTGCAACAAAATTCCACAGAAACCCCTAGTAAAGTATTTCCGTTTTAGTATAATTAAGTCACAAGTTGTTATGTTTTACAATAAATGTATTGATAAAAAAAACACAAGTTATAATTATAAAATGACAATTTAGCAACACTGTTTGCAAGGAGGTGTTGAAAAAAAGAGGAGGGAAGTCGGAAGATTACAATGACAGGTTTAAATTAGATTTTAATAAAACAAAGCAGAAAAGGAAACAAAAATGAAGAGAAGACATCAAAGCAGACTTTTTTCAATTAGGCAAAAATAAAAAGAAGTAAGATTCTTTTTTAAGATTAAAGTCTCTCTTTAGTGTACAAAATTAGCAAGTTAATTTAAACAAAAATAACTTTTAATTTTATTATTTCCACCCCCAGGTTATGATGAAATAACTAACCCTCGCCTGATATAATAGGAAATGATTTACCACCACCTATTGATTAAACAGGGATGACATTATTAACTTGTTAAACTGGCAACTTCCTCACACCCTTCGTCAAACTCTTTTGTTCTGTAGAAGTTTTATTTGTTAAACAAATTGACCTTATTTTTTTTCAACAATATTCAAGGTCTAATTTTTATTTCGCAAACTAGTTTAATTATAAGAATAACAAAGAAATATACAAAATACAAATGAATTTAATTAAAAATATGAAACTTACGTAAAGTCTTGATTAAAATTCATTTGATATCCTTCAGACATAGTTGATGACATTCTAATTTTTTTTATTTGTAATTTTTTTTAATAGATTTTTTCGTTTTTTTTTAGATCACAAATTTGTATATTGCTTGTTTCTTTGTACAAATAATTACGATTTTTCCAAAAAAATTTCGATTTTTCTTCACAATTACGATTCTATTTAAACAACTCGGTTTTTAGTTTAAATATTTAGTAAAAACTTGTGTAATTGTTTAAATTTCTTGTTAATTTACCGTGACTTTTCACTTTTATCAGAAGTTATTTAAAATTTAAGTGTTTTCGCTATTTTTTCACTTGTATGTATTTGATAATTAACTTCTCTTTTCTACTGCACTTTTGTTACTAACAAATACAAATTTTTTGTATTTTGAATATATTTTTTTTTTCTTGTGGTAGTAATTACACTCTTTTTTAGTTTTGTTTTTGAATTTGTTAGTTCGTCTCTATTGCGTATATTATTTTCCTATCTATACTTGTTTGTTTCCGTTTTGTTTTTCTTTTCGTTGAAATTGTTTTAGATACATTAATAGCGTTGCCAGATGAATAGATTAATTGGGGATTTTATTAAATTGTGTAGCCAAACAGAAATGTATACATTGTCTTGTATACAAAATTTCTAAAAAATATTCGTATATTTTACAAAAAATTTGTAAAACTAACTTAAAATATAAGTAGTTGTATAATTACTAAACATAATAGTTTTTTTTTCTGCGTGTAGTAGTTTTTTTCTGCGTGTATTAGTATAAGGAGCTTAACACCAAGATATATTGATATAGGTAGTCTTACTAGAACAACAACTACAACAAACAACTACAAACAATACAAAAACAACAGGGTTTTGACATTTCAAATTACTCAAGATACAGTCTTTGTACTGTCAAAACCGTGTCAGAAATGTCAAAACCAGGTAAGAGGAAGATAAACAGCTGGGCTACTAAAACTACCTTATAAATATATCTTGTTTAACACTATAATGTGAATCCCACATAACATCGATCAGTAAGCATTTTTACACGGTGTCCACACTAGATATTCAATTTTATATTTTTCTGTCAGCAAACTTTAAATTCAATCGCAGAGAGAATTATACTGTTAATCAAGATATATTTATATAGGTAGTCTTACTAGAACAACAATTACAACAAACAACTTCAAACAATACAAAACAACAGGCATTTTGTTGTTGAGTACAGTACAGTACAGTGTCAAAACCATGTAAGAAATGTCAAAACCAGGGAAGAGGAAGATAAACAGCTGGCCTACTAAGACTACCTATATAAATATATCTTGCTGTTAATATTATATCTGATATCAAAAGAGAGTTGTTATAACTCTCTAAAAATACATGTATAAAAGATTGTAAACAAAAAAAATAAATAAAAGTTAAACGCACAAAAATTAAAAATACAAGAAGAAAAAGTGTATTAAAGATTATTAAATTGTTGTAAATCAATTTAAAGGTATTTTTGAATCCCATAGCTAAAAATTGATAGAAAAAACGAACGTCTTTATTCAACATGAGACAGACAATTATGAGAAGACATGATATAAATATGAATACGTTTTCTCCGCCCTAAACATAATATGAACATATATAATTTAATTCCGTTATTCTGTTGGCGTTCTTTCACATATTATATCCAAGTTAATAACTAATGTGGACACCGTGTTATGCTTAGACATAAATAAATCTTAGCACCTCTGCAATGCAATACGGAATTTTAGTACTAAAACAACCCAGAAGACCCAATAAATACAACACTGTCAGTTAATAAGAAAAACTGTCATTCCCAAAAACGTCGTCGTCGACGCAACGAAATTTTTTAACATACGCAGCAAAAATTTATTTTTTATTTTATTTTTTGCTTAATTTTTTATTTTTTTTTTGTTAAATTTTACTAATATTTTAAACGGAATTTATAAAAATACGAATTACCAACAAAAGCCTTATAATTATAACAAATATGTAGTGAAAATAACAAGAATTTGTCGAAGAATCATCAAACAAAAATTGTATGAAAAACCAGTGCGAGTGTAATAAAAATCGAATAAAAAAAAAATTAATAGAATTCTATTGAAAATTATAAAATTCTAGTTAGACAAGCCCAAGATAAAACATTTTAAGAAAGCACATTTGGGTAAATAAAAAGTGTTTGGTGTGTGATCAAAATATAACAAAATTAAAACGAAAAAGTGGAAGAAAATAACGAAATAAAAAAATGCCATTAAAATTTCTAAAGAAATGTCGACAATATAATGTGACATCGAAAAGTCTATTCGTAATATCAGTACATCATCTATTGGGTAAGTTGTGAGTTTGTAATAGATAGTGTGTGATTGCTAGTAGTGCATAAGTGCGGGGGGTGGTTGCGTGTGTGTCAAAGACAAGCCATATAGCCATTATATGGAGGGCTTCTTTTGTGGAGTAAAGTTTCTTCATGTATAAAAAACTGTTGTACAAAAGAAAAACTTTGTAGGAATGTTGTCTAGTTTTTGCATTCCACTTGATTTTCTTTTTATGTGAATGTGTGTGTGTGTATAACGTTTTTGGTTAATGGAAAAAAGTGCAAGTGCGTTGACGTTTTTTTCTCACATTGTTTTTGCTTTGACTTCATTAGTGTTGTCAAAAGAAAAAAAAAAAGAAAACGCAGAACTTTACAACGTTTGCCGGATTAACAATTTTCAGGCTAATTATTAAAGTTATAAAAAAATTAACAGAAAAGGCAAGTTTAGAGGCATAATTATCATCACACTAAAACAATCAGAAAATTGTGTAGGTATTATCAACTGCAAAGGGCAGTTAAAATAACTGCTGTTGAAAGGACGTACATTACATTTTCAGTCAAACCAACTGCATTGTGTAGTTATTTTTAACCGTTTAAAAATTAACTGTCGAATGTAGTAAAAACAACTTAAAATACAGTTTAATACAAATTACACAATTAAACACTAACCCCATTATTCATAAAAATTTTAACAGCATTTCAAATACATTTTAGTTAAAACACAAATTTTAGCCTTAAAACTGTATTCATAAACGAATATTAACTTTTACACAAGGTTTAAAATTGGTATTTTAAGCTAATATTCGTTTATGAATACAGTTTTAAAGCTTAAAATGTGTTTTTAACTAAAATGTATTTGAAATCTGAATAAAGATTTTTAATGAATACGGTTGTAAAAATGCTTTGGACAGGCGACTTATGATTTCTGATAGATTTTAGGACGTAGGTCACGTATATGGTTTTAAAGTATGGGCTTTGGGCCTTGGTATTTGCGATTTGGTGAAGGATTTAGGATATCATTGAAATTAAAATGAAAAATCCACACAACACAACATTTAAAGAAATGTATGGAATCTTTATTTGAGTCGATAGAGCGATCTATATAATTCAATGTTTTAAAATGATTTCATGTAAATGTTGATTGCCGCTACGCATCAAATGTTTCACACGCTGGGTCCAATTTTGGCATACTCTCTCCAACATATTGGCCGATATCTTACGAATATATTCTTCAATATTGGCTTCCAGTTGTGGGCTTGTCCCTATAGGCATGACCCTTAACATAGCCCCACAAAAAATAGTCTAAAGTCGTTAAATCGCACGATCTAGGCGGCCAATTAACCAGCCCCAAACGTAGAGTAAACTGTTCACCGAACTCGCCTCTCAATTGGGCAATTGTTTCGAGTGCATTGCGGCATGTAGCACCGTCTTGTTGAAACCACATGTCATCCAAGTCCAGCTCTTCCATTTTGGGCAAAAAAAAATTTGTAATCATCGCAGTAGCGCTCGCCATTCACAGTAACGTTCCTGCCTTCGTCATCTTTAAAAAAGTACGGTTCAATGATGTCACCGGTCCAGGGCATTTTTCGGGATGCATTGGCAGTTTTTGCAATGCTTCTGACTGACCTTCACACCAAATATGGCAATTTTGTATTTGTATTTGTATTTATTATCAAATTGCTTTTCTAATACAACAAGACACAATATCTTATAAATTACAGTACTAGAATCAGACAAGTTATAATAACAATGAAAAGTAATAAAAAAAAATTTTTTAAAAAAAAATATAAAAAAATAATAATAAACAAAAAAAAAATATATATGAAAAATAAATAATATAAAAAAAGAAAGATACATTTTATGAAAAATATTCTATAAGTAATTTCCTAAACCTTGTTGCGTTTGAAGTGGTCTGTAAATTATTTGGAAGTTGGTTCCAGAGACGTATGGTAAATATAAAGAATTGACATTCGGAAGCATGATCACGATGCCGAAATTGGGTTATTGCTTTGCCTCTTAGAGATCTTGAAAACTGCAAACGATCATAAAGATATGTTGGCTGCTTTGTCATAATAATTTTATGAATAAAAATAATGTTTTTAAACTTAAGGTAGTCGAAAAAAGACATGTTAAATATACGACATGAATACTGGGTTACATGATCGAATTTTCTTAAACCATAAATGAAACGTATGATATTGTTATAACGTATATATTGTTTGCTTGTTCACGTTTCCATTCAACCAAAAATGAGCTTCGTCGCTGAACACAATTTTCCGATAAAAAAGTGTATCTTCCTCGAACTTTGCCAGCGCCCATTCACCAAAAGTTAGCCATTGTGGTAGGTTGTGTGCCTTCAATTCTTGCATCAGCTGTATTTGAAATGGTTTTACACCCAAATCCTTCCTCTAAATTTTTAACGTAGTTGAGTAACAGAGACCCAATTGCTTCGAACGGCGCCGAATCGATAATTCACGGTCATCAACAAGACTGGCAGATACAGCTGTGATATTTTCCTCTATCCGCACTCTACGTATGCGTGTTTTGAATATTTTGTTATAAAGGGTGATATTTTAGCAACACTGTTTTTGGCAGCTTATCTGTTTTCGTGTAACATGTTACTGTTAAACATGTTCAGTTTGGTCTATAACTTAACCATGAGTCTACTTACAAACGAACAACGTTGCAGATGATTACAATTTTTTTTTGCCAAAATGGGCAACCGCCAACAAGACGGTGCCACATGCAATGGCCCAATTGAGAGGCTAGTTCGTTGAACAGTTTATTTCACACTTAGGGGGCGGTCAATTGGCTGCCTAGATCGTGCGATTTAACCCCTTTAGACTAATTTTTGTGGGGCTATGTTAAGCCTCATGTCTATAAGGACAAGTCCGCAACAGTTGACGCACTGGAAGCCAATATTGAAGAATTTAGTCGTTATATACCGGCCGATATGTTGGAGAGTGTATGCCAAAATTGGACCCAGCGTATGAACCATTTGAGGCGTAGTGGCAGTCAACATTTACATGAAATCATATTTAAACATTGAATTATATAGATCGTTCTATCGACTCAAATAAAGATTTCATACATTTCTCTAAATTATATGTTTTTTTTTAAATCAAATCCGAAAGCTCTTAAGAAATCACCTTTAATAAAAAAAAAAATTACTGGAATATTACATATTACAGATATAGGCTAACTTCTTGTGTATTTTTCAGCTATAGATAATTTTCTTAATTTTATTAAAACAAAACTTTTCACATTTTTGTTTTATTTATTATAATCGTTTATGGAATCAATTAGTTTTATTAAATTGTTAACAAAACTTTTTTAACTGGCTGCCATTTTGTCAGCTGTCAAGTGATTTATGTTTAGTTTGGTTTGGCATTTCAACATGAATAGACAGACGCATGAACAAAGCTTTCGAATTGTGCAAATTTATTTTGAAAATCATGGTTCCGTTCGAAATACATATCGCGCAAGAATTTTTCGAATTTTGATTAGCGATTTGGAGTGATGATAATCATCAGGTGTATGTTGAGACACCGTTACATCCAGAAAAACCGACCGTTTCGTGTGATTTATGGGCTGGTGGAATCATTGGTCCGTCTTTTTTAAAAACGATGATGGTCAGAACGTTACAGTCAATGGTGACCGCTATAGAGCCATGATTACTGACTTTTTCGTTCATAAATTGAACAACCATGATGTGCAGGAGCTGTGGTTTCAACAAGACGGCGCAACATGTCACACAGCACGTGCCACAATTGATTTATTGAAGGAAACGTTTGGTAACCGAATATTTTCACATTTCGGATCCGTGAATTGGCCTACAAGATCGTGCGATTTAACGCCGCTGGACTATTTTCTGTAGGGATATGTGAAGTTGCTAGTCTACACCGATAAGCCAAAAACGATTGACCACTTGGAGGACAACATTTACTGCGTTATTGCCATTATACGGCCACAAATGTTCGAAAAAGTCATCGAAAATTGGACCTCCAGATTAGACTACGTCCGAGCCAGCCATGGCGGTCATATCTTTCAAATAAAATAAATTGCACATCAATTTAAAAAATTCATCTTTGTTTTATTCCATTTTAAAGTTGTATACCTCTATAAAAAACACTCTTTATTTCTATCCGGCTAAAAATTTCTCATCTGAACCTTAAGTTTTAGAAAAGCTAGAGCCTCCAGAATGGAGCAAAATTAATGATTAATTTTTTTTTGTTAAAGCTCTGCCTATTCTTTTTGAATGTATTATTAGGAACTTATTTGGTCTTAGCAATTATTTACGCCAACTGCGACCGTTTAAAATTTTATTCATTAAATTTATTTGCGTGTGCAACAAAACTACTTTAACTTAGAATCCATAAAATTTCCTTTGTTTATACCGTTTTTCTAACACATGCATTTTTTTAAACATATTTTTTTGATAAAAAAAAAAGTCTAAAAACCGTTAACGTCAACTATCTAGAAAAACTTTCCATTGTGGTCACACTGTTACTATAATCCCATTTAAGTACATTTTGTTGTTTTTCGTGTTCGTAATGAATAAAAAGCATTCCTATCATATGAATGCGCAAACGCCCCTTCGTGGCAATCGAATGCAATATTTGTTGTTGTTATTCGTTATCGCCTTTATAGTATAGATTTTATTGCGTTTTTTGTTTGTTTTCTTTACTACGATGAACATAGACAAAATCCAAAGATTCACTGACTTTAGTTACTGCGCTGAATGATTAAACATCGAATACAACACGTCAATGAACATTCACACCATATATACAATACATTTCATATTACAAATACAATATTGAGTATGCTTAGGATAGATACAAATGCAAAAATTTAAAATATTTATGAACATAAAAAAAAATTATAAAAAAAAAATAAGTTAATAGCATTTTTATAAATTAAGTTAGCTGGTAAAATTTAGAAAATCCTAGGACCCCCACCCAAATCGATCTAACCAATGCGAATATTTTGTTTTTATTCAAAATTAAAAAAAAATTGTTATTGAAATAAACAAATAATGTTTTAAAATATGAATTTGTTACAAAATATGCAAAAATATGACTTAATAGCAAAATATTCAAAAATATACATTTTGAGAATCGATACATTTTATTGCAAATTTAAGATATTTCGTCCCTAATCATAACCGTTTTATTGGGGATTTTTGAATTTTTATTCATCGTCTTTTTAGACAGTGTGCAATTAATACTATAATTAATATGCACATATTTTTCAATTGTTTGAGATAGGCGTGGTAGAGAAGATTAAGAATACTTTTCTAAAAATCATAACTACATTGAAAATTTTTTTATTGAATTAGACTGCGCAGTTTCTGGTAACACAACCTTCATCAGTAATCCTTTTGATAATACTGTAATTATTTGTTATGGTTTTTATTGTTTGATTGCATCTATATGAAATTTTTATTTATTAAATGCAATCCTGACCGTGGCTTGAACCTGCTTTCTTTGCCACATGCACTTCGCACTACACTTAGACATAGGCTCTAACCAATTGATCTAAGTAAGGTCGATTTTGCTGTGGCTTAAAACCAGTTGCTTATGATAAAAATATGTATGTTTTTAATTCAATATTACTTAAACGCATGCAATGCTGTTGTACGTAACTCATGTAAATTAAATGTATTGTAATTTCGATTTTTGTGCTTGAAAAATGCATTTATTATAATAACAAAATGAATTGATACATTATTCAAAGTATTGTCCATCGTTAGCCACTACTTTTTTTCCATCTTTCTGGTAGCATATGGATTCCACGCCAAAAGAACTGCTCCGGTTTTGAGGAATACAACTCTCATATATGGGCAGGGGCTCCATTGTCTATTCTGAAGCTTCTGGACCGCGTTCAGGGAAGGGCGGTGAAGCTTATCAATGACAGTAGTGTATCCAACTCTATTGATTCATTGGAGCATCGTCGGAATGTGGGTTGTGTGACACTTTTCTATCGATATTACCATGGGAGATGCTCATCTGAGATAAGTGAACTTATTCCACGAGCCCGAGTTTTTATTCGTAATACTCGCTTATCTAGTAGAGCACATCCGTTTGTAGTTGATTGTCCTGTGTTTCGCACAACGCATTACAGAGAAAATTCGTTTTTTAGTCGAACGATTCGTATGTGGAACAAACTTCCCGCAGAAGTCTTCCCTGTTACTTACAATTTAGAAAAATTTAAATCAAATATCCACAACACTACTCCCTCTTTCCTCCTTCCCATACCTTATTTTCCTGATCAATACAATGCACTGCATGAGTAGGGGGCATCCCCTGAGTATTGGTTAAATTATAAAAAATAAAAAAAAATTATGGGCAAGGTCTGGGCTATAAGGCGGGTGAGTCAAAACTTCCCATCCACTGATTTCCAAATAGTTTTTGACCGGTCTTGCAACATGTGGCCGAGCGTTGTCTTGATGGAAAATTATGGCCTCGTGTCTTGTCGAATATTCTGGTCGTTTTTCGTTGATTGCTATCTTCAAACGAATCAATTGTGCTCGGCACAGGTCCCCTGTGATCGTCTGTCCCGATTTCAACAGCTAATAATACAAAAAACTCTTCTGATCCCACCAAATACAGAGCATTACCTTGGCCCCATGGATATTCCGCTTCGGCGTTGATTTTGCTGGTTGGCCGGGCTTTACATATGACTTTTTGCGCTTGGGGTTATGGTAATGTATATATTTTTCATCACCAGTAACAATACGATGCAAAAATTACTTCGTTTTGTAGTGTTCAAGCAGCATTTCCGACATGCAAAATCGCCTTTCAACGTCTATCGGCTTCAATTCATATGGGACCCAATTTCCTTGCTTTTGAATAAATCCCAATGCTGTTAAACGTAGGAAAATGGCTTGTTGTGTGACTTCCAATGATAATGCAAGTTCTTTTTGTTCCAATTCCTCATCTTCAGACTTTTTCGGCTGATCAGGCCTTCTGTATCGAAATCACCACTTTTGAATAGCGCAAACCATCGTTCAAAAGTTTTTTGAGTTGGCTAATGTTGACCGTAAGCTTCTACCAACAATCGATAACTTTCAGCAGCCGTTTTCTCGAAAGAAGAAAGAAGACTTCCCCGAAAAACATTTTTTTTAGGCACAAAATCGACATTATTATAGCGATTGAAAAAAAAGTGTGTTTACACTTTGGCGTCTATCGAATACTGAATTATAATGACAGATGTTTACCCTCCAAAATGCCATATTTGTTATTATTGACACAAACTATATGTGATAGGTATGCCATATGTTGTCCAAATATAGAACATTTTTGGTCTTCAAAGTTTAGTAACGTCATGATGCTTGTTAGGAAAAGACTCTAATCACGTGTTTGATAACTAAGAAGACAAGGATGGAGTAAAAATGATAATTAATAAGTTTTTTGTTAAAACTCTACCTATTCTGTTGGCTCTACCTTTTCTAAACCTTCGGGTTCTGCTGAGATCTTTAGCTAGATCGAAATACTAGTATCAACCTAGATAATATGTTTGATTTGCTTTATTTTTGTGAATATACGGAAGTTGGAAGCTCGTTAGAAATTAAAAAGAAAGTTCTTTGTTTTAAAAAAGATTTTTTAGTTGTATTACTTCATCAGCCTTATATAAATCCGCTAATGGCTACAATAATGATTTTGGAGAATTTCAACTTGACATATCTATAGATATTTTTATTTTTTTTTTGGAAATATGTGATATTTTTGTTATTTACCATCAGTATATTCAGATGTTGCTTACATTTCTGCAATCCAATGGATAACAATGCAACTTTTTTGTCCGATGAATGCATATCATCATTGTTAGTACAAAAATAATTTAATTTTTTTTTATGTTTTGAATTAGTTTTGAAATTGTTTCCTAATTTTGTAGCGTAGTCTACGTAACCCTTTCCAACGTTTCTCTTAATTCAAAAAATCTTGAGAAATAAGAGGTATCGAAAGACTGTTTCAGCAGGTGTCGAAAACTTTTCAAAATAACTCATGTCTATTATGGTGGCAGATAAATTTTAAATTTCATTTTAATTTAAATTTAATAATTCCAGTAAAACCAACAAGAAAACGAGAAAAATGGAGTAGTTCAATAAATGATAATGGAATTTGATATTTAATTATACCTTAATTGTAAATACGAGTAAAACAAACAAAAAAAGTAATTTATTAGTAGTTTATAAAACATTCATTTATAGTAGTTTATTTTTATAGTTTATTTAGTAATTAAATTGTCTATAATTTCTATGCCATATACCCATGGAATATATGAAAATTGCAAAGTTGTTTTTTTTTCTCGCTCCCCGCGCATTGTATGAGAAAGGTTGAAATAACCAAAATCGAAGCAATTTGTTTTGTAAATAAAAAAATATCCAAGATAGCCTTTGAAGTTTTTTTTTTTATATTTTATTATATATATCTAGAGTAACTACCGAAATGTAAACAAATTAATTAGAAGTCGATTAGTAAGCAAAACATCGCACTTTTTTCGAATCCGTCCCATTCCATTTAGATTTAAACTCATCTACAGTTGACACTTGTTATTCCTATATTCTTGAAAGTTCTTTTTATAATTGACCAATATTCTTCTACTGGATGAAGTTCTGGACAATTTGGTGAATTGTTTTTTTTTTTGAACAACGTCGATTTTGTTGTTGATATATCATTCGATTGTGGATCTTGCATAATGACAACTAGGCTAGGTCAGGCTAAAATAACGGTTTTGTAGTGTGAGATCTTACAAATGGTAACAGCCGCTTTTTAAGCATTCTTCCCTAAAAATGTCACCATTTATTGTACTAGTTGTAAAGAAAAAACTTGATTTTATCCCACAAGAACGAATTGCTTGCCAAACCAGGTAATTTTTTTTTTTTTTTTGGAAATGTGGACTTAATATTCTATTTACATTGATCTGGCTATTTACATCGCCATGACTACATGCTGTGTAAAAGTCTTGTCCTGCAATGTACCGGAAGTTTGTAAAGCAATCTGTTTTTTTTTTTTTTTTTATTATTTTTATTTATTTTCCAATAATTCAGTACATTTTTGTTGCCTCAGCGCCTAATAGGCATTGTTGAGGCAAGTTGGTAAAGTTTTACAATTCAGTTACGATTATCAGTGTTAAATATTAAAAAAAAGAAAAAAAATATATTTATAAAATTTATACATTTGAGATCTATTTTACATTAGAAGTTGTGCTAAATTTTGTAATAAATAATCTTTCAACGATTTTTTAAATATTGAATTTTGGGGCAAGTTATTAAACTCTAAACTCATGACTACCCATAAACTCAATTCTTTGTTTAGTTGTTTCCAACCTACACCTTGCTACTGCCAAATTAGTGTTATTTCTTGTATTGTGTAACTCTTGATTCCTCGTAAATTGAATCGTGTGATGACCAATATTGTGTACAATTTTGAAAACATATAGCAAGATTTGCAATTTATAAATGCCATTAATTGGCAAAACTGTTCTGAACCAGAGAACGAAGCCGATCGGCTCATAGCAGCGGCTTAGCCGCCGCCGACTATGTTTCAGGCACTTGAGCCGCCGCCGTCTTGTGCGGCTAATTTCGGCTAGAAATGTTAGGCGACTCAATCAGCTAAGTTGGTTGATTGCTTCTACAAAACTGCGTTTATAATTTTTTATAAACAAAAGGTGAATTTTATGAGAATCCTCTATCTTTTAAACACCGCCAACCACCTGGTAACATTAAGTTTTCAATATGTGGCAACACAAAAATATTCCATAGCGTCTGTAAAAAAGTCCCGTTATATTTTTCGCGTTGCAAGAAAAAGTGAATATTAAAAATTTTAAAATGTCGCAAAAAATATAAAAATCTATTTCTCTACTACACAAACTAATCCAAAAATTCCTACTGATTCTGACTCAGTGGGTCGCTGTAAACTGCTTTAATTCTAAAAAGTTGTCTTAATCCTGCTACTGTGAAAAACAGTTGTTCGTTCATGACAACAGGGCAATAGTAGCACCATTTTTATCTAATTAAAACAAATATATAGCTATACTTAAATGCTATAAGCAAAAGCTAGATCCTGTTATTTTTTTAATATACTCGCATATTTTTTTAAAAATAAGAATTAAATTACAAGAATGTGTATTTTTGTCAAAGAATCGTCGACTTTAGTCTACTTTAAGTCGCCGCCGATTTTTTTAGTTCAGCCGCAGCCGCCGAAAAATATTCGGCTCTAGACAACTTTTAGCCGCCGCCGACTGTTATCTCGTTTAGCCGCCGCCAGCCGAAATACAACATCGGCTTCATTCCCTGTTCTGAACTTATCCTTATATAGCGATATTGTTGGGAACATTAAAGAAAGATTAGCAACTACTTTTAAGGCCTTATTTTGGCATCGTTGAAGCGATTTAAGCTCATTAATTTTTTTCCATCCATACACAGCAGTCAAATAATTAAAATGACTTATCACGCAATTATATTTTGTTAATTGTTTTTAGTAAATCAAACAAATTTATTGGCTCACTGAAATTTTTTTTTTTTTACAAAATTTTGATTTTGATCGCAAAAACATCACGATTTTTCATATGTAGGTCAAAAGTATCTATGAGAAAAATAATTGTTGTTTTATTTAGCTTGATAATACTAATTACACTTTTTAACGAAACCCCATTATTTAAAAAGCTGTAAAACAACAAAGCTATGAACCATTTTTAGTCTATTTTTTAGGTCAAAAGTCAAAACGGCATGGTCGGTTTTTACGCAGATCTTATTTTTTACACCCAATCAGAAAATGCGCGGGGAGCAAGAAAAAAACACAACTTTCCGTTTTTGGGTACTCTAATATACAGTCAAATATCCACTTAAAAAACCTGATTCAGATGTTATGTATATATTTTAAACACATTAGGTTTATTTAATTCATTTTTTTTTTTCATATAAAAGATTAACTTTTATATATGGTTTTCAATTGCTAATGATTTAAACAAGAATTTATAATTAAACAAAAAATATTGTATATACAAATTAAAAAAAAAAATAAACATATAGACATAAATAGAAGACAATATTTATAATAAAAAAATTACCACAAAAACTCACGATGGACAAAAAAAAGTAAGCTAACAACCTACTAGACAATTGAAATAAAAAATAATTCAAATGTGAAAAAATACATACAAAAACAGCTTAAAGCAATAAAAAAAATTAAACGTTAACGAAAACGCCAGCTGCCGCCACCCATTTTGCATATTAATGACTATAGAATTCTAAACATTTTAAATAAAAATACAGAAAAATTTTATAAAGTAGAAAAACAAAATACAGCAATAAGTATTTAACATTCTTTTTTCGATACATAATTCCAAAGACAATTTTGAGTCACAATTTTAACGACAAGAAACCAAGCAAACTCTTAACACCAGCCCATAACAATATTATAGTTATAATTTTATTTAAACTAATAAGTTAAAGATTAAGTTAAAAAGAAAACTAGATAGTGAACAGTGATGCAAAACGTGGCACAATAGGGCCATTTGTGGCACTTTTGACTGCTTGATGGCCCTGTGGTACTTTCTTATCTATTTTGGCCCTTTCAGCTCAAAATTGAACTAACTACTTTGAACCGTTTAGTTCAGACTTTTATGAAATTTGCCTGATTTTTTTTTATTCGATGAGAGCATATGCTGTTTGTTTAATTTTTTATAAAAATCGCATTCAAAATCATAAATTTTCGTACCAGGAGGGTCAGGTTTTAAAATTTTTGAATGCAGGACGATAACATTTTTAAATCTTTTTATATTGTCCAAATTTTTAAAAGAAGAGCCGCATTTCATTTTTTATTAAAAAAATGTGTTTTGGACCTTTTTAAAATGTTATCGCAAGAGAGGAAATAATTTATGAGAATTCATTTTTAAAAAAGTATTAAAATGACGAACACTATTAACAAGTTAATATTATTTTTATTTTAGTAAAAATCTAATAATCGAATTTTTTAAAAAATATGTCCCTACAGGGATGATAAATGGGATTTTCAAATAGTACCAACCAGCATAAAAATAGTACTTTTTCGACCCTCATATTACTAAATATAAGTTTTTATTATAAATTAACGTTTTTAAAATTTATTTGTATATAAAAACAAAATTTAGTTGATTTTAGTTACAGAATTTAAAAAATTATCAGACTATTTCTTAAATTCACCTTTTTTTTGCAAGGAAATCTATTTTATTACTCATTCGATTTTAGAATCACAATGCAAATTTGAAGATGTTGGCAATGGCCTTTTTTCAATTATACTTTTTTAAGATATTTATTTTTCACTTTTCGAACACTTTTTTTTTTACTCGAACTCAAATAAAATCATCTTTAATCATATCCATTTACAACGATTGGATCCAAATAAATACATTTGATAAATGTTAATTTATGAATGGGTAATTGAATTAAATATTGAATCTTGAAGTTTCTCTGAAGTTTCTTAAAATAGAACTGTTGTGTTGTTGGAGTTGTACTTCTGAGATTATGTATGCAAGAACAAAAACACCGTGTATTGAATAAAACTAGTTTTAATCACAACAAAACTCGACCTGACGATGGATCAGTGCGCTAAAGCGCTCTGTCTAACGTGTGGTGCGAGTGCATGTGGCATTAGAAATCAGTTTATCTATACCACGGTCAGTGATTGCACAGAAAATTTCATATACACGCAATCGAACAAATAAAAACATAACAAATATTAGATTATTCAAAAAACAGGGTCACTGACGAAGGTTCAATACCAGAAACTGCGCAGTCTGATTCAGAAAATTGAAAAATTTACAATGTAGTTATGATTTTTAGAAAATACACTCATTCTTCTCTACCACGTCTTTCACAATTAAAATTAAATAAATTGCATATTAATTATAGTATTAATTGCAATTGTGCGAAAAAGACGTTCAAATTCAAACTCAATCTTTAATTTTTATTTATATGTAAATAGTACTAAAAGAGTCAAAGGAGTACCATGGTACTTTTCCGGATCAAATAGTACACTCAGGGAACTTCTGCTTTAAAAATATGTAGTTGTTTGGGTTGTAATACAGTTTCATTATTTTTAATGTAAATGTAGTTCATTTAAAAAAACAACTCACATCAAATGACTGTTTTATGATTTTACATTCATTTTTTACAGTTGTTTTTTGTTATTTAAAAAAAATAAAAAAAAAACATTTTTGGTTTATTTTTTACTACCACGTGGTTCATTTTTACTACTATTGTTAGTCATTTTTTGAACATTAAAAAACAAATGACAATGTTAGTTGAATTTAATGAAATGTATGTCGTCCTTTTTTTAAATGAAATTTCATTTGTTTTTGACTACAATTGCTGTCGTCTTTACCAACATAATTTCCTAAGTGTACCAAAAAAAGTACTATAGTACTAACTTATCATTCATGTGGCCCTATCAATGGTATTTGGCCCTTTTAAATTGTCAATTTGGCCCAAAACAAAAAAACTCAAAATGCATCACTGATAGTGAAATATTAAATAGATTGTAGTAGCTAGTACATTGGCCAACAAAAAATATATCAAAGAAAGCTAAAAATAAACTTGGTTCTTATCAAAAAATTATAAAATATTTGAAATTTTTGTTGATTACGAGAACACAATACAATATAATCGTTAAAATTCTTACGAATTTTTGAAATAACTATAAAAAAATACCTATAAAGACATTTTGGAGACGGTTATGATTGAATAAAAAAAATACTTCATATTTTAAATAAATTAAAAGTTGTCATATTAGGTTTTTTTTTATATTCACAGTATATTTTAAAGTTTTGTGAACACTTTCTTGAAAAAATTATTAACGAATGTTTTACTTTTAAATTTAAAAAAATTAAAACCAAAAGTTTATTTTCGATCTTTTATCAAAAAATTTTAAATTAATAAATAAACATTGCAGGGTTTTTTGTTTAACAAAAAACAAATTATTATCATTTAAATTGTTCTTGGTCTTACGTTGGGCGCCATTAAATCTATTGCTCCTGGCCAGGACAGAATCAGCTACGAACTTTATAAGCACGCGCCAATGTGCTTTTTTAACGAAATTTTAACTCTTTTCAACCAAATTTTTCTGCGAGAGGATATACCTGATACCTTTTGGAGCTCCATTATAATACCTTTGTTTAAGAAGGGTGACCTTAATACAGTATCGAATTATAGAGGACTTTCTCTTCTCGACACTTTTTATAAAATTTTTACTGGCATAATACTTAACCGTATAAATAGCTGGATTGAATTATGGTATTACACATGATTTCGGGACTCAATTCTGATAATTTTTTGTGAAAGTAACCAAAAAAAAAAAAACTTCTGCATCATTCGTTTGGTCAAGTTACATCAAATAAAATTTTAATAATTTTTTGAAGTTTGTAAGTATCGTATAGGGGAATTTGTCATGTTTTAGGCTCTTTTGTTGGACATAACTCGACAACCAATAGTGGGATTTTGCTAAAAAATCTATAATGTTTTATGGCGCGCAGGTCTGGGGATTTATGGTTTTTGATGAAGTGGAGAAATTGTTGCGATATTTCTTGAAAAAAATGTTATACCTTCCTGAAAATACTCCAAATTATATGCTGCACATAGAAACTGGTTTGCCATCACTTTACTTGGATACACTAAAATTACATTTTAGTTATATAAGAAAAGCTCTCAACCTACCTGTCACTAGACTACCGCGAATATTGGCCGAGGATATTGAGACCTGGAGGGGTAATTTTCTATATTATCACCAGAATATTCTCGAAAATTTGAGAATCATAGAATACGAAACATTTATTACTAGTGCCAGAAATCCGCGATTTCATTTTCATGATTTATACCCTACACTGGAATATAATGATATTCCTCCTTACTTTCTCGATGGAAACTCGACGTATTTTGTTATCCTAATTATGAAGGCCAGGGGTGGGTTGCTTAGTTTAAACACTCGTGTTTTTTATGGTAATGGAGAAACTACTTGTACGCTTTGTAACTGTAATGAAGAGGAAACACTCATAATTTTATTGGTAGATGCCCAATATTTTCTAGCTACCGTTTAACTTTTTTTGGAAAAAGATTTTTTTTTTAAAGTAAACGTTAAGAATTTTATACACAATTTTAATGAAACTACCCAGCAAAAAATTTTCAAAAGGTAAGCGGGTTTGTAATCAAGCATATTGGGCAGAACGCATTCCTTACTAGATTACCTACTCGATTCTTTCGAGACTAAAATAATTGATTCTTTAGAATTGATTATTTTTTTTTACCGAAGAACTATTTACATTTTTTAATAAAGAAATAGTTTCATTGTAAAACTACGAAGTACTTACTTCTAAACCGTCAGTATTCAAATCGAAAATTTGCATATAAAATTAGAATTAGTTTTAATTGAAATTTAGATAACATCAATTAAAATTCAGAAAATTTCATTTTATAGTAAAAAAATTCTAAAATATTAATTTTTAATTCAAAATTTCCTTTTGAAAAAAAGAATTCAAAATTAAAAGTTCGTTGTATTTAAAAATCAGAAAATATTAATTAAATTTCAGAAAACATCATTTGAGAAATATCTAATTTAAATCCAAGTAATATTTAATTTAAAATTCGGAAACTATCAATTGGAATTTAAAAACTCTAGTTGAAATCCAAAAACATCATTTAAAATTCAATAACACAGATAATTTTATTGGCCAATAAACAAAGAAAATTTTTATTAAATTCACGAAGTTTTTCTCCGAATATTAAAAAAAAAATCTGAATATTAATAAAATTATATGAAACACGATTTTAAATGAAATTTTTTATTCAGTGTATAAAAATGTTCCTACATAAAAAAGAAATTATTTTGACTATTATATCTGATTTTAAAAAAATATTTTACAAAAGTGCTACTAATTAACCGCTTCAGAGAAGGACACGTGACTGCATTTTGACTCTCAATTACGCGTACTTACGAGGGAAAATCGTTATCACGCACACTCACTCAGGATATTTTTCCACTAACTCATGCTCACTCGAGTAAATGTCACTTTTACTCACACGTGATTCTCCTGAGTCACTCAAATGTAACGATCAAACCGCATCCGGAAAAAATAAAATCCCAAAAAGTGAAACATCGAATTGTTATGATAATATGGGTTTGTCATAATTTTGGAGCTATAAAACACGAAAATATAAATTTTTCCCAAAAAAGAACAATTAAAAAATTGAAATTCAAAACAAAAATATGACTCACGCACAATCACCCTCGAAAATTTTTTTTTATACTCACTCACGATAACGTCTGTAATTTCAACTTCCACTCACAATTTTCTGCTCACGTGCGCATCCATAATTTATACCTAACCACAGTTTACCAAAATTTAGGCAACATGCAATTTGGGTTTTTAGTATTATTTTCATATAAGTTAATAACATTGTTATTTTCTTTTAAGTAAATAATTGCTTTGTTATTGAGTTCATGCTTTCTGGTTTAAATTTAAAGAATTAATTACAATTGATTTGATTACAATACTACTTGATTACAATACTAATTGCTTTTTTGATGGAACGTTGGAATGTGTTTGGTATTGCAGTTACTAAATTTGGCAATGAGATATGTAAGCAAGTGTGAGCATCACCTTCTTTTTGGAATGTGTAATTTTTTCCTGGGTAATTGCTTCCATAAACAAATAAAGCAAAAATGAGAAAAGTTTAATTTTCATAATATTCCCTAAAGTGGACCTTTGATATTTTTTTTTTATTTTTTTTTCAAGTTTTAATTTATTTATTGATTGAAAATAATTTCGCTTTAATTTTTTGATTTTTAAATTTATATCAAAAATATTAATCGATTAAAAAAATAAGTTTTATCATTGAAAATTTATCGAATAATAATTATTTTGTAGTTTTTAGATTTTTGCTATCAAATAGAGAAAAACCAATTATTACACTAATGCATTTTCATGGTTACCAAAGACGTAGTACAAATATTAAAATACAAAGGATCTGAATTCTTACACAATAAGCCTCTCAAAACGAGAAATGTATGTTCAACTGTTATGAATAATTAGCAAATAAAGCCTCATTAATAACACTTTCACTCAGGCCCCATGTTGGGCGCCATTTAACCCTTAAGTTTTTTTTTTTTAATTTCTGTATTCTGTTCTTTATGCAAAACATAATGATGTCATAAATTTCTAAAAAAAAACTTGCATCTGTCGATGAATACTGGCAGCGGTAATTGATTCAGCAGACACAAAGAAATTATACTTAATATAAAAGATGTTACAAATACAAACATTACCTTAAATTTGTTAATACCATATTTAGGGTGAACAAAACCTAAAATAATTTTTAAAATAGCATTTCTAAATATAAAGTATTAATGTTTAATCTTTGCTTTATTACACTACATTATTTGGCGCTTTAATTTAATTTAAATTTTCTGAATAACTTCATCGTGGTTTTTATTAGTATATTATTTACGCTCAAAAAATAAAGAAGGCTTATCATTATTGCGTTAAATGGTTAAATAAATAAAATGCAAAAACTAATGTGTATTAAACTTGAATCGTAAGAGTCGGTAGATAAAAAAAAATAAAATTTAAAACTAAAATACATAAAGCAAAATATTGTACAAATACACTGAAAGTTCTCTTAATTATTTTTATCTTAACTTGATTAAAAAATAATAGTATAATGAAAGTAAATTTGACAAAGAACAGACAAGCAACATATTATGACAAAGTAAATAGTTTTAAGCTATTTTAGGTAAAAAAATTAGACACACTTTTTAAAATAAGAACGCTTAAATTTCTATTTCAAATAAATTTTTATGAATATCAGAGATTCAACTTCGGCTACACAATGAATTAGAGCTTTTTAGACTATAATTATTTTCTTTATTTTTATAATAAGTAAAATTTGTCATTTAGCTTGATAACTCTCCAAAAATGAATTAAAAATATGCTAAAAAAAATAATACTAGAATTTCGAATTTTTATAAAGGGTCCGCCAAATAACTTTTTTTTTTGAAAATGCTATAAAAAAAACTACTGAATATTTTCTCAAATTTCTTTTTTTATTTGAAAGTACAATCCTTCCGGTTAATAATGGAAAATAATTTCATTCAAATCGGTGCCTCGGCTTTCCATGCAGTAGCCTACACGATCGGTCCAATTTTTAAGCACATTATCGATTGTGTGCAGCTGTATGTCACCAATGGCTTCACGAATATTGTCCTTTAAAGTGTCAATTGTCTCTGGCTTGTTGGCGTAACACTTATCTTTGACGGCACCCCACAAATAATAATCCAACGGTGTCAAATCGTAGTTCCGAGGTGGCCAAACGACATCAGCTCTGCGGCTGATAATGCGATCTTCAAAAACAGGGCGCAAAACATCGAGTGTAGCTTCGGCTGTGTGGCACGTAGCGCCGTCCTGTTGAAACCAAATGTTGCCAATATCCTCCTCTTCAATTTTTGTGAACAGAAATTCGTTCAACATGGCCCGATAACGATCGCCATTGACTGTAACGGCCACTCCTTATTTTCGAAGAAAAATGGCCCAATTAATGCCTCTGGACCAAAATCCGCACCAAACAGTGACTCGTTTTGGGTGTATCGGCTTTTCAATGTATGCGTGCGGGTTTTCTGTGCCCCAAATGCGACAATTTTGCTTGTTTACATACCCACCAAGATCAAAATGAGCTTCAGCCTGAAAAGATGATTTTTTTGGCAAAATCAGCATCTTCTGTAAGTTGATCGCAGGCCCACTTAGCGAAGGCGAAAACGCAATTGGATGGTCAGTTGGCTTCAACTCCTCAACCAATTGGACTTTGTATAGCGTCATACCAAGGTCTTTATGCAAAATTCGTCTCAATGATGTCTCCGAATGTTCAATTGGTTGAGAACGACGGTGAATTGATGTTGATGGCGCTTAACGCACACTTTCTGCCACAGCAGCAATATTCTCGGTGTACGCACTGTTTTTGGCTTTTCACGCTTTGCTTTATCGATGGAGGATGCCAGTTTCTTTCACTTTTTTCACAAGATAACGAACATACGGAGCTGACGGTGCTTCTCTTCTTCCAAAATCCGTACGCAATTTTCGCACACAACCATATTCGTTCAGCGGAAGGATTAAAACTAATTATCTGTCAAATCAGACATGAGCTAAGTGTTTACCATTCACGAAATAAGAACTAGTTGAAAAAAAACGTCAGATGGCGGACCCTTTATTAAAATGGGTGGTCCAAAAAAAAACTTCTTTTTTTTTGTTAATCTCAATTGTTTTTTGTTAATCTAAAATTCTTCGACATCCTTTTTTAAGAGTTTTAGTTTTTTCAACATGATTTTTTTTATATAAAATTTAAAACATCAATCAATTTCTTCATGGTAGGCTTGGGCATTTTAGGTCTTTCTAAAGATCACTCTTTACAGTTCAGCTCCTTTCAATGAACTAGTTCGCTCTTCTAGTTCAACAGCTCTTTATCCTAAATTGATCTGTGCGACACGAACTATTTGAAGTGATTGAATCAGCTGATGCGAAACAAAATGTGTAAAGAAAATGTGTAACTTTCTATTCAACTTACTATCGGAGAATAATTCAACACTTTAAAATATATTTAAAATGATTGTTAAATCATAAAATGGTACGTAATTAAAAAAAATTTAAATTATTTTAAAATAAATTAAAAAAAAATTGAGCTGGCAACATTAAAAAAACTCAAAAGCAACATAAAGAAAATAAATATTACTCAAAAGACAAAAAGAACGAAAAGAGTAAAGACCTAAAAGAGCTGATGATTGTGATCCAGCTCACTAGTTCAAAGAAAAGTCTAGTTCAATTGAACTAGGTCGTTCACGAAGTACACAACTCTACTTCATGGCATATTCACCCATATCGTGAATAAAAAGGGAAATGTTTGTTCCCATGTAATTTTCATTCCCCCTCAAGTGAAAATTGGTATCGTAAATTTCCCCTGAAATTGTATTTACTATTCACGAGTGAATGATTAGACAAAGGGAACTTTTATTCACGATTGGAATTGAGTGAAAAGGGAAAACAATTCGAGGGAAAAAAATATTCACGATAATGGTGATTATTTAACAAACAAATAATAACATATTATAACCGCATTCTTAAAATATATATATTTTTTTGTTTTTATTTCCAGACACTACAACCACGGTCGATTGTACCATCAGTTCCGAAAGTAAAGGTCAAGAATGTCTCGACAATGTCTGTCAGCGTTTACTTATTCAGCAACCAGAATTCTTTGGCCTACGCTATATGGTCAAAGGTAAAGAAGATGAAATGAAATGGGTTGATTTAGAACGCTCACTAAGTCGACAATTGGAAAAATATGCTGCCGGTACAAAGATCTTTTTACGAGTTCGTCATTATGTGACCACAGGTGTAAGACACTTGAGCGATGAGGTTACACGATACTATTATTTTTTACAATTAAAAAGTGATATATATGAAGGGAAAATTGCATGCGATATACGTACTGCCATACTATTGGCATTATACTGTCGACAAGCTGAATATGATAGCTATCAAAGTGATAAACAAACTAAAGATTATTTAAAGAAATCATTGGTGTTGCCAAAAAACTTGCAAGGTAAGTGGTTTTGAATAAAATTGTTTGAAAAAAGTTTGTCAATATATTTAAAATTTTAATACTTTTACCAGAATTTGAAAATTTTGATAAACGCATGGGTTCTACATTCCGAAAATGAAGTGAAAGTGAAACTTACGCTCAATTTGTGTTCCCAATTTCCACATAAGTGATTTGAAAAGAAAAATTTCATTTTCATTTTGTTTCTAGTGGAATTAAAGTGATTTGATGTGTTCTGTAAAACAATTTCACTACAAAAAAAGTAATTGTAAAACGGTATTAGTTAACTGCGTGAAAAACCAAACTTTTTAGAAAATAAAATTATTTTGAACATTAAAAGTAAAAAAAAAAAAAAACAATGTAAGTAAATGTGATATGTTGTTAATATACGTTTATTTAACTGAAAAAGTGTTGTATTTTTTACGGGAAAACACATGAATCCGGAACAAGAGGCCCTATTTTTAACATTCATGGAAAAAATTCTGGTTTGGCTAAACAGTTGAAAGACCAGTTGTGGAAGGACTTAGCAAGTACATTAAACAGCTTAGGACCTACAGAAAACGATGCAACTGGTTGGAAAAAGGTTTGGGCTGATTGGAAGGCTACCATTCGTAAAATGGAGCAGAGGTAACGGCAAACAGGTGGAGGACCCAACAATATCCAACACATCATCCAAAGAAGATTCAGTTGCCAAACTTTCTGGCCTTTATACAACAGTCGAAGGTGTTCCAGCTGCTAAATCATTCGGGACGACTAGCAAAGGGTAAACAACCTACAAATTCATCTACTGAATTGTCAACTTAGATGGCACCAGTACCGACAATGTAGTAATCGTGATTTTACAAAAATTAAATAAAAATGACGAAGGGACTGAAAATATAGAAAATGAAGAACCGCAACCGATGATTTCCCTTTTTGATTTGTCTTTTTGATTTCTCAATTTCTTCGCGACTTCTTTTAGATCTAATCCATTTTGGGCATATGACAGTTTTCAAAACATTACACATATTTGTTAAAATTTTTGACGCTGTACTTCTTCCCACTGCTAGATTGAAGTCTTTTGCGATCATTTGTTGGTAAATTCCTTGTCCGAAAATAGCGTAGTGATGTGTCCAATTGCAAATAATTTGAATGCTTATCTTTTTAGCCATTGGTGATACTTCTTCTAAAACCATCATAAATGCATACTTATTAATCTAAAATACGCAATAAAACTATTTTTTTTATTAATTTTAAACACTTGCGACTCAGTTTTAATTATTGTCTTACGATTTTTCTGGTAGTTCCAAAGGATTTGAACAGTCACGAAGCCTCTTTCTATTTAGATTTTCGTTCTTTGTTTTTCTTTTTCAATTAAATACCAGGAAATCACAATTGCGAAACTCATTTTATATTATTTTAAAAATAAGTATTTTTTTGTTTAATTTTTATTTTTGTTAAAAAATGCACTCTTCTTTATTGCAATAATAATTGAAATATTTATTACTTGGTACAAATAAGACTTAAAGTCTCTTACAGCACCTCAAACATTTACATTAAACATAGGTAAATAAATACATTTAAATTAATATTAACAATTTTAATGAACTATTATACAAATAAAAATTGAAAAATAACTAAATGAACGATTTTAATTGACATTATCAAAAATATACTTAAATTCGAAAACAACTATAAGAATTAAAAAAAAACAAAATTAAAATGTAGTTTCATTAATTTAATTACTAAAGTAGTTAGTTACTGCCACTTTAAAATACAAACCACGGCGATCGGTTTTAACATGATAAGGTAAATCATTCCACAATTTCACAGCACTTACAAAGAACGTTCTTGAGGAAGATAGATAGTTATAAACTAGGCATTACTAGATTGCCTGTACGACTAGATTGCCCAATGACTAATTTTCTAAACAGGTACTCAGGCTCCTGCGTATAAATAACTTGTGTAGAAATACTAGATTTCGAATATTCAGATAGGCTGATATGCTGCATCCTAAAATGTTCATGGAGTACTGAGATATTCTATCATACTTCCGCTTATTGTACACATATCTGGCACAATTATTTATTGTCATCTGTAATTTATTCATTGATGCTGCATCCAGATTACCGAATACAATAGCACCATATGTCATAATGGGCACAATTAATGTCTTAACAAGTTTCAATTTTATCTCACTCGAAATATAGTCTGCAGAATGCCATAGCTTTCGAAGAACGCTGTACATTCTCATCACAGTATAGTTAATGTGATCCTTACTGTTAAGAACACTATTTAATACAAATCCAAGATTTTCACAACCTCGACATAATTCACAACTTGGTTTTGCATGATAATTTCAGGTAAGGTGTTCAGATCACAACCACCAAATTGTTTCTGAATGACAAGGGCTTGGGTTTTCGAAGCATTAATTGACAGGTTATTTACCTGAGACCAACGGCATATTTCACTTAAATCTTCACTTAGTCGGCAAACTAAGTCCTCAATTAATCCAATAGGGCGAGATAAATATATTTGGGCATCATCAGCATAAAGGTGAATTTTCATTCACTTTAAAGTGATAATTTGATTTTTTTACCGCATTTTTTTATGTTGTTGCTAAAAACAAAATGAAAACGAAATCGTCGTGAAAAAACCGATTCACTCGTTTTTCAGAACACAGCGGAATTGAAAATGTGGAATTAAAAACGATTCCACTTTCACTTCGTAGTGGAATATAGAACCCAGGCCAAAGCTTTTGGTTTTTTTTTTAACCTTTTTATTGGTTTTATTAAAAAATTTACAATTTAAATTTGTGAGCTCTAGTTATAAAAAAAAGTAAATTATGTTAAGTAAATGAACAAGCCTTTAATTTGATTGTTTGTTTTTTAAACAGCTGTATTCAACTTAATAAAACTATATATTTAATTACTTTTTTAATTTTTTATATATACACAAATATTAACTATTTTATTGATAAGATATGTTTAAAATATTTATTGTTTTTGTTATTTTATAAACAATTGTTTGTGAATCACCCAAAAAGTGCTTTTAATTGACGTCAAATTCAAAACAAACAAAAAAATATTAGTCAATTTGTCTAGTTTCAAGAGGTTGTTAAGTTGAATGAAAAAAATTACAAATTTATGATCTAGCAAAAAAAAGTTGTGTATTTAAAATCCATTAAAAGATTTTTGATATAAAATGTTTTAATGCAAATTAATTACATTCAGATACTAGCAATAATGTAGAATTTTTACTGAAAAGATAATCTAGCAAAAAGTGTATTAACAGCTTAATTTCAGTGCAAATATTTGCAGTTTATCCACTTTTTACTAGATTAACTTTTAGTCGAAACAAAGCATAAGTGTATATATTATTAAAGCACATTTGGAGGCAAGGGAAAACTCTCGAAAGTTTACTTTTAAGAAGCGTTGTATTATAAGTGTATAAAAAGTAATCTCTCGATCATTGACAGATTTCAGTCATATACAATTTTATAAATTAGAACTACAGGGTGTCCGCCGGGAAGGTATACTACTTTGTTTGTTTATAATTTTTGATTAAATGAAAGAGAATGGATCTTATATTGATAAATGTTATATTTAATTGTATGTATGGAATACAATATCAGATAAATGTCCGCCTCTGTTAGCCTCACAAATGCGAGCCCTTTTGAGTACATTTTTCATTACATTCTCACACATTTCACGCGGAATTTCATCACGAATATTTTGTTTAAGTTGCTCAAGCGTTTCCGGTTTGTTTGCACAAACCTTGCTTTTCAGATATCCCCACAAAAAGAAGTCCGGAGCAGTCAAATCAGGCGACCGTGGAGGTCAATCAACATCACCATTTCTTGAAATAACTTGTTGTGGAAAGAGGTCTTTCAGTAATTCCATTGTAATCCTGGCTGTATGCGATGTGGCACCGTCTTGTTGATACCACATGTTAATGAATCCCAAAGCATGCAGTTGTGGAGTTAAAAAGTTTTCAATCATATCACCATATCGCTCCCCATTCACAGTAACCGTTCCGTTTTCATTTTCAAAGAAGTAAGGCCCAATGATTCCTCCTGACCAAATTGCACACCAGACTGTCAATTTTAATGGATGCAAAGGTGACTAAAGAATAATTTGAGGGGTTTCCATTGCCCAGAACCGACTATTCTGTTTATTCCCATATCCATTCAAATGAAAATGTGCCTCGTCACTCATTATGATTTTTTCATGAAAATCGGGGTTGTCATCGGCGAGCTGTAACATCCTATTAGGTATATGTACGGCGGCGTAAATGGTCTTGTGGAAGAAGCTCTTGTGTCAACTGAATCTTAATATGGAAACAAATGCATATCCTTGTTCAAAATTTTGGCCAAAGTTGTTCTTTGAAGAATAAGCTCCTGAGCACGGCGTCGAATTGAGGTTGATGTATTGTTTTGAACACTTTCTTGAACAGCAGTAATGCTTTCAGCCGATCTTGCAGTACGTTGTGGTCCATGCTTGGGCCTATCACCTACAGATCCTCTTTCTTTGAAATCATTCACTACACGATAAATAGTGCGTTTTGTTGGCACGTTGTTCCTCTCAAAATTTCACGTAAATTTCTCATCGTCACAGTAATCGATGATTGATTTTGATAAAATGTTTGAACGATTAAAACACGTTTGTTTATCGAATATTTTTCCATAATAAATTTGCCACGTGTCTACTTCACGACTGCCAAATATGAACTGTCAAGACTAATGTTTACCAAAATGGCGGGAAAACAAAGTAGTATACCTTCCCGGCGGACACCCTGTATTATACGCTGAGAACATATAAAATCAGCTATTCGATTTAATTCACCCTTTCTGGTTTCAACCAAACAGGGTGTAGAATATGTACATCATATTATATATTTTTCTCGCCCAAAGCAGATTTTATAATATCGAGTTTCATAATATGAAAAATATTCGAAAATTTTAAAACAGTTGTCGTACATTATCCTCCATATCTGTTAAACGGCTTAAGCTACGAGAGCCATTGATATATCATTTTAAATATACTTAAATTGGGGTTTTACTAGTACTAATTATTCACTTCATCACCGCAAAATGAATTGGGTACCCCTCAAAAGGTACCTTGTTTGTTTTATGATGATTCCCAAAATATTTCCTGTCTAGCCCAAAGATCAGTGTGCTGGACCGTTTTTAAAGGCGTTTTTTTTTTACATAAAAACGCGAACTAATGCGAATTTCAAAAAAAGTTGAAAGCACTTATTTATTTCAAATGGTCTATGGACGATTTCGTCACATTTAAATGACAAAAATCGTGAAAAAATCATTTTTTTTACAGAATATCCCAGAAAAGAGGATATGTCTGGGCAAGCGCTGACATGTTTTACATACCGTTGGAAGCGCCTTAAAAACCCTTTCATATGATACTAATATTGTGTAAGTTGCCTTTAGTTAAAGAACAAAATTCTTTGAAAAACGGAAAAAATATTCCTTTTTTTGAAAACGATCCAGCTTATGGGATCTCAATGCTAGACACGAAATATTTTGGGAATCATCATAAAACAAACCAAATTACATATTGAGGGGTGGACAAAAGAAACTTTTTTGGTGAGTCGGTCTATTGTATTTTTTTTTTAATATTTTAGTTTGCTAAGCTTTTTGCATGTAGTTCTAATTTTTTCTATTTACGAACTTCTTTCAGGTTTGGCCAATGATGATAATCTTTTGGATAGTCTCATTTTGGAGGTATTACAACAACATTCTGGTATTCAACATCTAACCACTTCACAGGCCGAAGAAATGTATATACAATGCTGTCAACAATTGGAGGGTTATGGAGAGGAACGTTTTCAAGCTAAAGATAATTTAGGCAATGACATTAATTTAGGTTTGGCCATTAATGGTATGGTAGTGACGGCAGAAAATGGTCGTCAATATTTTCCATGGAAAGATTTTCATACGGTAACCATCGATAAACGTACCATACGTATAGAACAAAATAAAGCAGATGGTTCTTTATTTGTGGGTTCATTTATATTCTCTGAAGCGGATACAGCACGATATTTTTGGAAATTATGTATAACACAACATAAATTCTTTAAACGTTATATAGATGAAGATTCCTCGTCGAGTGTGGGCGATGTAGAAAGCGGAAATGGTATATCAATAGGAGGAGGTGTAGGGGCAGAAGCCATAAATGCTTCAGCCTTTAGTGGTTATGATTTAAGTGACTCACGTGAAGATTTATTGCTTGAACATCGTGCCATTTATGTACCAGGAGCTGGCAATAATACAGTCACTATTGGCAATCATTATCAACAGCCCACACAACAGTCGCAGGAATATTTATCATCAGCCCAATCACTGCATCATCAATCTTCATCACAATTACCGCCACATGGTCTTATAACATCAGCCAATTCCTCCTCAGCCTTAATGTCTTCCAATATATCATTGGCAGCTAGTCATCAATCGGGTAGTGGTCGTACAGATGGTAATGGCATAAATGGCAGTGCTTTACATATGGGTCATCATAGTGCCGGAGGACAAATGAGTCAGAGTTGGTTAAGTAAAGTAAGTGAAAATTAAAAATTTCTTTTAATAATTACTTGATAATTAAAATTTTAAATATTTTTTTTTAGGAATACTCTCATGATTATGTATCCTCCTCCCAACATCTTTCCAACAGTATATTAGATACTCGTTTACAAAGCAGCTCCTGTCAGGATTTGAGCAATAATAATTTACATAGTAGTTCTAGTTTTTTGGGTCACAATAACAACAATCATATTTTGGCAGCCGATGCTCATGAAAGAGAACGTCTTAAAGCCATGCTACCTACCTATCGACCAGCTCCTGATTACGAGACAGCAGTACAACTTAAATATAGAACACCCTCAAATGAACTTTATAATTTAAATCAATTGCAGTATCAAGCAGCTGCATTGGCAGCTCATAATAACGCAGCTGCTTATTATGCGGGTTCACAACCAGATGTTCATCAAGCCGGAGAGGGTTTACTTATGGGCCATATGGCTACACATCGTTATCCCGATGTAGCACAACCGGCTCAAGCTATGCATGCCCAATATAATTTAAATACAGCCAATCCAGTAGCAGGCTCTGGTCAAGGTAGCAATAATGTGTATATGGATTTACCGCAACGTATACAAATGATACGAACTAAACCGCCTCCTCCATATCCAGTAAATAGATTAAGTTCATCTTCCACTCCCGATTTGGCAGTAGCTTCTCATCGTCCTTTGTTGGGTTATAGAGCCTATGTGTCGGGTTCTTCGCCTGATTTGGTATCAAATAGAAATCTATTAAATTCTCAATATCCTTATACCGGACATCCGGGTGGCTTAGGTAATCCTGGACAAATTACCACCTCCTCGGGTGCTACTATGCTCCATCAATATCCCCATATGAGTCATATTGGACATTCTCAATCCTATCTACCACCTCATGGCACTTTTGAAAATCTTAATATGATTGAAGAACAACCTTCCATAATGTCTCAACTAAGACAATCGGCTCTGAGTCAGGCAGCAACACATCATGTTAGTGGCAACACCACCCAAACTTATGAACAAAATTCTCCTACTTTACCGCCGTCCGGGTATCGTTCATCTTCCAATACACAGCCAGCTGCCTTGCAGCGCAATGCCATGAATGGTTCGATAGAACCTATTTATGAAAATGTGCCAATGCCGCAATATCAATCAGCCGCATCAGTGACACCACAACGTAATACAGAACAAAGATCATCGGGATCTTCAAATCATAATACAGAAATAAGAAATCGAACGTCTTCCATACAATCGGCTCCGGGAGGAATGCATAATCAACCACAAACAATACCAGCGGTAAGTAATTCGAAATTTTAGAGCAAATTTTATTTCACATTTGTTTTTTATAATGAATGTGCAAAATTATTCAAGTTTGAAGCCACAAGTTTACTCTACGAGATACGAGTAATTTAAAAAATTGTCAACACTATTGAAACTGAAATGAGATAAATGATGGGCAGGGTTAGGTAGACTATACATACTTAAAAACTATGACATGCAAAGTTTCACATTGAAACATATTCCAAAAGAATGTCCATTTAAAAGTCGAAAAATGAAGAAATCATTTATTTTATTTGTTTTTCATATGGTTTTTAACTATCAGCTAGAAACCAATACAAAATGGAGTCACTAGATTTGAAAGATACATTCACTGAAAAACTAATTTCCATATCGTTGATTGGTGAAAAGTTGTATGGTGGTTTACAAGTGAAACCAAAATTTTCTGATTTTTAAACTTTCGCAGTGTTTTCGTGCCGTTAAATTTAAAAAATTAAAATAAAATTGCGTTTGAAGAACAGCATGTAAAAAATTGTGTAATAGTTAATATAGTTTGAGGTATACCAAGTTGATGTCTGCGCATCAATAACGGTATACGAACATCACAGACTTACAAGGAATTGGCGTAAATTTTTTGAAAATGTATGTTTTTTTTGTGTCAGACATATTCAATCATATTTGAAATTTGCTAGCGTAATGCACTGTTTCTTTTTATGAACTTTTTAAAAATTTTGCGAAATTTTTGTTTCCACATTTGTTTTATAAATTACATGCTTTGAGAACATAGTAAGGTATCTAGAGTGAATCTTTACAACGGACTAAATTGATAAAGTGCAACAAGTTTAGTTTTTTTTTTTCCTTCCTAGCGGGTAAAGTGACAGTTTTTTTCTAAATGCATTTCGTTTTGTGACAATTGAAGCGCTGTATCAATTCCGCCAAAACGTACATCAAATAAACGATTTTAATTAGCTTAATATTAAAATCAAAAAGACATCAACAAATTTTAAAGTCTTACAATTTTATTGAGCAAACAAAATTTTCCTAACCTCAAAAATCATCCTTATATGCAGTGGTGGACATATAATTAGAAACGCTGTTTTAATTAAGTAAAATCGCAGTGTAAATATTTTTAAGGCCTGCACTGTAAATTAAAAGTACCATTATTAGTGTCCGACCGAACAGTTCGGCCAAAAAACTATATTTTGTCGGTTTTTTTTGATATCTAGAGCCAATGATGACAAATTTTGGTCTTGGAAACATGTTTGTTGAGACGATTTAATTCGATTTTGTGTATAAAATTTAAGAGAAAAGCCGAAGTTTAACTATAAAGTTAAAAGTTCGGCCGCCGAACTATTTTCAATTTTGCCGAACAGTGAATTCATTGCTTAACTACAGACTTTTCTTCAAATTTGACACTCAAAATAGCATCTAATGAGCCCAATAAACATTTTTCCATATGCCAAATTTGTCCATAATGCTTTAAAATACCGAATACAGACCAAATGCATTTTTTGGCCGAACTGTTCGGTCGGACACTAACCATTATTCAACAAGTAGACAATCAACAACGTTGTTAATGCAAAACACATGGAGTTAACCGTTAGCATTATTAAAAAAAAAAATAAGAACGAAAGACCACTTCAGCAGAAGATAGTTATTTGTAGGGCCAGAAAAAAACCCATTCCTGTCATCGAGAGAAATAAAGGCTGAAATTGGACAGCAAATAAATGCGGAAATATCCACACGGACAATAAGAAGACGCTTACAAGACGCAAAAAACTAATAATAAGAAGCGGTTGCGGTTTCAAGAGAAACGGTTAAAAAATATCAAAATTATTGGAAGAGTTCTCTGGAGTGACGAATCTAAGTTTAACTTGTTTCAATCTGATGGAAAAACGTATGTGAGACGTCCTCCAAACAACGCCTTAGACCTCAGGTACACTGTGAAAACGGTGGAACATGGTGGTGGGTCTATTATAGTCTGGGGTGCCTTTTCTGGGATTGGTGTGGGTCCAATCGTGCGAATTCAGGGAATAATGGATCAACATTAATATAAAAGCATTTTGGAAAATGTAATGGAACCGTATTCTTTTGAAGCATGACAATTACCCAAAGCACACTTCACGGTTAATGAAGTCTTGGCTTTTGGATCAATATATTGATGTGTTGGACTGGCCCGCACAAAAACCTGATATTAACCCAATTGAATACTTATGGGTAATTGTGAAAAGAGATCTGAAGGACAAAAACCCACGAAACAACCACGAATTGTTTCAGTTAGTGCAGCAAAGCTGGGAAAACATATCTCTGCAAACATGCCAACGTTTAATACAAAGTATACCGAAAGACTGAAAAATGTTGTCAAAAATAAAGGTTATCCAACAAAATATTAAGGGATATGTCCATTTTGTATAACTTTACAAAGATATTTTTAAGTTGAATGTAAATATTTTTTGTTGTTTCTAATTATGTGACCAAAATGAATAGTATTTTTTTATATTTAGTTAATTTTCTTAAAAATGTTATTCAAGCTGTGAATTTTTTACTTCAAACTTAATGACGAGTCGTTACTTTACAATTTCTAGTTCTTAGTTTTAATAAAGTAAACTTAGTTTTTCAAAATATATTTCCAAAACAATATGCTACGCAGTAGTTTAAACGAGCTTAAGAACATTTATTTATTAATTATTTATTTCCAATATTTCGTCTCCACATTGGGATGACTTCTTTAGGGAACAATTATTACAATTTGAAAATTTGTTTTAAAAATTAAAAACTTATTAAACAAGTTTTTCAAATTGTAATAATTGTTCCCTGAAGAAGTCACCCAATGTGCAGACGAAATATTGGAAATAAATAATTAATAAATAAATGATCTTAAGCTTGTTTAAACTAAGAAGAATTAAATAAAAGAAGATCAAAGAAAACTTAACATTTTTTAAAAGTTTTAAATTATTTTCAACCGTCATTGATTTATATTCTGTAAAAGTTTAAAATATGGTTGCTAATATTTCCGCTAGAGGGCATTTTCAATAAAAATTTAGCCATATTTTTTTTTCCAAATTCCAATAAAATTTTAAAAATTTTCTAAAGCTACTTAATTTGAATACATATTTTCTTTTTTTCAGGAATACTCACATGATTATGTCTCTCAACATCTATTGGATACTCGAACGCCATGTGGACAATCGTCCGCAGGAGTTATGCATAATCAACCACCAGTGCCAGCGGTAAGACATCATCATATACAGCAAAGAGAACAAACACCACAACAAACTACGCAACAATTACAACAGCAGCAAATTCATCAATATTTACAAGCCCAAGATGAACCTGATGAAATTTCCATGAATATTAAAAAATTCAATCATCAAACACAACCCGATAGAGCTGCCAGTACAGATATGCAACTATTAGATCCAACACCGCCACAAAGAGCCATTAGAGCGGCATCAGCAGCACCAGCTATAGGTCAAATGACATCTTCAGCACAAGAACAAACACCGGTTAAAGTAACTCCACCACCCTAGGCAGCATAAAAACATGAAAAATTTCGCCTCTGTATCGGCAGTAGATGTTATACAAGCTTCATCATCCTCCTCACCCACCTCACCTACATCAACTTTGGCGGCCATGAACTCCACAAGAATAACATCATCCTCCTCACATGATGAGTCATTAAATCATAATTTTTCAGCCCTGAATTTGTCTTCCACTTCATCTTCCATGTATAACACAACTTTAGATAATACAATACAAAGTACTAGCACCGCCAATTCATCTTCAAAAGAAAAACGTAAAAAAAGATGGCATTTCTTGGGAAGAAGCAAAACTCCTGATAAACAAAAATCCGCTACGCTGGGCAGAGAAAAGGCAGCCAATACCACAAAATTACAAAAAATTAAATTAGCACAAGACGATTTAAATCTACATCATAGGTGGTCTACAGGTGTACCGAAATTGCAACCAATTTCGGGACAATTTTCCAAAGATAAATTGGTAAGTTTTAAAATTTAGAAATAAGAAACTATTATAAAATAAAATTATTTTTCTTTTCTTTTCAGTGTCAAATACTCACAGATAAATTAACTGACACTCAGTTGTTTATGGAATTTGAGGCTATACCTAAACGTAGAGAACTGGCCCGTTATGATTGTGCTTTAAAAGAAGAAAATGCTATTAAAAATTCAGATCCAAATTTCCTACCCTATGATGATAATCGTGTACGTTTAACGCCCACTATGGATAATAGACATGGTTATGTTAATGCTTCTCACATATCGGTAATACAGACATTATGCAAAGATTAGTTTATAGTAGCTTTAAATATATTGTCATTTCTTTCTAGGCTACTGTTGGCAATAAACAACGTTTCTATATAGTTGCTCAATCTCCATATGAAGAATTGACAACACGCATTTTTTGGCAATGCGTTTGGGAAGCTGATGTTTATTTAATTGTCCAGTTATCGGAGGATTTAAATTATATACCTCCAAATACAAATCAACGCATGGAGTTTGGTCAGGTAGGTTTTCAATCAAGGTTGCCTAACACTTTTTTTTAAAGAGAATCAAAACTCTGGAAATTCTTCCTATTAAATACTGTATTGCTTTCTTTGGAAAGGGGATAGTACAGAGGTGAAAGGTGGGGAAAGATGAAGGGCTTCAAGCATGGCAACACTGTGATTGCGCGAGATTATAAGTCTTAGAACAGTTGTTGCTCGCCACCTGATAGAGGGTTGACGAACTTATTGAAGCTTTTTAATAATAGCCCTGATTCATTATTTACTTCGGTGGGGTTAAGTGCTATGGGAACACCGAAGGCGGGCGCTGCGATACATATCAGGGATAGAAATCATATATATATTATTTTTTCTAAATTGTTGTTGTCGTCACCGGGAATCAAACCCGGATAATCTGTGTAACAGTCCAACGCGCTAACCATTACACCACAACGCCCACAAAAAAATGTCTAGATTACGGAGAAAAAATTGCTAGAAAGAACTAAATTCGGAAAATGATTACTAAAACTCTATTATTTGAATGTAAATTATTAATAATAATGAGCAGGGCAACGACTTTCATGCACATGCATGTTTGCAGTCAGTAGCTCAAACTCGATGTTGACCAAATATTTTTCGAATCAAAGAATTTGCAACAAATAACTCGATATATACTATATTGTTATAAATGCATATTTTGGCTTTAAGTGCATACTTTTTAGTGCATATTTTTCATATTTTTAAAAATCAAAATTAAGATTTACATAAAAATAAAGAAAATGGTAAATTTAAAAACCCTAACACATGTTGCCATCTAAGGAGTGAGATCGAATAATTTTCACGATACAGATTATCACTTATATCTTTATTATGTTTAAAAGTGAACTTTTCTTTGAATCAAATTCTTTTAAAAAGTCGTCAGATTATGTTTTAAAAATATTAGCGAAATTAGATCATTAGTTTTTTTTTTAATGAGAAAGCAACTCTCAGGAAATTCTTCCTTTCTTGGAAAGGCTATAGTAGAGATGTGAAAGGTGTGGAAAGATGAAGGGCTTCAAACATGGCAACACTGTAATTGCTCGAGATGATAAGTTTTAGAACAGGTGGTGCTCATTGAAGCTTTTTAATATATAGCCCTGATTCAATATTTTACCTTGGTGGGGTTAAGTGCTATGGGAACACCGAAGGCGGGCGCTTCGATACATATGAAGGATAGAAAACTCATACATATTCACCCCTATCGTGAATAAAAAGGGAAATGTTTGTTCCCATGTAATTTTCATTCCCCCTCAAGTGAAAATTGGTATCGTGAATTTCCCCTGAAATTGTATTATGCTATTCACGAGTGAATGATTAGACAAAGGGAACAAATTTCGAGGGAACTTTTATTCACGATTGGAATTGAGTGAAAAGGGAAAACAATTCGAGAGAAAAAATATTCACGATAGGGGTGATTATTTTTCTAAATTGTTCTTGTCGTCACCGGAATCGAACCCGGGACCATCTGTGTAACAGTCCAACGCGCTAACCATTACACCACAACGCCCACAAGGCGAAATCATATCACTAGTTTGTATACAAATCGACTTTTTAGCAAAAAGTGAGCGCTAACAAAAGTAACATTTTTACAAAAACAAAAAAAAAACTTTAAATTTCGTACAAAAAATATGCTTAATTGTCCAGAACTCAGATCAATGGAATGATATTAAGATTCTTTTTAAATTATTGAGGAAGGCTACAAAACAAGGTCCCAATACTGTCACTTTTTTTGGAAATTGTCTGCTCCTATCAATTAGGGCACTAAAAATGACAAAAAAAAAAAACGTTTACTCACTTTTTGTTTTTATTCCATTTGTAAGCGAAATAATAAGCCGATCGCTTTAATATTTTGCACACATAATCTGACAACCATCTTAAAGGTAACTTGACAAGAAAAAAAGTTCAGTTCAGTTCAGTTGTAAGTGAAAATGTGTGTCGAATTTTTTTTTCGACCAACTCCTTCCTTGGACGTTTCTATTGGTTTTTATTTTAAAAAAAACTCTACAATATTTTTTCAATTTATATAGTTATATTGGTAAATTGTTTGGTTAACAAATCAGCACAGTATAAGCGAACATCCCAAATAAACGGTTAAAATTGAACTAGTTCATTTTTAACTGTTGTACTTTGAAATTTTCTCTTATAAAGGGTGTTTTTTATAGAGGTATAGAACTTTGAAATGGAATAAACAAAGATGCATTTTTTAAATTGACATGAAATTTACTTTATTCGAAAGATAATCTTCTGGCATTATAATTTAAATATGACTTCTGTCATATGACCGCCACAACTGGCTCGGCCGTAGTCTAATCTGAAAGTCCAATTTTCGATGACTTTTTCCAACACTTGTGGCCGTATTCGCATATCCCCACAGAAAATAGTACAGCGTCGTTAAAACGCACGATCTTGGAGGCCAATTCACGAGTCCGAAACGTGAATTTATGCGGTTACCAAACGTTTCCTTCAATAAATCAATTGTGGGACGAGCTGTGTGACATGTTGCGCCGTCTTGTTGAAACCACAGCTCCTGCACATCATGGTTGTTCAATTGATAAACGAAAAAGTCAGTAATCATGGCTCTATAGCGGTCACCATTGACTGTTATGTTGTGATCAGCATTGTTTTTAAAGAAGTACGGACCAATGAATCCACCAGAACATAAAGCACACCAAACAATCAATTTTTCTGGATGAAACGGTGCCTCAACATACACTTGAGGATTATCATCACTCCAAATACGGCAGTTTTGTTTATTAACGTATTTGCTTATGAAAATCGCGATACATATTCGAACAGAACCATGATTTTCAAAAAAAAATTTGTTCAGGCGTCAGTCTATTCATGTTAAAATGCCAAACTAAACATAAATCACTTGACAGCTGACAAAATGGCCGCCAGTTAAAAAAGTGTTGCCAACTTAAAGTTCTATACCTGTTTAAAAAACACCCTTTGTTATGCAGATTTGTTAAACAAACCATTGAACAATACAACAAAATAAATAATTGAAAAAATTGTCGAACTTTAAACTTTAAAATGATAAGCTATAAAATATTGAAAATGAAAAATCCTTGAAAATTCAATCCACTTTTGTTTTTAATATACATATATAAAAACCTAACTATAGCAAATCATCGAACATTTTTTGTAATCTGTAAATATTCACAGGTTTTAGTATGGGGAATCAAATAGTTTCTTTAAGGTAAACTTTTTTTATAATTGCGAATTTTTTGTTGTATAAAACTATAATCTAAAGCTGCATTTTCATTAGCTCGTAATCCGGTTTAAACTAGATTTTAAAATCTAGTTCACGTATCATTTTATACACAACCATATATATGATCGAAATCTAGTTTAAACTGGATTTCGATGGTAAATGTAAATGCAGCTTAATTTCGTTTTAACAAAAAACATTTTAAAAAAAATTATCTTTATAAATTTGTTAAGCAATTTGAAAAGATTTTCTAAACACAAATTACCGAAATTTATCCTTGAGTTTTTAAAATAACGAAACTTATGTAAAAAAATTCTTTCTTAAAATAAAATCTAAAATTATGGTTAACAAATATATATTTTGAACGATTTTTTTTTTTTACAGTTCCAAGTTTATCAGGAATTTTCACAAACTACAGATCGTTGTATAACCAGCAAACTACGTCTTTATCATATACAATCAAGACGTTATCGTTCTGTTTGGCATTTAAACTATACCGATTGGGGTGAACAAAATTGTCCACGTGAAGTAAATCACTTTTTAGACTTTTTAGAAGAGCTCAATTCAGTACGTATGGCTTCCATAAATGAAGTTCCGCCGGGACACAATACAAATCCTCCTGTACTGCTACACTGTCTAGAAGGTGGTGGTAGATCTGGTGTCACATTGACAGCAGATTTACTACTATATACCCTAGATCATAATGAGGTTAGTTTGAATTTGATTTTTTTTTTATTTAGTTAAATATTTAATAAATTTTTTCTTTTGTAGGATTTGGATATACCTAGAGTAATTGGTAATTTACGTCATCAAAGAGATAGCATTATACCTTCTTTGGCTCAATACAAATTTATTTATAGTCTTTTAATGACATATTTAAAACGAACGAGATTGATTTGAATCAATATTATTTTTCCTGCTCCCCGTTATACTCCTTTGACCTGATAAAGCAAACGTCCATAAATCTTTTATTAACCTTTCTACATCTCCCTCCTTCTTGACTAGTATTTTTCTCCCTTACCTACAATTTACTTAGGCAATATAATTGCTTTAATTTAGTTTAATTTATTTAAAAACAAAAAACGAACAACTACATATATTTTTTTTATATACAGGGTGCTATTTTCTTTTAAACTACTACTTCTATTTTCAAAATATTTTCTGGAGGCTGTAAGCAAACAAAATAAATTTTATCGGTTCGTCTAAAGAAAAAATGGGTTTTAAGGCTGAAACATAATTGGTTTAAGTGACTTGAGTCACGAAGCCAATGAAAATACAATTATTTAAATTTAAAAAAATTTTAATTTTTTTTTCTGACTTGTCACTTAAGCCAATTATGTTTCAAGCTTTACTCGTCCTCGACTTTTGTTTCCAAGATTTACAGATTTGAACTGTTTTTTAAAAAATATATATTTTTGTTGCACTTATTTAAAAAAAAATAAAAAAATTTTCATATAAAAAAGTTGCTTCACGTTTGTGCTACAAAAAAAAACTCCATTTTTCTTTATGCGCTGCGTAAAAAGTAGTATTGTTTCTGTTAATCCTTATCTTCTATTTTTTCTATTCTTGTATATAAAATCGTATTTTTTATAATATTTAAATAATATATATTTTTTTTATATTTTATTTAAAAAAATAAAATATTTCCATATCATTAATTGTTGAAAAAGCTTCATTATTCATCAAGACTTCTTGTTGTTAGTATATAAGATTAAGACAAAAAATATTATTTGTGCCTTGTATTGAAAACAAAAAAAAAACTTAAAGTTTACAATAAAAAATTTATACAATATACAGAAAAGTGCTTTTTATTTATAGCAAAAATAGGACACAAGTATTTTATATTCTACTTTTGTTATCTTGGGATATAACAACCACATTTTTTCTTATACAAAACCACAAATCATAAAATTTGTTCCTTTGTAACTATTTAGGCCAACCGAAGTACATAATACTAGTAATGAGCAGATTGGTGAATTGAAAACTGTGTCGGCTGCACATTGAACTTAAAATTTATATTTCTAAAATACATTCTTTGAAAGCTCTGTTCCATCAACTCTGGTGCAAGATAAATTTATATAGGTAGTGCTAGTAGCCCAGCTGTTAATCTTCCTCTTCTTGTATGTTGGTCTTCGATATGTCAAAATGGTCTAGATATAGCTGGTTTTGACATTTCGGTGTACTGTAGGCAACAACAAAATGCCTGTTGTTTTTGTATTGTTGTAGTTGTTGTTGTTCTACTAGCACTACCTATATAAATTTATCTTGCTCTGGTGCATACAATTTTAGGTTTTTATCAAAACACAATAAAACTAATAGCGAAAAAAATTCACCATACATTTTGTATGCAACTCGAAAATTTGCGTGGCTGCTGACCAAAGTTTGGTCAGAATAGAATCTTTTCTATTTCTAACTAAAAATGTATTACTCTCTTCATAAAGAGATACTCTCAAATATGTTTGATATAGAGTTGCCATCACTTAACTAATTTTTTTTTTGTTCTCTTGTACTTTGTTTACAAACAAAGAAACTTAAGAAAACAACACATCCATTTTTACTATTTAACACATATCGTCACCTAAAATACAAAAGGACGTAACTAACATATTTACTTTATTACAGAAGCTAAAAACGTCCACAGAATTTTAAATAAAGCGTTAAAAAAAACTCATAGTTTTAAATTAATGAACATTTTAGAACCAAACAATTTTGTAGAGAAATGTAGTTCGATGCAATACTTCATGATCACTCAACCATACTTTAATATTTTACAGGGCAAACCAAAAAAATGCGCGAAAACAAAAACATATAAGATTCGAATTTTATTTATGAAACCGCTATTTTTTGGTAGAAGTCCAAAATTTTGTATAGGTATGTAGTTTAGACCAATGAATCATAATCAACAATAAAACCGGTATTGGAGACCTTGTTAGTTACGCCCTTTTGCATTTCAGGTGACGATATAAAACAAAATGTATATACACGAATGTAAAAAAATTGTTAATTTTAGCTTCTAAAATAGATTTTGGTGTCATATGAAACGTATTTCAAATATGTGCTTTCTGTTCAAATCCGATCAATTTTGACGAAAAAGTCCAGTTTCAAAATTTATACAAAAACCCTCTAATATCTCTCCGACAGAAACAATTTGTACTACAATGCCAATAAGTTTTACAACTTATCAAAATTTTATATTTTATTGCAATTTCTCCTCCTCTAAAGAAAGGCGCCACTAAATTTTAATTTCGGCGGTGGTCATTTATTTTATTTCTAATTTCCGTGTGCCCGCTAAAGTGCACTTTAGCCAAAAAAAAAAATAGACTAGGTGGCGTTTCCAGGACAAACGAAAATACAATATAAACAAAAAGTATGCACTTTTTATATTTTATTAAAAAGAAATTAAGAGAAAAATAATATTGAATAAGAAAAATCATTCTTTATATTTTTCCACGTTATTTCGCATGATTTCCAACTTTTTCTTCTCAATTTCCAGTCTTCTGCGTTTTAGTTCCAATACCTTCTCATCATAACTTTCTTCAATCTTGTTGTGGCGTATTATTTCTTCCAGTTCTTTTCTTTTCAGACGACAAAAACTGTTCAGACTATTAGAAATGCTTGCCAAACTTTTATTTGATTGACAAAGTTGAGCAATCTCATCCATGACACCTTCATCGCCAGAGTCATCAATGTCTCGCATAAATTCTTCCATAGTTACAGCAATAAGTATAAATTTATGTGCTTTTATTAGCGAAAATTAAAATTTTCTTTTACTAGCGCGTACTTGAGTTGTAAAACTTTTAATAATTCCAGTACTGAGTACTCAGTACTGACTATTTTTATAAATGCAATACTCAAAAGGAACTACTCAATACTTTCAGAGATGTAATTATTCGTATATGTGCAGTATACGTATTAAAATACAACCTTGTGAATGTAAATAAAATAGGTAGTTCAGACTGTGAAATCAATCCACTTGGTTAACGTTAATCCACCGATTTAATTTTCTTTTATATATGAACTCTTTGATTAAAGGTACCCATACACTTTGCAATATTATTGCCAGTATTATTTTCATGTACAAGATTATTTTTTACACAAAATATGGCACCACTCTTTGTCCTGTTGTGGAGGGATAAAAAAAATTGCACAATGTGACCGACATACTATAAAACATTTTTCACATTTCTTGGTTGCGCAATAAGAATCAAAACCTTTTTAATTTCTCTCAATATTTTGTACAACCTTTCAATATTGTATACACACTGGTAATATTTTGCACAATAGCAAAAGTTGCACAAGAATATTGCGTAGTGTATGGGTACCTTAATTTGACAGTTGTAAGATTAACTCTGTCAGTTTAAAATACCAAGGTGTCGGCGATAGTGATCCGGCACAAGAGAAGCAAGGAAAATGTCGGCGTTAGCAAAAATTTTGTACAGTCGTTTACAAATACGATATTAGTCAGATAAAAAGTTGGATTAACTGATAATCAAAAAGATTAAAAATGGGTTAATCGCCTTGTAAGCAGTTTGGCCGAACCGCAAAAAGTTTGATGACCGAACAGTTAAATTTACAGCTAAACTTCGACTTCATTCTTAAATTTTATACTTAAAATCGTAATTAATCTATTTAGCAAACATGGTTCCAATATCTAACTTTGTAAACAAAGCCTCTAAATACCACAAAACAGACCTAATATCGTTTTTTTGGACAAACTGTTTAGTTATATTAGATAAGGGGCAATTCACACGATATATAATTTGCCATTATTGGTGAGACGAATTGTCAAATTATTGTAAATTCTCTTTTGAAAGCGACATTTCGTATCAATATTGGAAATAGTAGATATGGGTGGATATGTTTCGATAGCATGTGAATAAAGCTTAAATCAAAATTCTCACTTACAAGGAGAGTCTCCCGATGGGTTCTCTCCAATCTTAATGAAATCCATGTGACAGAGCAGAAAAAATAAGGGATACGTATTTTTTAGTGGCTTAATCTCTCCTGTTCAGGGGTTAAAAAGTGGTCAAAATTACCCCGGCTTACTTTTTATTGCTCCAAATAAATTTTAGACAAGTGGGATTCCAAATGAAAGAGTGTTTGAAGATGCATTAATTGTATATTGAACAAGCCCGATAACTTTTAAGTATTTTTGTTATTAAAAAAAATTGGCTTTAAAACTGGTGTTTTTGTTAAGAAACTATAGTTGGTTTAAGCTAAATATTATGTATATTATTGACTATTTAATCAAGGTGGTAGCTGATCTTCGTCCGATATTTGTAGTTGATCGTTTTTTCCCGAAGAGTTATTTATGTTCACCAATATTATAAATATTTAAAACAAATGGCAACCCTAATTTACTACATAGTCAATATGGGTATTCAAATTGTTTTTTCGAGCATTTCAACGATGCGTACATAAAAATCTAATTTCCAGACGTTTCGATACAAAAAAATTAATTTTTATCCTACTTTTTAACTCTTAAACGTGAGATTGGGCTGCTAAAAAAAATGTGTCCCTTTATTTTTTCTCCTCCACCACATATCCAAATCGAAGAGAACCCTTTGGGAAACTCCTTGTTAGAAAAGTGTCCATGCACGTAAGTAATTTTCAGTGAAGCCGATGACAACACAATTTGGGGGAAAACTGTTTTTAATAAAAAAATAAACATTTTAATTCATATTTTATTCAAAAAAGAAGTTTGTATACAAAATAAATAAACGAAAAGTTTTGCGAAAGTTGCAACTCACCATAATATCTCAAAACTACTTAACTATTAAAAAACAAAAAAAAATTATCACCAGCAGTCATGTTCATTTCTGGTTACTTTCCATGATGGCCAACTTCTTTTTCTCAATTTCTAGTCTTTGGAGTTTAATATCCATTTGCTGTTCATAATATTTTTCCATAACAGCGTTGTGGCGTTTCTCTTCTGCGAGTTGTCTTCGTTTTAGATCACAAAAATCTCCAATATATTTGCTATTTTTTCCAAGACATTTGGTTGGTGCATCGGCTCCATTTCGTCGACGCCTTCATCCTCAGAGTCACTATCCATCATTTCATTAACATCGCCCATATTTTTTTTATAAATATTCGATCAATTTGACTGATAAAAAATGTCTTTTTAAAATAAAATTCTTTTTATTGTTAGCGCGTACTTTTATTTTCTTTCTACGCCTTTTTGTTTGTTATTTTCTGTGGTGCTAACTGTTTAAAGTGAAAAAAACGCAACTTTTTTTATCAGAAAATAGCAGGTTTAATAAACCAGTGCCTTTAATTAATGTATTCTATATTTCAATGCTATCAAACGCTTAATCGTCATCTAATTATTTGATTGACCTAACGTAAATAACATCACTATAATGCCGAAACCCGGTATAACGTCACTGATCTGAAATATTTTAAAATGATTTTGTAGTATGACATAAATTACAATTCTATGTATGTGTTAGCCGAAGTTTAATCATGCTAAATCCATCTGTGATAATCATTTATCTTTACCGGCGCAACAATTATGGCGACTTTATTTTTAAAGGTAATTAAAATAAAAAATTTGCTAGGATTTAAATAGAATAACATCAATTTATTGCTCTCATTGTATTTATTACATTTTAAAATATGTATTACACCACAAAAAAATATAAAAATACACTCAACAAAATTTTTGTTATATATTAGAACTTTAAAAGAAAATATAAATTATTTGGGAAAATACACAATTTTCGCAGATTTTAAGATATTCAAGTTTTGTATGCCATGAATAATCTTTTGTGTATGTGTAAACCGATGCTAAGTCCATCAGCGTTAATCATTTACCTTTAATGGCGGTTTTAAGTTTAAAACAAATTAAAAATTGCAGTTTTTGCTTGGATTTAATTAAAGTTACATCATTGTATATATACCACATTTCAAAATACTACACCACAAAAAATATAAAAATACACTCAAAAAATATTTTTGTAATTTTTTAGAACTTAAGTTATTGCCGGTTTTATGATAACATACACACAAAAAAATCTTTGCCAAGTAACTAGGAGCATTTCAACTAATAAAGTTTTTTCACATAAATTATTCAATAATTAAGTAGAAACAAGTAAAAACTTGGCAAAATGTTACTAGTTTTCGCATAACTTTTGTGAATAAACTTTATTAGTCGAAATGCTCCTAATTACTTGGCAACGATAATACCCTAATCACGTGTTTGATTGCTCAGAAGAAAGAATGCAGCAAAATTGATGATTAATAGGGTTTTTGTTAAATATCTGCCTATTTGGGTTCGGATGAGATCTTTAGCCAGATCGAAAGACATGTATCAACCTAGCTAATATATTTAATTTGCTTTATTTTTCTAAATAGAAATGAAGAAAGCTCGTTATAAGTGTAAATAACATAAAAATAATATAGATGCAACAAAACACAAAAAAGAATGTATAATTGTTATAAGTTTGTGATGTTCGTAACCCGTTATTGGTGCGCTGACTTCAGCTTGATCTATCTTAAAATGTATAAAATGAAACCTTTTTTTAAAAAAACTGCGGCAAAACCTTATGTAAAAATTGCAAAAGATTAAAAATCGGAAAATTTTGTTTTACTTTAAAATCACCATTTTTTTAATGTATCTCCCAAGATTGTATTGGTTTGGATCTGAAAGTTAAAAATTATGAGCAAAAAAATAAAATTAATGAAAAAAGTTTTAAATTATTTTCTTAATTTTTCGACTTTTAAATGGCCTTTAATTCTTTAGGCGAAGACTTTTTAACGTAAAACAATGTATGTCGTAGTTTATAAGTAAGTCTACCTAACCCTGTCCATTGTTACCCTAAATAAAAAAAAACCTTGAGAAATAAGAGGCTTCTAACTTCAGTTTCAACAGGTGCCGACATTTTTTTATATACTCACCAGAATATCATATTTGTATATCAAATAAAACACATTTATATTTTTTTTTATAAATATTTTATAATTTTTACTACAATTTGATTTGTTTTTTTATTTGACCATCAATTTCTGTTTGTTTTTAAATACAATTTTATTAAAAATATAAGATTATTTTTAAATATTAAATATAATTTTACTCATTATAAACATATCATAAATTTTTTAATGCTTTTTGTATTTTTTTTTGTTTTATTTATTACAATAAACATGCATAAATAACATTTAAATATTTTTAAATTGTCTTTTTCTTCTTTTATTGTGGGGATTTTGGCAGCATTTTTCAAAAATTTATAATTTTTTATTAATTTATTTAAAAAACTGTTTTAAGAATAGCAGCAAATAAAAAATAAGATTAATTTTTTTATATAATATTTAAAAGAATTAATGTTGTTAAAGAAAATATACAATTTAAAAATATTAAATTAATTGTAATATATTTATTAAATATTTCTTTAGAGTAATTAAAAACAAATTAATATTTTAAATAATGATGACTATAAGTAGCGGGGGAAAATAAGGGAACAAAATACTACTATGAAAATTATATTATAGAGGATATGATTATTTAAAATGAGTAATGTAATAGTATAATACAGGTATCCCTCGATTTACGCGGTACTTTATTTGCGCGGTTTCGATATAACGCGATTTAATAATAGTGACCATTTTTCTATATAACGCGTTTTTACGCGTTTTTAGTATAACGCGATTTAAAAATAGTGACAACCCTCTAATTGCGCGCATTACACCATTTTTTTTAAACATTATCAGCTGTTTGCAAAAAGGAAGAGGTTAAATTTAATTTGCGTAATAAAAAATAAACAATTTGCTGTGGTTTTGGTTTTCCTAATGATAATGTTGTTACTCCGTTAACAGCGGAAGTTGCTCAAATACTACAAGTAATTGAAACATCTGAATTATTTGAAAAAATTGTTGATGAGGATATATTGGAGATGATAAATGATGTTCCAGAATTGACAGAACAAGAGCTCATTGAATTAGCCACGGACCCCGATGAATCAACTGAAGACGAAAGTGATAGTGAGGATAATCCAGATTTTGATTCTTCTAAGTTGAAAACTTTTATACAAATGGCTAAGGATTTGATACAATTTTCCACTGATAATGACCCTTGTACAAATCGATCAGATTTATTTCAGTGTTCAATAAAAAAATCGTTGGCATCATACGAAGAACTTTTAAAACAATAGGAACAGCAAAAAAAGCAAAAGTGAATAACAGACTTCTTTAAAGTGGACAAAGACGTTAATTGTGACCAAAATTCTGAAGACCTTAACTAGATAAAGACTCTGAAAAAGTAGTCTTTGCCGAAGATACTGAAGATTTTAACTATGACGAAATCTGAGAAGATTAGCAATATGTATAATATTTTATATTTTTATGAATTTTTTGTTTTCTTTTTATTAATTTATGTTTTATTGATTTAAAAAGCCGGAATGAAGTTTTTTTTTATAAAATTTTTGTTATTTTTTGTTAATTTATAAATTTTGAATTTTTTTTTTAAAACTAGTTTAAATATACTATTTTTACAAATAATATTTTGTTATAACTATTGAAAAGTACAAATAAAATAAATTTAAATTATATTAATAAGCTTTTCTTTTTAACACGGATTTTCGGTCCCAAATTTGAATTTTGTATGAAGTTAGTGTTTCAATTTGCGCGGTTTATTATATTGCTGGTCCCAAAACAGAATTTTGTATTGATATAGAACCTTTATTTATGCGGTTTTGAATTACGCGGTTTTTTTTCGGTCCCAACGTGCCGCGTAAATCGAGGGATACCTGTATGTATATATTTTTTGTTGATAATTAACACAAAGTTAAACTCTGCATTATTGCTTTGTATCAAATTGTTTGACACTACTTTTCAAATTTTTGAGTTAACTTTTATGCAGAATTTAACCCGCGTTTTTTTTTTTTTTTGTTATAAATAATAAAGAATTTAATTCCCTTAATAATAAAAAATATTATTTTTTTTCTAATTTTAAATATTTATGAAATAAATTAATATGCTATTGAAAACCTTATTTCAGTTATTTAACTTTATTTCGTTTTGAAAAAAATTATTTTGTTTTTTTTTTTTTAATTCTTTTTTGTCAAATTATTTATACTGGTCTTTTTTAATTAAATATTTATATTTGATTTTTCTCATTATTTTAGTTTATATTTAATAAATACGAAAATACATTTAATAAAATATGTTGGTATTAATTTACATTTATAATTTTTGGATATTTCTTAAACTCTTATATGTCAGTTATACTACAACCAAAAACTACAAGTTTTTGAAAACTTTTAGTTTTTGATTATAAATTTGTATGGAATTTGAAAATTTTGAATACTGGTAGTTTTCAAAAACTATTAGTTTTTAGCTGTATAGTATAAATACAGTGTTACAGAAATTTAAAATTGTTGTAAAACCCAGTAGTTTCTAGAAAATAATCATGTGTATTTACTGTAAATTCTTAACCCTCTAACTGGTAAGGCTGCCCCCGGGCAGCCTTCATATAATTTACTACAAATGCGTCAAATGAATGTTTTATTAATATATACCGATAGAAAACTAAATTTTCTAAATATTTTGCGAAGCAATTGTTCGTGTACCGTTCACGGTTGGGAAGCGAGAAAGCTTCAAAATCAGAACTTCGTAAAATTTCAAAAAATAATTATTTTTGAAAAAACATAGTTTTCAAAAATCTAAAAAAACCAATTTAAGTTTACTAAAAACTCTTTATACTAAAATATAAGTAAGATTGAAGCTTTATCTTTAATAATAAGTACTTTCTTTGGTCCAAGGACTCACAGGATTTTATCATGATTCCTCTAAAGGACATCATCTTAACTTATAAACTAATAGACAGATTTTTATGAAATTTGGCAGAAGGAAGACTTTAATTATTAATAGCAAAGCGCTGAAGTTTAAACAATATAAATTGAAGTTTCGATACTTTTTCGTCTAATTTCGCTTTTTCCAAAAAGCAAAAATCGTGATATCTTCTTAAATAGGAGCAGAAAAAAAATAGTTTTTGGAGTGTGGTTATATCTTGGTAAGAGAAATAATTTTGTTCAAAACTTCTCTTTTATATACTTTACTTTTCAAAATGAACCCTAAAATATTTTGGCTCATATCGCTTTAATTAAACAACGATAAACAATTTTGTTGAAGAACTAATTATTTGTTTTTCGGGTGGAGCACATGGTATGAATTTCGTTGCAAAACATCGTTTACCATTTAGAGGGTTAAGTATATTTTTAGGGCATCAGTTCTTAGTTGATAAATTTTAGTACAAACTAAATAAAACAAAAACTAGCTAATTTTGTTCTGTGTGTTCTAGAATTAGGGGTTTTAACTTGACAATTCTTTTTATTTTTAACATTTTTTTTATTTTTTTTACATAAGTCGAAAAGTTACTTTTAATATATGTATGATTGTACTTTATATTTTTTTTAAATAAAAATATTTGGCATAATTGTAACAGATATTTAAAGATTTTTTTTTTATAAATTAAGAAAATTGCATTAATGTTCGATTACTGAAACTACCATTACAACCATTATAACTTTTCAAAGAGTTAAATTAAAGTTTTAAATAAAAACAATAAATGTTTTTAGCTGCAATAACATTACAATTAAAATCCAGTTAAAATTAGATGAATATCATAGGATAGTGCAGTGCTGCCAGTGGGTTTTTTAAAAAATACCTACACTAAGCAATAGAAATCCCTTTTCTCCCTACATTATCGAATTTTTTCCCCTACAAAAATCGCTACGAAATTTTTTACATTTTTATAAACTAAATATGCTTTGAAATTTTCATACTTTCGACGACAATTCCAATTATTTTCAAAAATTGTTATCCAAATGCTACTATCGAAAATTTGTTCGAAAATTATTTGAAAAAAGAAATTTGTTAAATTTTCCATAATATTTTTTAGAATAGATTTAAAATTGACAATATTTGCCAAAACAAAAATAATACCAGCTATCAAAAAGATTTAATTTATACTAGCGGTTTTTATTTAATTTTTATTTGGTGTTTTTTTACATAACCCATCAAAAATTGTATTGTTTTTCGTTTGTGAAATTTAACATTGGGTTTTCATAGGTGGGAAGCTGTTCATACAATGCTGAACAACAACTACCAAAGGATAACTTTCTAAATAACTTCCAAAGAGATTGTTAGTTAAAAAACAAACAATCATCTATTAAAATGACAAATTATAAGAAACTAATGTTTTTCTACGGAAATATCTCTCAAAATATAATCATTTTACAAAAAAATGTAGAAATAGCTGTTTTTGAAAAGATTTGCATTATTTGGAAAAAGTACCTACATTTTGACTAATTTGAAATATCTGTCCCTTTTCCCCTACGCCGTTATTTTGAAGGCAAAAAACCTACATGTAGGGATTTTCCCCTACTTCTGGCAACACTGGAATAGTGTATAAAATGATGCATATATCTAGTTTAAACTGCATTTCGAGGGTAATGTAAAAAATGCATATTTAATGTAAAAATTTATCAAAATTTATTTTTTTTTTCACAAAGCAAGAACAAAAAAATATTTAAAATAAATGCAAAATGTGCAGAAACAAATATGAAAAAATATTCGGATGTAGATCACATAACAGTAAAAATTTCAGAATGTTACACTTCAGAATTTTTTATGTGTATTCGGAAAAACCAATTTTTGTATATTTTCAGCAAAAAATTAAGCGTTCAAATAAAATTTTTACCTAAACCAGAAAAATTTATTTAAGAGCTTAATTTGTTTAAATGGAAAAATTTATAAATTTTTTTAAAATTTTATAAATTAATTTATAGTTTTTTTCTAAGTGTGCATCAATAGAAGGTTTGTAGCAGCACTATTTCCAAACTAACAGTTTCGGAACGTTAGGTGCACCAGGCTCACTAGACTATCAAGTGATTCCTGTTCCCCCAACGGTACGATTCATTGAAGGTTATAGAGAAATGGGTCCTGTCTTCGCTTTAAAGTCAGTGAGAAAAGTCACCGTTTCGCAAACACCCATGAAACGAGTTAACAGAAGAGTTGTTCACGTTGTATATGTCGAGGATTCATTCCACGATTTAACACGGTTTGAGGTCGTTTTGAATATAATGAAGTCGAGTTTCTTGGTATTCTCGGCCGTGGGTTTTAAAATTGAAAGTCATCTCTCTGAAAGAAATGTCGGTAGAGATGTCTCTTCATGATATGTTTAATTTTGGGGAAAGATACAATCGATTCTTTCCCGCTTGTATTAACGATAGATTCACTGTAGTTCAACTCTTTGAGAAGATTGATTTATTTTTAAGAACACGAATTTACGCTTGGTATGGGGTGTGCTTATCCAAATTCCGCGTCCAAACGATGGGGCCAGTTATATGCGCTATGATGTTATGTAAGGACCGTTTTGACACTTATGAGTATAACAATATTAATTTCAGATTGACGCTTTTAACCCTTTCTGTTTTAGCTACTTCAAGTCATGAAGACCTTCCATTATATCTAATGGATATGTACAAATGGCTTATTTTGGATACATGTAATTCATGTGTGGAAAAGGTTTTTCTCGTGAATGAATCTAGGCATGCTAGATTATATAATTTGTCAGCTCTGGGCTACGAAACGCTCCCATTTTGGTTATAAATATAAACACGTCTTATACCATATTACCACATGGTGAAGATATGTCTAAGTATGATTATTCGAGACCACAATTAAGTCATAGCGTATTTGTCGTATCTGGTGTGAGAGATGTCGCTCAAATGCACTTTATAGTTAGTGATACAATTGGTTTCAGTGTTGATATAAATGTGGCTCATTCTATTGTTATAAGACAGTTGGTCATCATGATCTTTAATTTGGTCATCATGATCTTTTGTTAAAGCAATGGCTATGCAATGCTCTCACTTTCTGTAAACACCTTGTGCTTGCAAACAGGAAACATACCGTTTTTGAGGAAAACCAAATCTAAATTGAACAAATTTTTTCTCAAATCATAACAAATATTTCGAAAACTATCAGCAGCAACATTAAAATAAGTCAATTTATCAATTTAAAGTCGCGAAAAAATATTCATTTTCCTACTTACAGCCACAAGTTATATATTATTTCTCAGAAAGTGAGAGTATTGCAATCTCTTTATTTTCTAAACTCTTTGGTTAAAGTGCTTTAAAGAAATTTACATAAATACAGGTTCTTTCAAAAGAATCAACTGTTATATGCTTGAAATAATTTATCTTTCTCTTTCGCTTCGAATTCCTTTATTGATTGGATGTTTTAAAACAATAATATTGTGTCTATTTTTTTGGGTGAGTGACCAGCTCTCTTTTGAGTGGTATTTTTTTTAGAGGTGCAGGGTATCCTTAATTACCTCTATGATCCGTTTGTGAGTATGCCAGATAAGGCATCTTTCATTCGCGATCCCAGACGCATTCTTTATTTGAAGGGATTATGTGGTATAAGTGACTAGTTTCATTTCGGTTTATATTATATTTTATTTTGTCACATTTAACCCATTTTCGATAGGGATGAGAAGTCGAAATTCCTTGGGTTAGTTGGCGCAGAAAGCCGTTGCAGATAATAGAAAAAAGTGTGGGCAAAAAAATTAGTTCTTCGCGCTATATGTTTTATTTATTATTTAATAAATATCTGTTACAATTACGACTTTTATTTTAAGAGTTTGCCAGACCTTGAGTCTGTAGGTTGTTTTAAAAAAAATTTAAATTAAGAAATGACCACATTATAACTTTTTTATATATTGAGTTAATTATTTTTGTTTTGTTGAGAATTTAATAAAAATTTTGATTATTTTATTCATAAATTTTTTTTTTTTTATACAAAGATGAAAAATTAGGAAAAATCTTACAACTATCTAAAATTATAATAAAGTTGTTCAAAAAATATGTCCACTTAAAACATAATAGAATAGTTTTCCGATGAAATATAAACACAAATATTTCAAAAAATTAATAATTCGGTAAATATGCCAATGAGAGAAAAAAAAAATAGTATTTTTTTTTTTTTTGAAAAGTGAGCTGTCTTTTTTGAGAACTTTATGAATATAGAAGGTATTCAAACATTTTACATAAAGCGTTATGAAATTCAAGTAAAAGTGAATATTAATAAATTATAATGACATTTAAATATTTTACATAGGTAGCAATTTCTCTTTGAAATTCAGAAATAATATTGAAATTTGTTGCATGTTATTTTCTTAAATATGCATAAAAGAAAATCAAATACATAAAAATGCGTATATGTACAGTGGACTCGCAGAAACGTGAACATCCAGTAACATGAACGTCCCAGAAACATGAATACTTTTTTTTGTTTAAATTGACTATTCCAAAACGTGAACAAAGTTCAATAGCTTTAAAACGTGAACACATTTTTTTTTTATAAGAAATGTTTAATTTTCTTCATTGGTTTAGTAATTTGGGGAATCCCCGAATAATAATTTCACCGCGTTCTTATAGTAAACACCTTTGCTAACGTGAACAGAAAAACTCTTTAACTCTTTTCCTGTATCTCCGAATTTAAAAATTTTTTATATCAAAATTATTTTAAAACGTATACACCTTTTACAATTGTAATTCAAAACATATCAATTGAAATTCAAAACTTCCATTTGAAATTCAAAAACTCCATTTAAAATTCAAAAATTCCATTTGAAATTCAAAAAAACATCAATTGAAATTCAAAATTTCTATTTGAAATTCAAAAAATATCAATTGAAATTCAAAATTTCCATTTGAAATTCAAAAAATATCAATTGAAATTCAAAATACATCAATTGAAATTCAAAATACATCAATTGAAATTCAAAAATTTCCATTTGAAATTCAAAAGTTTCTATTTGAAATTCAAAAATTTCCATTTGAATTTCAAAATGAAATTTTTGAATTTCAATTGATATTTTTTGAATTTCAAATGGAAATTTTGAATTTCAAATGGAAATTTTGAATTTCAAATGGAAATTTTTGAATTTCAATTGATATGTTTTGAATTCCAAATGGAATAATTTTTGAATTTCAAATAGAAACTTTTGAATTTCAAATAGAAATTTTGAATTTCAATTGATGTATTTTGAATTTCAATTGCTGTATTTTGAATTTCAATTGATATTTTTTGAATTTCAGTTGATATTTTTTGAATTTCAAATGGAAATTTTGAATTTCAATTGATATTTTTTGAATTACAAATGGAATTTTTGAATTTCAATTGATATTTTTGAATTTCAAATGGAAATTTTGAATTTCAAATGGAAATTTTGAATTTCAATTGATATTTTTTGAATTACAGTTGTAAAAGGTGTAGAATAAAATTTTAATTGAATTAGCAGTTATTTTTATAGTAAATGTATTAGAAATTAAGAACTGTTAAATATCAAAAACGTAATAAAATCAATAATTTGGTTATGCAAAAATTGTCTTAGATCCTGAATTTGGTCTATTTAAAAAATGCAAGAATCAGAAAGTTTTCTAATAGGAAACATTTCTTAAAATGCTAATATTTTTCTATAGGTTAGTGTTTGAATATTTAAAAAAATTTTCTACACCTTTTACAATTGTAATTCAAAACATATCAATTGAAATTCAAAATTTCCATTTGAAATTCAAAAACTCCATTTAAAATTCAAAAATTCCATTTGAAATTCAAAAAACATCAATTGAAATTCAAAATTTCTATTTGAAATTCAAAAAATATCAATTGAAATTCAAAATTTCCATTTGAAATTCAAAAAATATCTAATATCTGATATTTTTGAATTTCAAATGGAAATTTTGAATTTCAATTGATATTTTTTGAATTACAAATGGAATTTTTGAATTTCAATTGATATTTTTTGAATTTTAAATGGAAATTTTGAATTTCAAATGGAAATTTTGAATTTTAATTGATATTTTTTGAATTACAGTTGTAAAAGGTGTTAAAATGTGTGTTTGAATTTAAAATTTTTCAGGAGAAAAATATTCAAAATATTTTTATATTTTATTTTTTTGTTGTTAAATATTCAATATAATGATTGGTTCTGAAGTACTTTGAATAGAATCTATTCTAAGTGGATCAATTCTGTAGTAAAATAGTTAAAAAAAAAAATTCAATCACAAACGTGAACAAAATCAGAAACGTGAACACCCCTTGCAAAAATTAGTTCACGTTTTTGCGAGTTCACTGTATTTTAATACATGATTCTTACAATTTACGAAGTAAAACATCTCAAATTCAAATATGCATATATATACAGCCGTATTTATATCGAGTGCATAACTTTACCTTATGTAAATTTGTGTGTAAAAATAAGTTACGCACCATTTAATCAACGAGCATGAAAATAAAAATATTCATATTTCACTTTTAATGATGTTTCAAATCACTTTAGTTTAAATAGTTTAATAAATACTTTATAATTTGTGTGTGTTTTAGAGGAAAATAGATTTTTTTCATAATGGGAACTTAAATTAATACTTGTTTTATATCAATATCAATAATAATAATAGCCTGATTCGAGTTTTTTTTTCTTTTGTAGGTTAGAATATGTTGTACAAAATAAAATATATAAAAAAAAAAAAATTAGTTCATATTATTTTTTTAAGGTTTTGAAAAAATATGTATTTCATAATAAAATTGTACATTTTGTAAGTCTTTTCAAAGTATTTTAAATTAAATTTTTAGTAGTATATTTTTTTTATTTGTTTTTTTTTTTTTGTTAATTGGCGGAATTTTTCTTTTGTTTTATAAACTTAATTCTAATTAAAAAACAAAAATATATTTTACATAATATCCCAAAATATAAATAACTATAAAAAGAGAAAAAAAAAAATGAAAGATCATATTTTAAGTAGTTTATAAATATAAATTTTTGTCTGAGGTCAAGGGTCTGCCTGCAGACTATTTGATTTGTTTTAAAGAAAAAACTTTGAATCATTTAAAAAAAAAAATTATACTTCATGATCATACATTTATGCGTATATAAACATTTAACTCCACAACCTTATTTTTTTTTTTTAATAAAAACACTAATTTGGCATATATTTTTTTCATAAACTGGAGTTTTAAAAGGTTATAAAAGAATTATTAATAAAAGCATGTTTCAAATGTTTAATAAAACTAAAAAAACTTACCATTCTTTATATATAAAGTTATTAGATTTTTTATTGGTTCATTGGTGGCATAGGACACATGGGACAACCAGGGGTACCTATAAAAAAATAAAAAAAAAAAATTAGAAAGAAAATCGAATAAGATTGCGGTATTAATATAAAAAAAATGCTTATTAGGAATTGTTTAATAAATAAAATTATAATTATTTAACTCATTAATGGCACGTCATAGATCCGCTATACATTTTTCAACCAAACTTTCCAGCTATATAGCACGATGCTTCATTAAGAAATTGTTGCAATTTTTGTTTGCCTTAAAGCGAATACAACGAATGAGGAGAAAAATGTAGAGGATACCAGATTTAGAAGTCTGTAAATGTTACTCTTTTATAAATCGAATCGAGTTAAAAAGTAGTACATTTAAATGCTAACACGTTTATAGTGGAACAACTAAAACTAATATGAAACGGTTGCGCTTGATATATAACCGAATACTGAGATATATTTTTGGGCTAAGATTGTCAGACTCTGTCTCTAACTATTCTTTGGATTTTATTGATTGCACTTTTCAGGACTTTGTTTAAAATTAGGATTTTATTGTCTCTGCACCGGATTTTGACAACAAAGACTCCATCTTGTGTTGCAGAACTTTTTCATTTATCTCACTCGGAACGTAATCCTGAGTTGATTTATCCGATAATGCACAACACGAGCATTGAAAACTCATTTTTGGTTAGAGCTTCTAGACTTTGGAATGGACTTCCCATTTACTTGAAAACCTTTGCGTTTTCTAGTTCAATATTAAAACTAAAGTATTTAGATTTTTTCAAAAGCACTCATTAATTTATTTTTTTTTGTATTTTCTTTTAATGGGACCTATAAATTTTCATCTTGGGATTTTGTTAGTATAACTTTTATTTTAAGTAAATTATAAGAATTTACTGTTCATTACACATGAATTTAATAATGTATTAATCATATATGGCCTCGGAAGCTTGATTAAATAAAAAAAAAAAATAATAAAAAAAAAAAAAAAAACTGAACAAAAACCTTATAATTTTAACTTTGACGACCAATGTGATACATATCCCCATAATCTATCAGCGTCATGTACTCATACATTCCAAATTTCTCGACTATTCTGAAAACTTAAAGGTTAGGACCTCATTCATTCAAAAGTTGTATCCATTATAAAGAATAGCGTTCGAGAAAACATGTACCAAAAATTATAAAAATTGGAAGATGACAAAGCCAATTGTGACAATTTTTTGTTGTTGTTTTTGTTTTTTCTTTGATATTTTAAATTTTGAATCTCGCTCCTAGACGAGGACAAGAAATTCTCATTGAGTTTGTGATTTAACATAACAAATATCTCTAGAAATTCTAATAACAAAGTCCCCTGAAGATTTCCTTGGGCAGGAATGAAATCCGGATAGGGACACGCCTACATCAGATTGCTTTTCACAATTTGTTAAATAAGTTTTGGGACTTTAGCACATTTTATTACTATAAATATAAAAAAACATGTTTTTTTACTTTGGGGTCAACCTTTTCGGTTCTGACAAGGGAGGTAGATATCCCGACCCGGACCAGCAGATCTTAATGAAATTTGGATATGTTGTGGAGAATACAACTTTAAAGGACACTTGCTTTTTTGGCTGTTTTTGGAGCTTTTTCCGATATACGCAATTGCGTTTGCCTTTTTTTTCACCCCATAATTCAAATAATTTAAAAATATGACAACTGTGGATATACGATATAGTAGGGTTGTCACTCGAATAAAAATTATTCGATTAATCGAACAAACAAAAATAAAATTAGAACTAACAATTTAAAATTTATGATTTTCGAATAATCCTAATAAATTTTGAAAATTAATCAAATAAGAAGAAAATTGAAAGAAAATACTTTTTTAAAAAAAAAAAAAACCTTAACTCGCACTAGCCGTATGTGGAATTGTCTCCCTGCGGAGGTATTCCCTGCCAATTATAATTAAGAAAAATTCAAGTTAAATGTCCACAAACACTACTCCCTCTTTCCTCCTCCCCATAACCTATTTTCCTGATATCAACACAATGCAATGCATTAGTAGGTTGCATCCCCTAAGTGTTGGATCAACGTAAAAAGGTAATATTACAAAGTTAAAAAAAAAAAAAAATGTACTATAATTCGTATTAAAAAAAAAAGTAAATAAAAAATCTATTCAAAAATTTACAATTGGTACAACCTTGACAGTTTGAAGTTTAAGTTATCCAAGAGATAGGACGTTAGAACTGAAGCTGTAAATTAATTTTTGTACGGTAATTAAATAATTTAAATAAACAAATGTGTATTTATGATGTAAAATTCTAAACAAACAAAAACTACGTACCACGATTTTTAAAACATTTTTTTTTACGCTTTTATAAGCGAAAAACCAAGAAGTCAAAATTTTGAATTACCCCTTACACAAAAATGAAGCAAACATCATATTTAATTTTAAAACTATAAATACTAAATATATAAATACTAGTACATACATATAAATATATAAATACAGTCGATCCTCGGTTAACGAACTTTTCGCACAACGAACACATTAAAAAAAAAAAATGTTTCGCTTAACGAACAAAGTTTCGTATAACGACCAACGCAAAATGGGAAATACCGAATTGCGCGAAAAACTTCTGTCGTTGTTCAGCTTTGGCATCACTTGTGTTGAGACATACAAACATATAGTACATGTTCATTCTTTGATTTTGTTAAAAAAGGGGAACTACCGAATTGCGCATAAAACTTCTCTGTTTGTGTTAGCTTTAGTATCACTTGTGTTCATACAATTAACAAGACGTGTTGTTATTTTTTGTGAAAGTGTAACGTAACATTAAAAAGCATCACCCCAATCAGACAGTGGCTAAACGCGCAACAGATTTCTTCAATGATAATGCTGTGTCGCATTTTCAGCAAATTTTGAAGCGTCGCCAAAAACAAACGACTCTAGACAGTTTTTTGTTAAAGAAGAACTAGGTATGCGTCCATGTATCATACAAAATTATTTTTTTTGTAATTTTTTCGTATTTTCCATTGCAGATTGTATCATTTCTTCCTATATTCAGTTCCTTAAAAATGTTGATAAATATATGTTATATTATTCTTTTTAGTTTAAACGAGCTTAAGATCATTTATTTATTAATTATTTATGTTATATTATTCTTTTTAGTTTAAACGAGCTTAAGATCATTTATTTATTAATTATTTATTTTCAATATTTCGTATCCACATTGGGTGACTTCTTCAGGGAACAAATATTACAATTTGAAAAAACTAATTTTAATAAAAAAAATTTAATAATTAAAATTAGTTTTTCAAATTGTAATATTTGTTCCCTGAAGAAGTCACCCAATGTGGAGACGAAAATTGGAAATAAATAATTAATAAATAAATGATCTTAAGCTCGTTTAAACTAAAAAGAATAAAATAAAAGAAGATCGAAGAAAACTTAACATTTTTATATGTCATATTACTTTCAATAAATATTGATGTTGAAATATGTTAGTGTGTACTTTTTCCGACTTTTATTTTGCACTGATATATATGGAAATAATGGTTTTGCTTAACGGACGTTTCGCATAACGACCACGCTTCTGGAACGAATTGTGTTCGTTAACCGAGGGCCCACTGTACTTATATATTTTATTTAAACTTTCTGAATCTATTTTTGAATTTTTTCGATTTTTTGACTTTTATGATTAATTAAAGGCTCAATTCTAAAAATTTATTTAAAAAGTGTATTTTATTAAAGAGAGCTTGGGTTTTCATAACACAGTAGTAAAGTTTTCATTTCAGTTGAGCTCAAAATAAAGCAGCATACATTTTTTAATGGTTATATCTTTAAATATACAGTGAGCATTTGAAAATTTGATAATGAATTTATTTTCTCATTTCTCATTGGTTTATTTTACAATTTTTTGTTCTCCATTCTTAAGCTTTTGAAGTTATTTTGATTCTAGAAAAACTATTTTTTCCTTGTTGATACAAATTAATTCAGATATCACAAAAAGTAGATTCCCCTCTGAAATTTTGAGAGCGGTTAGAACACATGTTTGCTAGTTTTATAAAAACAATAAAAATGCAATTTTTTCAAAAAAATAATTTTTAATTTTTTATAAAAAAGTATTTTTTGAAAATTCAAAAATAAAAAATTTATTAAATTTCTGAAAGCCTAAACTTTTACTATTTCTATTCAATATCTTTAACACAACAAGCATTATGACTAGAGATGTCACGTATATTCGGTTAATATTTGTTATATTCGGCATGTTTTTACTATTCTGCCAAATATTCGGCATGTTTTTAATATTCTGCCGAATATTGCTAGGCTTGTTTGTATGTATTGGTTCGTGATAATTTTTCGACATACAAATTGTTTTATTATTCTAATGACTTTTGTCTATATCAAAAGTACAGTGCACTTTGTACTATTTGCATTGTATAGCAGTTGTAAAAATAATGTCATTTGAGTATTGGTATTTTTTAGTATTAAAATTGATGCCAATTAAAAACAAAAAAAAAAAAAAAACAATTATTCATTATATTTTTAAAATTATTTTTGTTCGCTGTTCTTGCGATTAATCGAACAATTTTTTAAAACTAATAGCCTGATCAAAATTTTTTTGGTCGTTTATTCGATCAAAATAATAACCTGCATAAATAACAAAACTACCGATATAGGCTATATGGGTATAAACATTTTTGTTTTCTTGAACACTTTAACACCGTGTACAAATAAATCTAATTTTCATAAATTTCAGAGATGTTTTCGTACAAAAACTAAATAGTTTACTTTATTTTTGTTAAAAGCTAGTTATAGATAAGCAAAAAAAAAATAGTAATAATATCGATGTATATAAAAATAAAAAAGTCTTTAACAAAAAGTAAATTTTCACTACTCGATTGAGTTACTCGTTAACTCCTTGAGTATTGAGCTACTGTACTCGAGCTACCCTGGTTCGATTTTAGGCCCTGATTAAAACTCTTATTGGAGAATTTTTCTCATTAAGAAAAACCTTTTAAATAAAATTTAAAATTCTGTTAAATCCATTTCATATTTAAACATATTAGATCAACTCCATTTAGGGTTTCCTCCAAAAAAAAAATAATCTGCAGAGTCTGAGATTTAGAGGAAAACAGTGACATACGATTTTATACGCCCAGAACCCGAAGTTACACAGGAGGACAAAATGTTACTTGTTATTTAATTCTATCAAAACAAAAGCAGATTGATTGCTTTCGTAAAGTTTTCATAAATTTGTTAATTTTTTGAGCTAATAAGACCTAAAATATTCATGTAAAAAAAACTTAATTTTTGTTTACAATTTTGTCCCGACGTTTCGTGGATTATTTGTCGACTTCTTCTGGGGATTCGTAAATTTTGATATTATTATTACATATTAAAATGTTTTACTTTTAAATTTTAAAAATTAAAACCAAAAGTTTATTTTTCGATCTTTTATCATACATTATGATGTGAGCAGATTATTCGAGTTCAAGATCATTGTTTTTTGTTGAACAAAAAACCGTGCAATATTTATTTATTACTCAAAAAAGTTTTTGCCCGCTTTCTTATAGCAGACTTTATCTACTGACAGGTCCTTACATGTTTCATTTCGCGTCACCGAAATCATCAGAGAACCAATGTAGAAGGGCTAGAATTATTCTACCCAAATTTTGAAGGAAAAAGATCAACGCTTTACCCGTATTGTTATATTTACTCGATGAGAAGTAAAAAACAAAATTGGAAGAATTGAACTAATTCAAATCAAAAATAAAACATTTTTAAGTAATAAACATTGTTCGTGTATAGACTAGAATCTCTAGTCATAATACACTGTGTTTTTATTGTTTATTAAATAAACAACAACACTTTCTGACTATAGTATTAGGACCATAAATCAGTTTTTGCCGTACTCTGCAATTTTTAAATGTTTTACTTTTAAATTTTAAAAATTAAAACCAAAAGTTTATTTTTCGATCTTTTATCATACATTATGATGTGAGCAAGATTATTCGAGTTCAAGATCATTTGTTTTTTGTTTAACAAAAAACCGTGCAATATTTATTTATTACTCAAAAAAGTTTTTGGCCCGCTTTCTTATAGCAGACTTTATCTACTGACAGGTCCTTACATGTTTCATTTCGCGTCACCGAAAATCATCAGAGAACCAATGTAGAAGGGCTAGAATTATTCTACCCCAAATTTTGAAGGAAAAAGATCAACGCTTTACCCGTATTGTTATATTTACTCGATGAGAAGTAAAAAACAAATTGGAAGAATTGAACTAATTCAAATCAAAATAAAACATTTTTAAGTAATAAACATTGTTCGTGTATAGACTAGAATCTCTAGTCATAATACACTGTGTTTTTATTGTTTATTAAATAAACAACAACACTTTCTGACTATAGTATTAGGACCATAAATCAGTTTTTGCCGTACTCTGCAATTTTTAAATGTTTTACTTTTAAATTTTAAAAATTAAAACCAAAAGTTTATTTTTCGATCTTTTATCATACATTATGATGTGAGCAAGATTATTCGAGTTCTTCTACATTGGTTCTCTGATGATTTTCGGTGACGCGAAATGAAACATGTAAGGACCTGTCAGTAGATAAAGTCTGCTATAAGAAAGCGGGCAAAAACTTTTTTGAGTAATAAATAAATATTGCACGGTTTTTTTGTTCAACAAAAAACAAATGATCTTGAACTCGAATAATCTTGCTCACATCATAATTATTACATATTATATATAATTTTACATTTAACATACAACAAAAAATATGAGTTTAACAATAAAAACACATCCTAACTTAATATCACAGATTAATTAATGGCTACTTGTAGCTTGAATATTTGTTTTTTTTAAACCATCGATCAAAAAAATTAAGTACGCCAGTGAAATCAGCATGCCCGATATATATATAATTAATGGTCAGATCTCAATTAATTTTTTCTATGACATGCCGTGATATTTAATTTGTTTTACTTTATTTCAAATAAAATTGTATTTTTGATTTATATAATAAATTAAGCATCGGTCAAATATTATAATTTTGGCCAAAGTTTGTCGAATACATAAAATGTTCTTAATTGCTAATTTAAATTCTACTCCATGAATACCTTTTTTTTATTTTCAAAATCCACCATTATATCCTGATTTCCAATAAAAATTCCCCACAAACTTACCATGCATATTGGAATGTCTATGATTATGATGTAACATAGCTGCGGCTGTGGCATAGGGTGGTGGCATATTTGCCTGTTGTAATGGTGGAGATAATGGTCTATTTTGTAGTTGTTGAAGTGGAGGTGGTGTTGTTCCACCACCATTTCGCGTAAACATTTGTAAATTTTGTCCTCTCATTAAATAAGGTGGTGGTGTAGGTGTCAATGATGGTTGTGGTGTAGTGTTGTTTTGAGTGGGTGCCAAAGGCAATGGTGGTAGTGGTGCATTCATAGTTGCAGCTGGGTGTAGTGTATGTGGTGATAAAGCTCGTGTATTACATTGAGAGTTTAAGTTACGAGTTGCTGCCGTATTGGAAATCTGTTGCAACAAACGACAATCAGCTGCTGTATACACAGATGATGATGAGCTTGTGTCATGTTGAGCATATGAACCATGCCCACTATCATTTGATGATACAGATCCTACACGTACACATTTGGGAAAAAATTCGAAAATTCGTAAATTTGAACAATCATAATATTGTTGGTATTCTTCATCTTCAACATCTTTTAGTTTTATTTCCAAAACTAATAATTGTTTTAGTGTTTTAGTATGTATTTTGAAAAAGTGAAATGTTGCAGAAAGAAATTGTGCAAGAGTAGATTACAGTAGTTTTTTAAAAAAAAAGAGAAATTGTTGAATATTTAGTTGTGAAAATGTTAGCACCACACCATTATATAGTAATATAATATTTTTGTTTTGATAGCAATTAGCAGTACACTATAATAAAGCAGCATTACTTTATTTCTTTTATACTACCAACCAAAGCCATTCCAATATGCATAATTTGTTTATGTTAGAATTTTTTATTAGCAAATAAATCTATTTTTTACGGATGAAGTTTTTAGGTATGGAATTTTTTTTTTTAAGGACATGATAAGGATATTATGATTATAGTTATTTAAATTAATATGCAGACTAAAATTAGCACTATTCCAAGTTTTGTTTTAGATCTGTAGTGAAGATTTAATTTAGTTTTAATTTTATTTCAGTTTAGATTTTTTCCTTGTAAGAATTCAATTAAATTTTAGTTTCGATTTGATTCCCTTTAACTCATTATTGACACAGTATTCCTTTTTCGACCCAGTACATTTAAAAGGTTAAACTGGATGAAGATATATAAGTTAAAATAATTCAAAATCTTGACTACAATCGTGAATAAAAAATTGTGTAAAATTGTTATTCAGATTTGGCAAATAATTATTTGAAAAAATGAATTTTTGGCCATTTTTACTGGTACATTTTTAAAAAAATGATTTAAAAATATCAAAAAAGTTTAATCTTTTATATCTTTGATGTTATATTGATGAAAATTAATGAAAATTTATTTCTCTGCTAGGAAAATCGATGAACGCTTGTATATAATATTTAAAAATCTGACAGATCGGGTAATGCATTTTTCAAATACACAAAATCTTAAATATTCCAAAATTTATTCCGTTATTATTCAAAACATAAATAATGGCTAGTTTTTATTAAAATACTACTAAAAAGGGAACTACACAGTGGTGAATCAACAGATTTAAAAAAAAAAACTTGAATATGTTGTAGAGGACACAAAAATATCTCAAGTTAAGCGGTTAAAAAGTGGCGTCAAAAATTACCCAATTTGACGTTTATATATACATATTTTTATATGTCTTTAAAATACCTTTAGTTTGGGTATCAAATTAAAGACGCACCCACAGCATAGGCAATTTGGGTATCAACATTTCTGATTACTAGAGTACTTAAATATTGCGCACAAACATTTTGTAATTTTTGACGCCTTTTTTTAACCCCAAAACATGCTATTGCGTACCTAAAAAAATACGTGTTTAATATTTTTTGTCCTAACAACATACTTTGAGGTGATACGGAAGTGATTCCGCGAAACCGTTAACCAGTCATGGAGGGACAGAATGGATTGCAGGGTGTCTAGGGCGTTATGGCCCGCAATGGACGCAGGGGCAATCAAGGTTCTTTTTGGGACTGGACAGGGATGGTCTCAGGACCCTTACGGGGTTCCTGACAGTTCATTGTTCTGTCAGGGCTTTCACAAGCAAATGGGACAGGGACATACCGGAGCTGGAGACAGTTGCAGGGTCTCAGACAGAAACGGCTAGGAGATAGATTTCACGACGAGCTTGGGTGTGTCGCTGGATGCAATCCAGTAGATTTGCTGAGATTTGTCAGGGAAATAGGACGGCTGTTTCTAGTAAGGGGACGATAGGAGCTGGTTCTGGGGAGTATATATCCTTTCTATCTCTCTTTATATCTATCTTTCAATCTATCTATCTGTCTATTTCTATTCTTTCTTATTTTTTTTTCACAATGGACCGTATTGGTCTCCGAGTGGAGATGTGCCCTTGGTCACATTACCCTTTCTAACCTAACAACATATCCAAGATTCATTAAAATCGGCGGATTCACCACTATGTAGTTTCCTTGTAATCTTCTATAAATTTTAATGTCAATGTTGCCATATGTCAATTTTAAAAAATGGTCAAAAACCATGACATTTTTAAAAAAAATTTAAAAATTGGTTAACTTAAGATTAATTTTTCATATATCAAGCCCTATCCTCCAGAAAGTAACTATTTTTGCATATTCGGGTTTTTGATGAAAATATTTGTTTTGCGACCATTTGCATAATTGGTCAAAACTTCATAGCTCTAGGAAGTACCGTTACAAAATTAGACAAAAACAAAAAAGGCGTAAGTGCTTATTCCTATATGACAAACAATAGTTTGTTTACATATTTCCTGACGGCAAAGTGTTACTTACGTCCTTTTTTATTTTACAAATAACTCAAAATCTAGGACACGCTCGATCATGTTTTATTCATCGTTGGATTCGTAATTCAAAAGACTTTAATTTGTTTATCCTATGTTTATACTCTTCTTAAACCAAGCAAGAAATAAATAAAAAAAAAGTAAAATTGGGTCAAATTAGACCCCCTTGTTTAACCCCTTAAAGTGAGATTTGGTACCAAAAAACAATTTAGTTTTCTTTATATTTGGTCTTTTATAACATATTTTAATTTCATTAAAATCCGATAAGCCAAAGAAAACTTAGAAAAAAACTTAAAAATGCCTTTCCTGTAAAGTTATGAAATTGTTACTTACGTCTTTTCGGCGGATAGGGCTCGATATTTTTGAATAAAGATTTGTTCACAAAATTATACAAAATTTAAATATTTAAAATATCTTTAACAGCCTAGAAAAAAATTACAAAAATTTCTTAATGAATCATTGTTCTATATATCTGCAAAGTTTGGTTAAAAAATGTCCAGCGGATCTATGACGTGCCATTAATTAGATAAATTTTTGTTGGAAACATTTTTTGATCGTTGTTCAAAAGGGCTTTTCAAGATCGTAGATCTTAAATAAGATCGGCTTAGAAGCCCATTAGTTAGTTTGTAACAATTACTTTCAGAGAATTAGTTTAATGATTTCATTAATGGCACGTTATAGATCCGATGGATATTTTTCAACCAAACTTTCAAGATATATAAAACCCTGCTTAATTAAGAAATATATGTAATTTTTTGCTTTAAAGCACCCTCTGGTGGATTTATTGACAACACAAGTTGAAATTTTGACGGCATATTAATCCTAAACGGTTTGAAGACATTTTAAAAATATAAATTTTGTATAATTTTGTGAACATTATCTTTATTGAAAAATATATTAAAAATTATTTTTTTAAGTTAACCGATTTTTAAAATTTTCTGGAAAAAGATCTTGGTTTTTGAACATATTTAAAATTGTCATATGGCAACCGTGGCTATATAATTTTTATAAATTTAGTGCATTTTAATAAAAACTATTCATTATTTATGATTTGAGTGAAAATGGAATAAATTTGGAAATATTTTAGACTATGTGTATTTGAAAAGTTCATCGTTTCAGATTTGCAAAATTATATACAATCGATGAACTAATTTCTATCAGAGAAATACATTTTATATTTTTTTTATCACCATAAAAATATAAAATATAAAAGCTTAGGCTTTTTTTATATTTTTTAAATAATTTTTGAAAAAAGTTCCAACAAAAGTTGTCGAAAATTGATTTTTTCAAATAATTATTTGGCAACTCTGAATTTCTGTTTTCCAGAATTTTTTATTGACGATTGTAGACAAGATGTTGCATAATTTTAACGTTTTTAAATCGCTTAATTATCTTTTTCCACTAAATAAACATAGGAGTTTAAAAGTACTGGGTCGAAACAGGAACACTGTATCAAAAATAAGTTAAGAGTCCCAATTGTACTATATGCAAAAACGACTAACAATTTTGTAAACACAACTGACAATTTTTTTCTACAAAAATTTTGAAACAACTGTAAAACTGCAGTTTTTTAATACAGTAGAAACTCGATTCTTGCACGCAATGAAAACCGGGCTCGGTGCAAGTTTCGAGGTTGTCGCAAGTACCGAGTATTAATTTCCCATACAAAATAAAAGGCACATACATCTGTATAGAATATAAATTTAATATTTCAATTCAAAACACTTAAGTTCAACGCATTCGTATAACAGTAGATACATATTTTATGTGGAATTAAAAAAATTTAAAGTTTTTGTTTGTTTTGTACAAAGTCGCTTGTTCAGTAGTACACTGCTTCTTAGTCTCTGGAGCATCATAATATCGTCTAATGAAGCATTGTTTTTCTCCGCCCATTCTAAGCAAATATTGAACGCTGATATAATACAAAAATGTTGCAAGTATCGAGTTCAAAATTTTCGGATGTCGCAAGTACTGAGTGCGTAATGAAAAATATTCCTATGTTGCAAGAATCGAGGTGTGCAAGCATCAAGTATGTGCAAGAATCGAGTTACTACTGTAGTTATTTTTTTCGGTATTTAAAAAAATTTAATAATTTTTTTTCCCCATTCAATTACAATAGCGTTTCCTACATCCTACTTAAAATGGAAAGTCAAAATTCCAAACTGCACTCCAGTTATGATGCATTCTAGATATAATGTAATTTTATAATTATTATTTGTAAACTATGAGCATATCAATAACAACAAATATAAACTAAACAAAAAATTTTTAAAAATTCGAAATAATCTTTGATTTTTAAATAACTCACAAAAATGAACTGTTTACTGCAAAATCACTGTTTTTGTAGTTGTTTATTAAAACACTAAAATAACAGCTTCAAACAACAGTTAAAAAATGCAGTAATTTTCTTCAGTTATTTTTTTAAATAACTGTCATAATAATAGTTTTGTATTATTTCATAGAAAAACAACTGTAATTGAAGTTAAAAAAGAATACTATTGACTACTACACACAACAACTGTCATTAAATAACTTTAAAACTTTTTGAGTGCGTTCGCAAAACATTTATAATTCTTGATCCAAGTTTTTTGGATGTAGATTAATTTCAAAATTTTTAACGCTTAAAATGAAGTGCCGTAAACTAAAAAAATAACTTTTACGGTCCGGATTTAAATCCGCTAGCTAATTTGCTGGTCAATTTCCTTGGTATATAAATCTTGCCAAGACATCTTCTACTTTTTCTAAGAACCAATTTCCAAAAAAAAACGCCAAAAATTAGTTGCCGTTAAAAAACAAAATTACCACCCGGGTAATATCAACTTTTATATAAATTCGCTGGGAAATTTAATGGACAACAATTTAGTATTTTAATATTGTCAAGACTCCTCCTACTTTTACTAAAATGGCGTTTCATAATCCTTAGGCCTAGTTTTTAGGATGTGTGTAGTGGACAACAATTTGGTAGTTTAATCTTAATCTCAAGACTATTCTTACTTTTTCCAAAATGACGTTCCAACTAAAAGGATAAAAACTTTTTCCTACAAACTTTTTAATGTCCAATAAACCATATTTAACTGACATCACAAAAACTTAGCTTTAAGTGCTTTATGATTGAATCATCAGTAACAGCAATTTTTGCTTTCTCGTCTAATAACATCAGCTGTTCTTATTCACGCACACACGTTTTATTCCTGCTATGTATCAACCATTCGGACATCTCGATTTTTTCACGACTTTGCAGTACAACAAATCTATTTATTCTGAAAACATCAACTATCTTCAAGTTATGCATACATCTTTGTGGATTATTTAGTACTGGCATATAAGTATCTGAGAAATACTTCGCCAACCACCTGATTTCATCAGGCAAACCAAAATTAAAAAAAAAAAAAAAAAAGTGCTTTATGACCAATTGTTGTAGTTTTTAACCGAATATTTTTTGTAAAACATATAGGAAAAGATTTAAAGAAAGAAACCCTGCAAGTGCGACCGAAAGCTGACAATAAAAAAAGACTTTTCTAAGCAAAGCTGACTTAAAAATACTTGAAAACTTTATAAGCTAATAAGCTTTTATTTTTAGAAATACTAAACATTGAGCTCATTATGATTGTTATTCTGGACATTATGTAAATTTTTCTTGTCTATTATATCCAAAAGAGTTACGCGCTTAACTTATACACTTTTTAAATGGATAAATTTGTTGCAGACGTTTTTTTGGCTGCTATTTTTATATCAAAACACTAAGTTCAAAAGTTTTTTTTTTTTCCAAATTTTTACCTAAATTATTTGCCAAATCTGCTTATTTTCTATTATCTAAAACTTTTGCTTGGGAGTGCATGTAAAATATTTGATCTAATTGTTATATTTTAATCAACGATATTAAACTTTTTTAAATCTAAAAAAAATACTTAACCTTAACCTTATGAATAATTATAACAAATTCTACAAAAGGAATTCAGCTGATACGTTTAATAAATCAATAATTAGAACAAAGGTTAGTAAGCCTAAAAACAAACTCTACTTAATAAATAAGTTAATCATATAAAAAATTTGAATAACTTACCAGAGGTAACAGATTTCCTTAAAGGCAAATCACGAAATGTGGTAACACTACTACTTTCTAAATTTAAATCCACCGAAGGCAAAGGAGGTGGCGGTGCGGGTGTATCAGAATGAGAACGTTCATGTATTGAGCGTACAGGAGGAGGGATCATAGAAGCTGTAATAAAGAAAACAAGTTAGTAAATCATTGATAATTAATGAAATCGCTTAGGATTGGGAAATGGAGTTGTAAAATAGACTATTGTGGTAACTATATCCAAATCCCATTTTAATTCCATACGCGATTTTACAAAGCGTTTGAATACAACTTTAGTTTAGTTTATTATATATTTAAAACTAACCTGGCATAGAGTTACTACCGGATGCCAAACGTCGATGCGAACATGGGCTAGGAGTAGGCGTAGAAGCTGCTGCTAAAGCCGCAGTGGCTGCTGGATTTAGAACATGAGTATGTAAATGATGTGGCTGTGCTAGTAACGGTATATTACCGGGCAAAGTAGCTGCTGGCCTGGGGAAAAGGTTGATGTGGCCTTATTTTTGTTGACTCTGATAGTGATAATATCTTACGTACGGCCTGTGGTGAGGCCGTACCAAATTTTGGACAATTCGGATTCATATTATTACGACGATTATCGCTAGTCGATGATGTGGAGGAGGTGGTGGATAGAGTAGGCGATGAAGGATGTCTTCTTCTTAGCGAAAGAGAAGAATTTGGTGCGGATGATGAGTTAGATTGTTGAGAATAAATGCTTAATTGATCCCCGCCTAAGCGAGAAGAATTACCACCATGTTGTGAGGACGTAGAATTAGACGATGCATGAGCTGGTTCACATTCCAAGGAGAATTTATGTAAAATATCTTCATCGTTGATTATTTTTAAATTATTTAGATATGCTTTGACTCGTCGTACCATTTGGGCTTCTTCAAACATTTTCTTAGGATTAGGAGCGGCTGTCGACTTTTTCCTTCTTTTAATGGTGGCATTACCAGCATTGGCGGCTATTATTGTTGGTCCTTGATTAGAACCACCTTGAGAGGTGGACATTTGATTTAGAGAAAAACATAGCATTTGAGGGAGATTGTCCTTTTAATTCCAATATGGCTAATAAATCATAAGGAGAGGAACACATGTGTGATAGTAATCTAACTTCCTTGGCTATCATGCGTAATTTTTCAAAATTTATTAAGTCCTCTACTCGTGTATCATTTCCAAGGTGAATGAATGTCAAATCTTTTCTAACTATAGGATAAAATGGTAATATAGGATGTTGTTGCAATAATTCGGAAGATACCAACTGTCGGTATTTAGACATATTACGTGAAGGATCCATTAGATCTTGTAGATCTGAGAATAACCTTTGGTATTTCGAGGGCAGCTTTTCCCAAGTCTGCCTTAGGCGGGATACGGCTGCATGTCCTAATCCCGAGATAATGGCAAACATAGAATTGAAATTACGACACTCTTTGCAATGTCGAGCAATTTTAATAAATTGTTTAACAATTTTCATACGCCTTACAATGTTATGTTCTCCACAGATTTCGGTTACAACACCAAAAACATTTCACGATTAACCAATTCGGAGAATTTACTTAACATCGGTACCCCATATTAGTTTGTAAATTGAATAGATCATCTACGTATTCGGTAGATTCTATTTGTCGAAAAATACTAAAATCTTGCAAAGTTAATTGTATAGCCAATTCATAGGCATTAAGTTGTAGGAAATGAACATTAGATTCTCGTACCAATTCCAAAGCCAATTCATCGGGTACTAGAGTCTCTGAAATGCCATTGGTTTTTAAATAATATCTGGAAGCAAATCCAATACGTTCAGCTAAATTTTGCAATTGATCGGGCAGCCGACGTTGCTTAACCATACCACCTTCTCCAACACTTACTTCACACAAAGAAAAATTGGAACTAGGATCGTGTATGCCAAATTCTTGCAAAGCAACATTACTACTTCATGGGCCGTGGTTTCCTTATTAATAAGCAAATATTTACAAGTTTGATCAGCCTTAAAAACTTTTAAAACATGCTCCGGATAATCGGGTACCAAACTACCAGTAGTTGAAACTGCTGATGGTCTATGGATCGAGGCTGTTAAATAATTACCAGGATTACATATATTTAAGTTGGCTGTATTTGATGAACAATCTTCGTATTGTAGAGAAGTTAAGTCGGGATTCGATTGAGATTGATAGAGTCTTCCCTGACCCAGTGACGATGAAGTGGCTCCAGTTAAAGATCCGGATTTTTGTTTTTCGTTACCAGCCATATTAAGTAACGCATCACTAGAGTCATTAAGATTACTTGACTGTAAGCCGGTAACATTTTTATGCAATAAATTCATTTTAGCCAAAGCTAACTTTAAACGTCGCTTTGGAGCCAGAGTCATAAAGCCTCCTCCTTTACATGAATCTCCTTGTAAACTATTCGAATCCTTCTTGCCCGAGGCGTTAACACTTTGTAAAAGATTGTTCATAAAATTGGTAGCCATATTACCAGATTGTTGTATTGGTGTACCCGGTGTACATCTATCAGTTTGATCTTCTCCCGGTGGAGTATGTAAAAGCATGTCTACCGAACTTAATCGCACAATATGGGCACGATTAGCAGCAGCCACTGATAACTCATCATTAGTTGAATCTGCTCGTCCATGTAATTTAGCCACATCATTGGCACATATCCTACGGGGACTTCTCAAAGATTTGCAACCTAAACCAGCAGCATTACCATTTACAGAATTTAAACCACCATTGGCAGTTAATTCAACTGCCTGCATCATTTCTTTAAAGCCCAAAAGATTACTCTTTACAGTAATGCTTAAATGGGTACTACTCATTAATATTTCCAAAGCTCTTTTACTAGTAACATGTTCAAAACTTTGGCCATTAACTTCATGAATTTGATCTCCTCGCTTTAAACCAGCTTCTTGAGCTTTAGAGCCTCTTTCAACATGAGATATATAAATACCACAACCTCCGGTAGCCACACAGGCTCCTCTCATTTCATAGCCTCCAATAATTTTAAAATTTTAAAGATTCATCTCTTGAACTTCTAGCTAAAGTGCATGATCTCATACGTGCTTTCGCAGCACAGGCAATATGCAACAATCTCAATTGACTCAATAACTTTTTTTCTTTCCAAACCGGCCTCGAATATTTCTAAAAATTCCATCATTTCATAATCAGCCTCAAAATCGGTAAAATGATTATTAACCCATAGCAACACAACGCGTGGTAACACGATCTCTTATTTCCTGAGCCGTAGCATGGCTAGCAAATCTGGGTATTGTTTCACCAGCATTAGAGTCAGCTTCAAACCAAGATAATAACTTGTCCGTAACTTCCTGGGAATTTTTAATAAATATACGATGAGTCAATAGGAAATCTTCTACATAAAATGGATCTGTCATAGAATTTTCTTCCACCAATTGCTGCAGTAGTCTCTCAGGAGTACCACGTATAACAACATGACCACGTTTAGCATTGGAACCGGCAGTAGCTGTATTATTGGTATTTGCTCCTGGTGCATCATTTGTACCGATTTGTCGTAATTCGGTAACCTCACCACTCGTCCCTCTCATCTTCATGTCTTCGTATATTTTCCTCTCCCTGATGCTGTATACGATAATAGTCGGTTTGGGTTATACATACAAATTGACAATCATCACATTTAGTACGCATTACACCCTTGTGATATAATTTATCCATAGTGGGTAATATACCAAACGAATCACCCACTTGCAGCTCTTCTTCCGCTCACCATTGGCGTGTTCGATTTCCACTACTCCATTAATTAAAACTGCCAAGAATCTAACTCTTCTCCATCGGACATAACGACAGTGCCCGCCTTATCGACTACGGCAAAACCATTACGAACATAGGGCTCGTCGTACGGCCAGTGTGATATTTGTGAAGGCCTGAAGACCTTGTGTGAATTCCAATAAAATTTCAACATCTTCTTCGGTACGTTCTGATGGGTCTTTTTCCAAACAATCACGTACTGCATCACGGACAATTGAGACTCTGGAATTATAAGAGAAAATATTTTGAAGAAAATAATAGTATTAAATTTAGAGTAATGACTTTGGGTTAAATGAAGTATTTATTTAAAATTAGCAACGGAATAAAAAAAAATATTAAAAATATTCTTTTACACTCGTTTTTTGGCAAAATACGTGTTTTGCAATTTTGTCTGAATGCCGTATTATGTCTTTTTGTACCTTGGAGTAATGGATTCTTGGATATTGTCGTAGGTAAACATAAAAAAGATATCGTTGAAGGTTCCCAATTTTTTACTTTATCAAATCAGCTTCTCACTGTTTCGGTTTACGACAACGTAAATAAAAAATCTTACTGTTAATTCAGTCATGTACTACGAAATATGAGAAAATTTTAATATAATATAATCCTTTAAATTCCTAGGAGGAACATAGGGCCAGAAAATTTAATACCAAACGGATTTTTCTGACTGCGAGTAAGCTTTGCTTATCCAAGTGTCACGTTTATTATTACAACTTAACATAAAAAACAGCCCAGCGAGGGTTTCAAACCCATTATACACAATATGGTGAAAGTTGGTACGAACCTATTACTTAGATTAAAATATTTTATGCTACTAACTGTGCTAATTCCTTGTAACTTGCCAAAATCTGATTCTGAGACACCATAAAGTGTATATTCTTGATCAAAATAATTGTACTTATATTAGACCACCACAAAATAGCGTACTACGAAGGGCGCCCTTTGCACTGATTTTAAGAATCTCACACTTTACTGGCAACGTAACAATATGGCGCCCAACGGAAATTAAAAATTTATACTCATCTGACTACACTAGCCAATTTTTATTTGTATTGCACGCGGAGTGAATCTATCGATGTCCGCCTGGCAGGCTGCCCGACTAACTTTTGAAATTGTCAAAAAGCACTCAAATATTTGACGGTGTAGCTAGTTTTTGTGAAGGCAGTCCGCCTTTAAGCAGTCCGCAATTTGTAGGCTCTCTTCTTTTAAGTCACCGGGGCCGGACTTTAACCTCCTCTACATGTTGCAGTAGGGCGTGAATATTATCGTCCCACATCTTATAGGACTTTTCCGATCCAGTCTGTTGGTCAGGTTTGTCTTAGTTAATTTTTTCTTAAGACTATGGAGATTACTTTGGGATACGTACCGTACTCCCAAGCCAATTTATCTTAGTTTAAGTATCAACTGGGTAGGTCCACTGAGAACGCGATTCATCATGTTGTCTCTATAATTGAAAAACTCTAGAGGCAACACAAATCGCCCTTTGTGATTTCATTAACATATAAAGTGTTTTCCGTATGATGCACTCCGGAGTGCTATGTTAGAAATAACACTGCTACGGTCATCGTAAAACTAAATCTGGAGATGGTAACACCAAGGTCATTACACTAAACATAGGTAGATCATCTAGGACCATCAGCGCCACCAGGGGTTATACACTTTGGACTCTGGTGATTAATGAGCTACTTTAGGAACAGAATGGCTTGGGGTTCAGAACCGATGGCTACGCCAATGATCTTGTGCCCGATAAATAACATGGAGTCCCGAGCGCGAATGACACGAACGGGCTGACTGTTAAGCCAAAACCGACTATCTCTGTGGTGTATCTGCGGCACCCTGCTGGGTACATAGGGTATGAACTTCGGACGTCCAGATAACGCAATTCTCTAAATACTGGAGGGAAACCGTGAGTCATCGTCAGGCGAATAGAGGAGATTGCTCATCCTGCACCGGAAGGACCTAAAGTTTAACTCCAATTTCTCGGCGGATGTATTCTTTCTCCCCCTTGAACATTTTTAACTTTGTGACGGGCGATTTGATTTATCGGGAGCCTCAATATTTAGGAAAAGACGAGGATGCACAAAAGATCTATTTGGTCCTACTGTTGTATCCGTGCGACCTGTAATTATTTACGTATGAATTAATCTTCTTTATCAAATTCCGACGACTCATCTAGATTTTTAACCAAAATCCGGCCTACCTGCACCGAGTAAGTCTAAATTTATTCCGTGACCTTTTTTTAAAAAGGGTCGCTGCTGACCCTATGAGATTTGTTAAACAATTATTCCTTAATGGTATCTTAAATGGTATACAACAGAAACCGCACTGAAAGAACCAAAGTTTTGGGTCGGCTTTCGCCTCTGGTATAAAATATTTGAATTTAACTCTCATAGATAGGAAGAATCTTTCTAATATGTGCAAAGAAATTTTAGACAAATGTGGTACGAAATGAACTAGTTGTTGGAGACCATTGACTGGCATAGGAAACATGTCCGTTATTTTTTAAGTATTTTTGTAATTAAAAAAAT
>CM037854.1:207928748-207962478 GCA_021234595.1 Delia radicum
TTGTAATTAAAAAAATTGTGTTTTAGTAACTTTCCTAAAAAATAATCTAAGTTTAACTTTAACCACATATATTTCCATATAAATTTGTCATTTATAACTATGGTTAAGCAATAAACCTTGGTTATTTTGAGATATGTTAGCAGGTCTAAGTGACATTAAAATAGGCCTTTTTGATAAGGGACTATTATTAGTGTCCGACCGAACAGTTCGGCCAAAAAACTATATTTGGTCGGTTTTTGGGTATCTAGAGGGCAATGATTATAATTCGATTTAATTCGATTTTGTGTATAAAATTTAAGGAAAAAACCGAAGTTTAGCTATAAAGTTAAAAGTTCGGCCGCCGAACTATTTTCGATTTGGCCGAACTTTTGAAGGCCGAAACAGTAAATTTATTGCTTAACTACGGACTTTTCTTAAATTTGTCACTCAAAATCGTCTCTAATCAGCCCAATAAACATTTTTCCATTCGCCAAATTTGTCCATAATGTTTTAAAATAAAGAATACAAGCAACATTTTCTGGCCGAACTGTTCGGTCGGACACTCATTATTATTGGTTTAAGCTAACATTTATTAACATTTCATTTTGCATATTTTATTTAACCGAGGGGGTCATAAATTTCAGTCATGTTTCCATACAAAAATGTAGTAATTTTTTACCCCACCTTTTAATCCTTAAACATAAGACTGGGTCACTAAAAAATATATGTCCTTTATTTTTGCTGCTCTATCGCATATCCGAATACCATTAAGATCAGAAAGAATCCATCAATATGTCAATCATTTTGTTTAGTCGAATATGAGAAAGATATGACAGTAACCACAGCTTGTTGGCTCTAGTGCTTAGATTATTTATGATGATCTACCTAATACTCTTTATGATGATCTACCTAATACTCTTGTTTATATTCCTGATTTCGGTTAAGAAATTTATGAATTTGCGTTTGCTAAAGTCTCTGAAGTCCAACCAGTCTCACTTCTTCTAGTTTAGGTACAAGCTACGTTTTTAAACAATGAAGTCATTTGGGTGTTAGTGCGTAATAATTATGGAAGCTTGCGATGTTATGGGTAGCCAGATGACGGAATGTGAAGTTGTCAATATGCTTTGCCAGAGATATCCCTTATGTTATTGTGAAGTTAAAACTTAACCAACGAAATAACATTTTCCCTAAGCTAATAGTTAAACTTTCTTTTATTATTTTTTTTTTTTTGTAAAGATATTTAAATTAGTTTAAACATTTTAATTTTCTTGGTGAAGAAAAAAAAATCTAGCTTTGTCGTCAATATTCAAGTCATACTTGGTTCAATTTTTTTTCTTGCCATTTTACAGCTTTTTGTTAACTAATTTAACCAAACATTTTTCATTTTCTCATGAAGTATCAGTAGTAATATGTAGTAAGTGGTAGCGGAGTGGAATGTAAAATCTGTAGGTCTACGATTATGTGTTTTTATGTGTATATCATTGGTTTCTTTTTTATACCTACATTTAATACTGTTACTATTTTTTTTATGATTTTTGCTGTTTTTTTTTACGTTCATTGTCCCACTTTAGGTTAATCTTATGTATGTTTTTATGTATTTTTTACACCATTTATTATTATTTTTATTAAAGCTACTTTTTTTTGTCATTGGTTGTTTTTTGTCGTTGCTGTTATTGTTATTGTTGTTTTTTTGCTTTTATTATTTGTACATTGTTGCTTCAAGTGTTATGTATGAGAAGAGACAGCACCATCATCAACATATCATCACTCATTTTAGGTGCAATTTATACAATTTACCACATAATTTAAGTTTTTGAAAACATAATAGATGATTATTATGAAAAATAATAAAAAAACTGCAGAAAAACAGCAAATTATGTTAAAGACAGTAAGCTGCCGATAACACGGCATGACAATGAAAAATTCATGCAGTCTTGACCATCAATTATATATATTTCGGATACGCTGATTTCAATGGCGTACTATATTTTTCGATGTATGATACAGTTTCCCACAATATGACTTTAAATTTTTCAAATACAATCAACCTGATTTCTATCTGTTAAAATCTAAGGACAATACCAGTAGTACACTCAAAAAATAAGTTAGTTGAAAAGCATCTTGTAAATCAAGTATACTATTTTCCAGTAAATTTTTTTTGCCAAAATAATGTTTTCAGTTAAAATTTTAGTTATACTCATTCCGCACTTAACTGTTGTGAACTAATGTTTTACTAATTTATTTTGCTAAAAACTTGAGCTGATAAGCACAGTAATAGTGTGGACAACAACCATATTGAAAAATATACGAAGAATGAAGTAGATGTCGCTGCATGTCAAGATGTAGTAGAGAAGAGAAAAATGATACTAAAAAGTACAACTCTTGTAAGCCGTATACAAAATCAACCATGGAAGATTTTTGTATCTATTTTTCATATACAGCGGATCACGGTTATAACGAACTCGTAGGGAACTGACATTGAAGCGAAGTTATAAGTAAGTATAATCGTGGTAAACATTTTCGAAAAATTAATAAAATGATAGGTTTTTTTTTTTAATACACCTAGTTTTAAAATTTTTTCTTTGTAATTTTGAAACAATTCTTCCATTAAATTACGTTTCATACAAATTTTAATTCTTTTCAGTGAAGTTTCAAGTCAAAAGCTGATAATTTTTAAATTTGCAGCGCATTTTTCATTTAAAATTCTCAATTTTTTAATGTGTTATGGATCGCCAGATGACGGTATGAACATTCGTAAAATAGTTCGTTATATAAAATGTTCGCTATATACGATGTTTGTTATAACCGTATTATTATGTAAGAAAAATGTTAGTAAATGCGTTGGGACCAGAAAAATCGTTTGTTACAACCAGTGTTCGTTATAACCGAGTTCCACTGTATAAAACAAAATTGTAGATTAAAACAACTTAAATTTTGTGTTGCCACCGGCTTGTGCCAATAATTGTCTATTAATTAAATTAAAGACAAAATAAAGTATTTACATTTAATAAAGATTAAATGTGTATTTGTTTAAATGTTTAAAATGATTATTAATGTAGTGTGTTCAAATTGGCAAATATAAATTGCAAACAAATATTCGTATAGGTAGACAGACTAAAGCGAAAGACAAAGACACAGATCTTAGGTAATTTTTATGTTTCCTTTTTCTTATTGCAAAAAAAATGGTTGTATATGTCATATTTTGCTATTTTTTCGTTTCGTTTATAGAACTATCTAAGGCATTTGTCTTTCTCTAAAAGATGCCATCATTTAGATGTTATATATAATTATTTCTATATATTTTCAGATATTACATTAATTCATGTCGTCAATGTGGGAATATGAACATTTTTATATTTTATTGTAAATTATTTTTAAAAGAATCACAACAAAATGTTTACGATTTTCAGCAAATAAATTAACTAAAGTATAATTTTTCTAAAAATTGTTTGAGTTTTTTAATCTACTAATATTCATCAAACATTCTGTTAACTTTAAGCAAGGATTTTTTAGTATTTAATCAACTAAGTGTTAGCAAAACTTTTGCTGAATCTACTAATTTTGTTGCTAAAAATCAGCTCGCTGATTTTAAGCAAACAATTTTGCTGACATTAGCAATTTTTTTGCAAGCACCCTTCTGACTAAAATTTTGCTGACTCAACAAAATTTTTTGCTGACTTTACTAACTTTTTTTTAATGTAATAATATATATGATACATAGTTGATTGCCAAAACTTAAGCGTTTTCTTCTATTTTTTCGGTTTTTGGCGAATTAGATCGCTAAATAATCAATCGACTCAATCAAATGTTGTTGCAGCGGAAAGAGACATTTAGGAAGAGGAATATCATATATCATATCTATTTTCCACAAATTGTACATGACAGCATAGCTATCCAGGATGACCCAAAGGTCCAACTTTTAGTATGAATGTTTTGTAAGAGTATACATATGTCAAAATTTTCATGCAAAAATATTTTATATTTGCAAAAGTTTTTGTAGCAAAAATCTCCGTTTTAGTACTTATTTGTCACAAAAGTAGCGGTTTTGTTAGAAAAACTTTTACAAATATCAAAGTTTTTGTCTGATTTTATGCACATACACTCTTCCAATGTATTCACATATAATAAAGGTTGAACTCTTGGTTCATCTCGGAAAGCTATGTTGCCATAACAAATTTAGACCCAAAACCTCTAGGTCTGGTGATGGGGACGCCATCTGCGTCTCCACTGTTGAATTCTAGCTGTCACCAAATTACCTGAGACGCATCGGTGATAATACCCCATCAGGTTACTCAGCATGTTAGTCTTGGTAAGAAATCGGGTTTTGACTTGCCACGTCACTTCAAGGATCATTGGCAACTCGGAATTTAGTGGGAACTTAAAAGACCTTCCGAGACTATCCTCGGCCGCTAAAAGAAGCAATTCTTAAAAAAAGAGGACCCATTATCCGTAACCTATGACGAGTCCGGTAGCACTCAGCTGTGCTTCCCACAAGCTAATAGTAAAGCATACAATAATATTAAAATGACTATGTACGAGTGTAAGTAAAATTATTTTCTCCAAGACAACTAAATTCACAAAATTGAGAAACAAACATTTTTTCTAAGTTTTTGACAGAAAATGAAAATGTGGCAACATTTTTTATAAAGAAAAAATTAAAATTTTAATATGATTTAAAAAAAGTGATATGATATGTATTATTAATGGAACTAGTTAAATAGGTTAAATCTGTTGACAGTAACCACAGCTTGTTAGATCTTGTGCTTAGATTAGTTTTTGACAGAAAATGAAAAAAAGGAAAATGTGGGCAAAATTTTTTTTTGAAAAGAAAAAATTTTAATTTTAATATTTTTTAATAAAAGTGATATGATATGTATTATTAATGGCACTAGACACTAGTTAAATCTGTTGAATTAATCAGGCAGTAGTTAAACCAGCTGAATTAAGTTGAACTTTAAAGAATTTTGAAACGGTTAGTTTAGGGGAGCTATTTTTTACTTTTTTCTCCTTGGCTATTTACTAGATTTTGGTTGTTTTCTTAATTCTGGTTTTACTTTATCCTATTTGACGCCTTTTCCTGTTATATAAATATATTTTCACTGAATTATCTCCATCAGATTTCAGTTGTGCGTAAATGGGTCAAGGTCAATTGCTAGTATAGCGTTAAAATTCTCTTAAACCTTAAAAATTGGAAGAAAAAAAAAAATAGAGAAACCGCTAAATAACGGGTTAAATCTAAAGTTTTCTGAATCAAATATATACTTCAAATAAGAACACAGTGGTTGTCATTACATTTTAACAGAAATGAGTTAGATTGATTGCATTTTTAAAAGGTTATATGTAAAAAAATGCATTTACATGCGCCAAACTTTAAAGTAATTTTGCGGAAAATATCGAATATCGAAAAATAAATATTTGGAATTGGTGGTCACATAAACTTATTAATTTTTAAAAGTTCTCATTTTGTCCTCCTGTGTTATTTAGTGATATGGAAAACATTTTTGTATTCACTATTTTGTAATTTGAAAGCCTAACCGCCAATTAATAAAACCCTAAAAACAATTTATTCGCTTATTCATTATTTTACCAGCCGACATTATCGAGCGCTTACTGTTAATGTTCAAACGTAGAAAATAGGATTTATAATAATCCCTTTCACTAAATATGAATTTTCTTAAAATGTTTTAAATTAATCCAAAAAAGTTTCAATAAACCCATAAATGTTTAAAAAGTAATAGAACAAAAAAAAAAAAAAAAAAAAAATGTACTTACGTCCATTGACTCGGCCAAATCTTCTTCATCAGAATCAACTGTTGATTCAACTAAACCAGAGAAATCAATCTCCTCACCATCCAGTGATGAACCATAAACGGATGCCATTGTATCACTGCCACTGTATGCTGAACTTGTATCACTTGAATGAGAACCACGATTGCATTTTTGATGCAATTCTGGTCTAGAGGGTGGTTGATACTATGATAATAAATATGAAAAAAAAAGAATACAATAAAAAAAGAAAATTAAATTAATAAATATTCTTTTTTATGCTATAACTAGGCTGACCATTCGTACTGATTTGATCAGTACATGTACTGATTTTTGGTCACGTGTACTGGTGAATAAAAAATCGTATATTGATTTGTACTAATTTTTTAAAATTTGTACTGATTTTTAACATTTTCAGAAAATTTTATTTTTTTTCCATTGAAAAACTAATGCTGTGATCCATTTAGAATAAGGATTTCAGAATTAATAATTTTCCAAAACAGAAAGCTTTCAGTACTAGATGTGTTTTCTTCAGGAACATTTTTTTTAATTTGATGGAAATTGTAAAAATCTTTAAGACTAAAAGTATTTATGTGGGAAACTCGTTTTAAATCTAAGATTAGTTCACAAAAAGTGCTTATAATCCGATAGATTCAATATTTTAAAATTTAGGGTGTTTTTAGAAACAAATATTCAGAACGAAAAATAAAAAATTGTCAGTCTGCACATACAGAGAATTTTTTTTTTAACGATTTTCAACTGAAATTCAATTACTTCGACTGAAGCTGTACCAAAAGCTAAATATTGATTTTCACAACAAAATTCGGTTAATGCAACTAAAATTAAATTTATGACGAGTTTTAATGAAATTTTTCTTTATACAAATAAAAAACAAAGGAAAAAATATTTATAATTTTTATGAAACTATTTTTAATGAAAAACTGCATTTGTCTGATGAAAAGTTCTAATGGACGAATTCCAGCGAAACTCCGTTAATTTAATGCAAAAATTCATTAATATCATGCGCATAATTCTCTTAGTGTATAATTTAGTTCATAAAAATTAGCTGATCTTAAAATTTTGTATATCAATTATAGTCATTTTCATAATTTTGTGGGGAAATTTCCACTTAATCTGAACTTTTACATAGGGAAAGTATATTTGTTGTGTTTTTTAGAATTCATCACAAGATTTATAAATTTTAAAAATTTTGTACTGACTTCATGTCAGAAAAAAATGGTCACCCTAACTATAACTTAAGTAGATCCCTCTATTTTTATTATGATGACAATTACTACTTACATGTTGTCGTATATGATGATATGGATCCATTAGTTGTATAGAGGCCACAACTTTTTAAAATTGTTTTATTGTTATTTCTTTGTAATTTTCTTGTTGTTGAGGTTATTTGTAAAAGTTAGTAAAAGTTGAGTTTTTTTTTGGTTTTTTTAGTGGTATTTGAAATACATTTAGTTAAAGTTTGATTTTCTTAAAAAAGTTAATTTTTGTGATATGTTTTAAAATTAAAGTGATTTTTTATTTTTGTACGTTATTTCTTTGAGAGTCCTTTAAATTCTAAAAGATTTTAATGGAATTATTTTCTTTTATGATTAAAAGATATTTTATTTTTTTAAAACAAGATCTGAAAATAAAGATACAAAGATTTGAATTATTAATTGAAAATTATTTTATTATTTATTTGGGCTGTGCGCCCCGGTAGGCTAGTTGGTAATGTGCTGCCACCAGAGGCACTGGTTTGTTTTCGCTACAACGCGCCGAAAGCCAATGCTCGGTTAGGGTAATAGGATATAATTTGTAATTATATGATTATTAATAAATAAAAAAAAAATATTTATTTGGATTATAAAAAAATTAAACGGATTAACATCAATTTGTTTTTAATTACATCAAGTTTTTAAAAATTTCTTAATTTAACCCTCTAATGCCCGAATTTTGTTTTGCAATGAAATTCATACCATGTATTCGTCTCGCAAAAAAAATAATAATTTCTCTTAAAAAAATGTTTTTCGCTGACTACTTTCGGCGATATGAGCAAAAATAATTTAAAATTTATCTCGAAAACTAATGCAAGTAAAACAAAAGTTTGTACCAAAAATTATTGCTCTTACCAAGACATAACCACAATCCAAAAATAAACTTTTTTGTGCTTCTTTTTAAGAAGATATGGCGATTTTCGCTTTTTGCTAAAATGCGAAATAGGGCGAAAAAGTATCTTAACTTCAATATTTTCTGTTCAAACTTTAGACTTTTGCTACTATTACTGATTGTCTTCTCTATACCAAATTTCAAAACGATCCGTCCATTACTTTATAAGTTAAGACAATGTCCTTTAGAGATATCCTGATAAAATCCTGTTCGTCCTTGAAGAAAAATAAGGACTGATTATTAAAGGTAATACTTTAATCTTACTTATACTTAATTTTCAAGAGTTTTAAATCAACTTAAATAAGTGTTTTAGTTGTTGGAAATCTCAGTTAATTAAAAAATAATTATTTTTTGAATTTTTACAAAATTTGAACTTTAAAGCTTTCTCGCGTTTTAACAGTGCACTGAATACGAACAGTTTCTTCGCAAAACTTTTAGTTAATTCACTTTTATATCGAACTATATCAATTTCTAAGTATAAAACACTCATTCGAAGCATTTTGGTTCTAATTTTATAAACGATGACAAATGTCATCGTCAGGCGTTAGAGGGTTAAGAAAGCTACCAACCCAGGCAGGACAGACTAGGGAAATTCTGAATCTCAGTAGGAAGGAACTGAGTCTTTTGATGGAAATCCTCACGGGACACTCGACACTTAGGGCCCATCTCCACCGTATTGGTAGGGCGGACTCGGAAGTGTGCAGGGCCTGTGGGGAGGACGAGGAGGCCTTGGAACACTATCTCTGTAAATGCCCTGCATTTGCCGGGATCCGTGTCGAAATACTATCCAGTGACCCAATATCCACATTGGGGGATCTTAGGGGCATAGGATGGAAGAAGTTGAGGAGTTTCGTCAGAGCGACGGAGTTCCTGGGGTAGAAAGGTGACATAGGACCGATTGTTTAGAGCACACAACAAGCCGACATTCTGGCTTAAGTGTAAGTCCTCAGGGACTTGAGTCGGATTAGGGAAGCATTTTCCCTTCTCCGAATCCTCTTTTCGACCTAACCTAACCCTAACCCAGGCAGAAAAATACAATCGACATAGTATTGGCAAAGCTTCGGCTACGGTCGGTTATGCATTGGCAGAACGTGGGATTAACAATCTTAACAGTATTGTCCTGTTACCCGATTGATAACAGTGGCCAACCGTTGGTTTCAGCAAATTTGCAACCTTGGCATAACGTTGATAATTCAAAAAATTTGGTACTTCTAAAATAGCTTTAATTAAATTAATATTGAGAAATATATATACACATTTAAAAAGCAGCAATACAGTTCGGTCTTCGAACTGGTTGTAATATTGGTAAAAAACAATATTGGCAAAGAATTTTACGGGTGTTACTGGCAAAACACATGATTTCCAATCAAAATAGTGTGTTCCTAGATCTTTGTCCATTTTTAACACCGTGGGTTTTACAAAAATAACAGTAATTACAATTATTTATTTAAAATATTTCGTCTCTCTTCAATCAAATTGTAATAATTGAAAAACAATTATTACAATTTGCTCGAAAAACTTGTTTTTTTTCATTCAAATTGTAATAATTGTTCCCTGAAGAAGTCACCCAATGTGGAGACGAAATATTGGAAATAAATAATTATAATTAATAAATAAATGATCTTAAGCCCGTTTAAAATAAGAATTAAATAAAAGAAGGTCAAAGAACATTTTAACATTTTAAAAAATTTATAATATTGAAACAAATTTTCTAATTTTGCTAATCACCTGCGCTCATCACATCACCTATAAATCCCTACTTTTTTGTGATTAAGAGTATTACGTTATCACTTGAATTGAAATATTTTTACATTTTAGAGTTGCCATCTTTGTGAAAAAATTTAAAAATCAAATTGCTGTGATTTTGGTTGAACTGTGCTATAATTTGCACTTAACCTAAACTGAAGATATGACCAGTGCATTCCACCTATGAGGTATTAAGTAAGAGTTCATCTTCATAATTTCTTAAAAATGGAAATAACAATATTAAAACCACACGAAATACTGAATATCAATCTCTATAAATTCAAGTGCACAAAATTAGTTTTATAACTATTTAGTTGAGTATAAAAGGGATTAACTAGGATTGGACAACGACTCACTAAAGAACATAAATATAATTATACACACAGAGAAATAAAGTGCCAAACTATAATAATGTCGAATTTTGTGCCTAATAAAGATGTTTTGCTGGGAAGTCTGATAACCTTCTTTCATTTGAAGAAAACGGCTGCTGAAAGTTATCGATTGTTGGTAGAAGCTTACGGTCAATATGCACTTGTGAACGATGGTTTGCGCAATTCAAAAGTGGTGATTTCGACACAGAAGACAAGGAGAGAACTTGTCAGCCAAAAAAGTTTGAAGATGAGGAATTTGAAGCATTACTCCACGAAGATTGTTGTCAAATGCAAGGAGAACTTGCATTTCCTACGTTTAAAAGCATTGGGATTCATTCAAAAGCAAGGAAATTTGGTCCCATATAATTTTAAGCCGAGTCGTTGAAAGGCGATTTTGCATGTCGGAAATGCTGCTTGAACGCTACAAAAAGAAGTAATTTTTGCATTGTATTGTTACGGGTGATGAAAAATGGATAAATTACGATAACCCCAAGCGCAAAAAGTCATATGTAAAGCCCAGCCAACCAGCCAAATCAAAGCCGAATATCCATAGTGCCAAGGTAATGCTCTGTATTTGGTGGGATCAGAATGGTGTTTTGTATTATGAGCTGTTGAAATCGGATCAGACGTTCACAGGGGACCTGTACCGAACACAATCGATTCGTTTGAAGAGAGCAATCAACGAAAAAACAACCAGACACGAAGGCCATACTCTTTCATCATGACAACGCTCGGCCACATGTTGCAAGACCGGTCAAAAACTATTTGGAAAACGGAGGATGGGAAGTTTAGGCTCACCCGACTTATAGCCCAGACCTTGCCCCTTCTGACTACCATTTGTTTCGATCGATGCAGAACGCCCTTGCTGGAATACGCTTCACTTGAGAACAGGGTATCAGAAATTGGCTTGATTCATTCTTTACCTCAAAAACCGGAGCAGTTCTTTTGGCGCGGAATCCATATGCTACCAGAAAGATGGGAAAAAGTAGTGGCTAACGATGGACAATACTTACAATAATGTATCAATTCATTTTGTTATTATAATAAATGCATTTGTCAAGCACAAAAATCGACATTATTAACTTGTATACCCAATAATTGAAAAGTGTATATTAATTGTAACAACTTATAAATTTAGTTAGTACAACGACATTTACCTTTGATTTCAGAATATTTTGGGTATTGCAACGAACTTTGTTGTGAAAACTAATGTTAATTGGTGACAACCGTCTGAAATTCGTAATAACTGAATATGAGTCGTAGTAACCGATATTCAAATACAAATCTACATTTCTCTCTGTGTGTATCAAATAAGTATAATCATATAATATATCAAATATTATTGCAAAATTCCAGCTAATTTGACCACAAACACAAGTTTTTTAAATTTTTTTTCTGTTATCTCTTTAAACAAACACTAAAAAGCAACTGACAAATTGCAAAACAACTGTGCACATATTTTGTATACATATTTATCAGGATGTCTACGTTGATAACCCTCCCCTTACCTGCTCTAAAATATAGGGAACAAAAATAAATAATTAGAAAAAAAAATGTTAACCCCTAATATGTTGTCGACCTGCCATAAACACATTAACACTTATGATAGTCAAAAATGTGCTTAACCCTCTAACAGGCAAGGCTGCTTCATTGTAGACTTCATAAAATTTACCACAAATGCGTCAAATGAGCGTTTTATACTTAGAAATTAATGTATTCCGATAGAAAACTAAATTTGCTAAATACTTTGCGAAAAAATTTTCCTGTGCCGTCCACGGTTTGGAAGCGAGAAAGCTTCAAAATCAAAATTCCGTAAAATTTCAAAAACTAATTATTTTTTAAAAAAAAATTTAGTTTTCAAAAATCTAAAAAAACCAATTTAAGTTTACTATAAACTCTTTATAATAAAATATAAGTAAGATTGAAGCTTTATCTTTAATAATAAGTCCTTATCTAGTCCAAGGATTCACAGGATTCCTCTAAAGGACATCGTCTTAACTTACAAAACTAATAAACGAATTTTTATGAAATTTTACAGAAAGAAGACATTTAGTATTAATAGCAAAGCGTTGAAATTTGAACAAATATAAATTGAAGTTTAGATACTTTTTCGACTAATTTCGCTTTTTCCAAAAAGCGAAAATCCCCTTATCTTCTTAAATAGGAGCAGAAATAAAATAGTTTTTCGATCGTGGTTATATCTTGGTAAGAGAAATAATTTTGTTCAAAATTTCTCTTTTATGTGCTTTAGTTTTCAAAATGCACCCTAAAATATTTTGGCTCATATCGCCTAAATTAGGCAACGATTAACAATTTTGTTGAAGAACTTATTATTTGTTTTTAGAGTGGAGCACATGGTATGAATTTCGTTGCAAAACATCGTTTGTCAGTTAGAGGGTTAAATGGTACTTACAGTGGGTTTCTATCCACCTCAGTCTCTCTCAATCTGCCCTCTTTTTATTTGTTCGTAAAATCGCACCGAGCAAATGAAAACCAGTTGCAGAAATTTAAAATATCATGTTTTTGAATAATAATTTATTACAATGTTTAATTATTTGAAATTTAATTCCCTCGACCGAGGTACGGGGTAGCCTCTCAATTTGTTATACTCTTTGGTACTTAGTACTATCATTAATCAGAAAATCTCAACAAATGTCACAAAAGAGGATTGTTCATAATAGTAAATGTCACTACACTTAAATGAAAATTAACTCAAGAGACTATTATAAGTGTGTGTGTATTAGAAAAATATAGCAGCCGTCTTATATGACAGCTGTTTTTGCTTGAAATAAAATATTGAAAGTTGCTTTAATTAAAACGTTTATAAAGTTCAATAAATTTGTTGTTTTAAATCTTTGTTTTTATAACTTTATAAAACTCTTGAACTGGTTAATAAATTTGCAACAAAAAATACAAATTGAGTTTTTTGTTTTAATAATTGCAGTAATTATTCAAAGTTTATTATTGGTTTAGTTATTCTATGAACATTTTATATATTTTAAAATTTATTTTAATTTTAGACATAATTACATATAAAGATTATTCTTTTTTAATACTACCGATACAACAAACATTTTAGTTGATTTTTTTTTTTGATTTTTTGCGATCGCTTTTTACAGATTTTTTCCGTTGTGGCCAATTTTTAACCAATTTTTACGATTTTGACATTTTATTTTTTTTTATTTTAAAGATTTTCTTTAATTTAATTATTTATACCCTCCACTATTAGTGGTCTGTAACGCTGACTTCAATGTACGCAAATGCTTCCGTCTTCCTGATCATAACACCGTACTACAGGCGGAGGTCACCGCGATTACGGAGTGCATTAAGCAGGTGAATATCATGGGATTGACCGGTGATATTGTGATTTTCACGGATAGCCAAGCGGCTATCCGGGCTTTATATACGGACTCTGTGGGATCAATGACGACACTCAGGTGTAAAGGGGAAATTAACGATTTCTCTTCACGGGGACGCATTGAGATTATATGGGTGCCGGGACACTGTGGTATAGCGGGGAACGAAGTGGCTAATGATTTGGCTAGGGCAGGATCTTCCCTGGAATTAGTCACTTTGGAGAACGCTAAACCTTTTCGAGCTCTCAAGGCGGAGCTGGTGGACTGGGCTGACACCATGCATGGGACCATCTGGGAAAATGCGGGTGTTGGCAGGACTACAAATATTCTCTGGGGCAACCCGGAGAAGGACAAGACGAGGGAAATTCTGAATCTCAGTAGGAAGGAACTGAGTCTTTTGATGGAAATCCTCTCGGGACACTCGACACTTTAGGTGGAGATGTCCACAGTATTGGTAGGGCGGACTCGGAAGTGTGCAGGGCCTGTGGGGAAGACGAGGAGACCTTGGAACACTATCTCTGTGAATGCCCGGCATTTGCTGGGATCCGGGTCGAAATACTATCCAGTGACACAATATCCACATTGGGGGATCTTAGGGGCATAGGATGGAAGAAGTTGAGGAGTTTCGTCAGTGCGACGGAGTTCCTGGGATAGTAAGGTGACATAGGACATAGAACCGATTGTTTAGAGCGCACAACAAGCCGACATTCTGGCTTAAGTGTAAGTCCTCAGGGACTTGAGTCGGTTTAGGGAAGTATTTCCCTTCTCCGAATCCTCTTTTCGACCTAACCTAACCTATTAGTGTTCAAAAATAAAAAATAACATATCGCTCATTTACTTCAAGACTGGCAAAAATTGAATTTTTGAGTTAATGATGCAGATTTATTAGTTATATCATGCATTATAATGTGTCAAAATTTCATATTAATATCATGTATACTTTTCGAGATAGAGGATAATACATTTTATTTTTTCTTTAAAGTAGGTGTAAAGAGTATATATTTCATAGAGAAACTGAGCTTCTCACGGGTCTCTCGATTATTACTCTCACTAAGAGAAAAATACACTAAAACCCCCTATTTAATAAAAACGTGACCAAATAAATAGAGAAAGGGTCGAGCGAGGCAGATATGGATTGAAAACTTTAAACTCGTTTTCTGCAAAATCTTGTATTTTGAGTTATGTCAGTCTTGCAGTAAATGAGCGATATAGTTGTAATTTGCAGTATAAACAATAGGGTGGGCGATTTGAACATCTTAATGGGCGCTTCGCGTTTCTGATTCTTGGGATTGTACTGAGCAAAAAGTCCACTAGACCATACGTATACGGTACAAATCGAGCTTCCAGATTTTGACTTGCTTGTTAATTTTTAATTTCAAAATAGGGCTTTTTTGCCGTATTTTGTGAAAGTAACAATGTGTGGGATGGACATATCTCAGGAAGTAGGAGGAGCTTATCCAAGATTATTATTATTATTTAGCATATTAATGCATCAATCATATTTGTGGGTGGGGTTTAAGGGGTTAATTTTTAATTTCAAAATAGGGCTTTTTTGCCGTATTTTGTGAAAGTGGGATGGACATATCTCAGGAAGTAGGAGGAGCTTATCTTCTTTGGAAGATTCTCTAGCAGATTAATGCATCAATCATATTTGTGGGTGGGGTTTAAGGGTTTAATTTTTAATTTCAAAATAGGGCTTTTAGTCCGTATTTTGTGAAAGTAACCCTGTCCCTTTGCACTTTCACAAGGCCAAAACTGCCTGAAGGAGCGTTCCAATGCTTTGGCGATGTACTAGAGAGTTCTTAACTATTGTCTTGGATACAATTTTGTCTGAGTATTGGATCGAAAATCTCAATGGTTTGGCTGTTATAGGCCAAAATATTAACTCCAAATTTTCTGAAAAGATTTAAATAAAAATCCAACTGTATGAACATATATGGCAAATTTAAGCTTAATGTTTATAAAGTTTAGAAATATTCAATCAAACCTAAAAAAAAAATAGTGTATTGTAAATTATTTTCGATGTTTAAAAATCAAATATATCGATTTTTTGTGATATTTTTCTAAAAACATGAAAACGATGTCCACTTCGCAGCAAAACCTTCTATTGCTCAGAAATGAGTTTGGTATTAAGAAATTAAGATAGGTAACTGCTGTTATCCTATCTTAAAAAACCATGGGTACTTTCTATTACAAAGTTTGTAAGTTTGTTTAATTTTTACAATATTTTTAGCACAAAAGCTTTATACATTGTGTCATAATATGTATTTAAATCACGTTTCTTAAAATTCAATAGCAATAATTGAGTTCCCTTGATGTATATAATGTCTGGGCCGAGTAAAAAAAATTATATATAATTATATATAATATTTGGCACCATATATAATTGGATATAATTATATCTGCTATTAATTATTCAAAAATTTGTTTATATTTGCTATATAAAATTATATTTAATTACATATGGTCCATTATATAATTATATCTGTCTTATATAATTAGATCTAATTTGATATAATTCTATAAAATTATGTAAACCCATTTTCGGATATAATTATATCAGATTTTATATAATTATATCCACCAATTTCCGTATATATATAATATATAATTTGATATGGCTTATATAATTTTTTCAATCGGCGGGTCATCTTTGGCCACATATCCACATGAGTTAATGATTGTAAAATTTTTTTATTAACCTTAGTAATGATGATAATAAATAAGACAACAAAAGGTACAAAAGAATCTAATTTTCGATTTTAAATATTTTATGACCACAAATTAGGCTTGTTATTGCCAAAAAGCACAATTTCCTCGAAACCAGCAAAAATCAAATCGCTGCCCTAATCCAAGTGTACGAAGGGGTATTTATAATTTTTTATGATGTATTTTAACATTTACATGAAATGCAAATCTAAATTTTTATTGATTTTAGTGAAGAAAATTTTTCAAAATTTGAAATTGTAGATTTGAAAACTATCACAAACATATTGTTCGTTTTTGACATCACCTAAGGAAAGTTTAACGACATTCTAAGGGGTTTCTCGTCCAGTATGTCCAAAGTTCTGCATGTTCAGTACGTTCTGTGTAACAGTTTTTATGGGTAGCATTTTATCAACAACTTCGCTGACGTTTAGTGGGAAAAAACGAAAATGTGTGGAATTTAACTCTTAATATCTGCAGTGTTAGAAGTGTTGTATGTTCAAAATATACCCCAAATTAAAGCTTATAATCTAAGCTACAATTAAAAATATTTATTTCGTACATTTTCATTAGTCAAATATTGAAATAATGAACGTTTTTTCTAAAAAGTTCGGTTAAAAATAATGGTTTAATGAACTAGAATTATTGTACCTTAAATTAAAGTTAATTCAATTAGATTTTAAAAGATAAATATATTGTTTTCATCCCATAATAAGATAAGATACCTACAAAGATCAAAGTTTAAACTTTGGAGGTCTATAACTCGGGAACCAGGGGTCGCCGACAAAAAAGTGTATTCGTGAGCATAGTACTAAAAGTTCAATCAAATGCTAATTATACAGGGTGATTCAGTCACGACCCGCCGAATTTTACCAGCGTATTCCTTGGCTCATTTCATGAAAATATGTCCGCTACGACCATCCCCGAAAATGCAAGTGTGCGAAATGGCAGCGGTTTGAAAATTTTCGAATTAGTGATCGGAGGGTAGTAGGGTAAAATTGCTAACTTCTGAACCAGTGGTCGGATTAACATAAAAAAAATGCAGAAAAAATACAAAAGTGTTAAGCTGCTAATGGGTTAATAAACGGGAAAGACATTTGAAATACCGTTCCGATGGTGCTTAAATCGAACCGTTTACAACTTTTGGCAAAATTCGGAAAATACAATTTCAACTTTGAACAACAGACGAAATAGACAAAATTTGACTTTAGATTTGAACTCAGCGGGGTCAAAACTTCAAGGTCAAAACCTTTAAAAAATTTTGCTCTGGAGCGGCTAAACTTTATTTCTTCCGAAAATTAAAAGAATGTAAGAGTTTTTCTATTTCTTTTGAGATAGTTTAATATTAGAAAAATTTTGAATTGGGTATTTTTTATTTTATAAATAAATGCTTTTTACTAAAAGTTTCAGAAATACTTTGATTTATTTCACAAATATAACATTTTTTCGCTTTTTCAATAAAAAATTTCAAATTCTTTGCTTGCATATAAATAGTTTTTTTTTTATCCAGCGCAAAATCCCGAATTTTGTAGTTTTATCCCACATTTCAATTTTTTAACCAATAAAAAAATGCAGTAAAAAAAAAAAATTATAAACTTTTTCCCAAAAAATATGTTTTATATAAGTACACTTTTAAAAATTTGTCAAATACGGCCCTGTTCCTAGCTTTTCCAGTTTTTGTTAAAACTCAAAAATACTGTTGAGCCAAAAGGCATTTGAAAATCAGCTGCTTAATTAAACTTAATTAATTGTAGTTATCTCATTTATCACTATGTTGCAACAAATGCAAACATGCTCGTGATATAGCATAGTTTGTTATGACTATTCTTTGCCTATGCGCTGTGTTTTTCAATTATCTATGAGAGAGCAAAAAATATCACAATTGGAAGAGAGTAAAATTGGTTAACACTTGTTTGATTTTTCCACTCATTCGTACAGCATTTGTTTTTAAACCCCACAGCGATTATAAAGTGTGTTATCGATAAACTTAATAAAAATACACTACATAAAAGGTAAAAAGTCACATCACTAGAAATTGTTTTTTTTTTTAAGACTGAGCATAATTAAATGTTAGCAATACAATTATAAAATGCAAACATACATTTTTAAACAATTGTGGGAATTTGTTAGTAAAAAAAAACACGACAAGATAAACAGTAATAAAGCAAAAAAACGGTGGGCGTTTTTTGCTTACTACTAGACTTTTTTATTAAAACCAAAAAAAAAAACTTGGTTAACAAAAAAACTAGGGCGTTATGCGGGGGTTTGAGGTTTTTAATAAAATTAACGTTTCTAATGTTTTGTTGTTAAACTAAATAAAATTACTCACTTTTTGTTAATATTTTATAAATATTTTGATTTCATTCACATATTTAGCTTTTAAATTAATTATCTTTATTTTTGTTTATTATTTTTTTATAAATTATTCATTTTATTTGTAATTGTAATCAAAGGAATTTCTCTACATTTTTTTTTCTTTTCTTGTATTTGTTACATATTTTCGTAGTTTTATATTTTTTTTGTATATAATAAATCGCTGCGTTCACTTTTTTCTTTCTGTTTTTACTTCACACCGCATTTGCACCACTCAAAAGAAACTCTTATTGTGTTTTTTTAAAACAACAATAAAAACTATACACACATTAATATTAATACGGGTTTTTAATTCATCTACACTAATACCATCATAACAATTGAAGTAAAGTCATAAAACTCTATGCATAAGCACTTCAATAAAAAGAAGAAAAAAAAACTCATGCAACCCAAAAAAAATGCGTCGGATTTCCTAATAAAGGGCTTTACAAAATTCGCTTTTCTTTTCGATATTTTCAATTATTTCAATAATATTTCATTTATTTATTATATATTGCACTTTACTGCGTTTGTTTTATATATTTTTTATTAAAAAAATGCACTTAAAAGCTTAAATATTTGTAGAAAATAAAGCAACACAAAATTTTTTCTTTATCGACGCGTCGACGTTTTCGTTTTCTTTTATTACATTTTTCGTTTGATTTTCTCTTTTTTGTATTTAACAAACAGAGTTGTATTTTATAACATAAACAAAGAGATGCCATATTGTTATTAACACAGGGTGCTACAAATTGAAACTAAATTCAGGAAGGCATATAAATTTAAACAATTTATAAACATTGTGTGTTATTTTTGAATTCTATGGTAGCCGTTGCAAATTTGTTACGACATTTTGTTGACTGCATTTAGCGCCTAATAAAAGTTACCAAGGCACAGGGTTTTATTAAATACACTAAAGCCAAATTTGAATTATAATATTTAAAATAAGGGTTAATTGGGAAATATGTCAATATTTTGAAAAGGGAGTTGCAAAAATTTAAAAACCTGTGTTTCCCACAAGAAAACTGAAAATACCATTTTAAAATAAATAAATTTAATAGACAGTAATAATGTGAAAGTTATTTACTAAACTAATTTGATATTTAAAATAATATGTTAAGGTTTTTAGTACATATATTATGGGTTTAACTCATTATGGACCAAGTGTTCCATGTACAACCCAGTACATTTAAACGGTTATATATTTTTACTGGACAATTAAGCGGTTTCAAAATCTTAAAATAATTAATCAGCTTAATTATAATCGCGAATAAAAAATAATAAAAATTGTTATCCAGATTTGCCATATAAATATTTGAAAAAAAAAACAATTTTTTACCCTTTTCGATCGGATTTTTTTTAAAAATTATTTAAAAACATAAAAAAGCCTAAACTTTTATATCTTCGATTGTTATATTGATGAAAAAATATGAAAATGTATTCTCTGCTAGAAATTTGTTCATAGATTTTTTAAAAATCTGACCGATCGGACCATGAACTTTTTATTTTTAAATACTCAAAATCTTAAATATTCCAAAGTTTATTCCGTTTTCACTTAAAACATGAATAATGACTACTTTTCATTAAAGCACTTGTGCAGATATAAAAATTATAATTCCAAGGCTGCCATATGACAATTTAAAAGAAATGCTAAAAAATCACAACATTTTTAGAACAATTTTTAAAAGTTCTTTTGATCTTCTTTTATTTAATTCTTCTTATTTTAAACAAGCTTAAGATCATTTACTTATTAATTATAATTATTTATTTCCAATATTTTGCCCACACATTGGGTGACTTCTTCAGGGAACAATTATTACAATATGATTGAAAAACATGTGTTTTTTTTTCAATCAAATTGTAATAATTTACATTTTTATTCATAAGTCAGGATACCATAACATATCCACGTAGGGATTCAGACTAATTTGAAATGGAAACTAAATTTTATTTAATATATATTTTTGACAAAATTTAAAAAACCAGTTTTTTAAAATACCGCTTTTTGAACCGCGGTTTTTGAAAACAATGCATTTTGGGATAGATAAGTGAATAATATGTGTGCACTACACTGATAATAATCCATGCGTAAAAATACAAATAAATGTCAAAATAAGCAAAAAATTTGTAAAATAAACGAAAATTTGTTCATTTTACAAAAGATTTCGTTGTTTTGACATTTTTTTTCGTATTTGTAGCATGGATTATTATGAGTGTAGTATAACCGCAATTTAAGTAGCTTTAAAAAGAGGGTATCAATGGCTCTCGTAGCTTAAGCCGTTATGTACCAATACTTTATGAAAATTTTCGAATATTTTTTCATATTTTGAAACGCGATATTTCAAGATCCGCTAGGATTAGCTGTCCTACATTTGGACGAAGTTATACTTATATGATGTACATCTTCTATACCAATTTTGGTTGCACTCAGAAGGGGTGGTGGAAACGACTGGTTGATTTTAGATATTTTCAGTCTAAAGTTTCATAATGGTGTGTTTCTTAAAAATAAAATCATGTTAAGAATATCTACAAAATGATAATGTTGTTTTAACTGCATTTGTAGTTGTTTTTACTACATGTGGATTAGGGTGGGCGATTAGTATGGAAGGAAAAAAATCTTAATGGACGCTTCGCGTTTCTGATTCTTGGGATTGTACTGAGCAAAAAAGTCCACTAGACCATACGTCTACGGTGAAAATCGAGCTTCCAGATTTTGACTTGCAGTTTTTTCTCAGACTTTTGTCACGTTTTTTGTTTGGATATTTTGGCCTATAACAACCAAACCATTGAGATTTCCGATCCAATACTAAGACAAAAATTGTAGCCAAGACAATAGTTAAGAACTCTCTAGTACATCGCAAAAGCATTGGAACGCTCCTTCAGGCAGTTTTGGCCTAGTGAAAGTGCAAAGGGACAGGGTTACTTTCACAAAATACGGCAAAAAAAGCCGTATTTTGAAATTAAAAATTAACCCCTTAAACCCCACCCACAAATATGATTGATGCATCTATCTGCTAGAGAATCTTTCAAAGAAGAGATTGATACCATAATCTTGGATAAGCTCCTCCTACTTCGTGAGATATGTCCATCCCACACATTGTTACTTTCACAAAATACGGCAAAAAAGACCTATTTTGAAATTAAAAATTAAACCCTTAAACCCCACCCACAAATATGATTGATGCATTAATCTGCTAGAGAATCTTCCAAAGAAGAGATTGATACCATAATCTTGGGTAAGTTCCTCCTACTTCCTAAGATATGCCCATCCCATACATTGTTACTTTCACAAAATACGTCAAAAAAGCCCTATTTTGAAATTAAAAATTAGCCCCTTAAACCCCACCCACAAATATGATAGATGCATCAATCTGCTAGAGAATCTTTCAAAGAAGAGAATTGAGAAGAGATTGAGATCTTGGATAAGCTCCTCCTACTTCCTGAGATATGTCCATCCCACACATTGTTACTTTCACAAAATACGGCAAAAAAGCTCTATTTTGAAATTAAAAATTAACCCCTTAAACCCCACCCACAAATACGATTGATGCATTAATCTGCTAGAGAATCTTCCAAAGAAGAGATTGATATCATAATCTTGTATAAGTTCCTCCTACTTCCTGAGCTATGTCCATCCCACAGACGTATGGTCTAGTGGTTTTGCTCAGTACAATCCCAAGAATCAGAAACGCGAAGCGCCCATTAAGATGTTCAAATCGCCCCCACCCTAATGTGGATTATTATCAAATGTACCCTGATAATAATCCATGCCTACAAATACGACAAAAATGTCAAAATAACAAAAACTTTAGTCAAATACACGAAAAAATTTGTTGCTTTTTCAAAATAATTCGTACACTCATAATAATCCATGCTGAAAATACAAAAAAATGTAATTTTCAACGAAACGTTATGTAAAATGAATAAATTTTCGTTTATTTTACAAAATTTTTGGTTATTTTGACATTTATTTGAATTTAAAGCATTGATTATTAACAGTGTAGTTTTGACATTTTTTCCCCTAATTTTAGCAAGGATTATTATGAATGTAGTATACAACTTTTCAACTGCAAATGTAGTTATTTCAACTGCCATTTTCAGTGATTTTACCTACATAATTTTCTTAGTGTAACAATGACAAATTCAACGTCATATTTTTAGTCATTTAACATTATTCTTAATATTTAGTTTTGTTTTCAATTCATTTTTTTCTATTTATTTCTATTTACACTTAAGGGAATTCGTTAATGCAACTTACAAGAAGATTCTTAAGGTTTGTTTTTATTTTTTTTTCTGATGTTATTTTTCCAAGATTTGTGTATAATTTTTTTTCTTTTAGGAAAAAAATCCATATCCTAGAATTAACTAGTATGTTATCCCAGCAAAAAATACTGCTTCAGTGGAAGCAGTTACGTAACGGAGATTTAAGTCTCAGACGCTTTGAATAGCAGTGATAGATGTCAAGATATTTGTGCGAAATGTTCGCCTGGCAGCACAGGTTTCGAGCATCTAAATGTCATGAATTCCTTCCTAGCTTTTACTTAATGCTTCTTCTTAACATAAAGAATGTTGACAAATCATGCGATTTTGGAAGAGTACTCAAATGTCATGAATTCTGCAATTTTTTGCTTACAAGGGAGGTATCCCCAACCGAACTCACAGATTTTAATTAACTTTGGATATGTTGTAAAGGAGCAAAGAAAAAAAAGAGACGTATTTTTCTTTGTTGCCCAATCTCGCGTTTAAGGGTTAAAAAGTAGGGTTAAAAATTCATTTCCTTTTGTATGCAAAATTTTCTAGAATTTACGAAAACTAGATTTATTTATACGCAGGGTTAAAGTACTCAAGAATACAAAAGTTTTGGTGGACCCAGAGTTGCCACATTTTGAATACGGGAAAAGTCACATAAAAACTGAACGGTTTCGAATATCGGAAAAAGCTCCGAAAGCATTTGTGGGCGTTGTGGTGTAATGGTTAGCGCGTTGGACTGTTACACAGATGGCACCGGGTTCGATTCCCGGTGACGACAACATCAATTTAGAAAAATAATATGTATGAGTTTTCTATCACTTATATGTATCGCTGCGCCCACCTTCGGTGTTTCCATAGCACTTAACCCCACCGAAGTAAATAATGAATCAGGGACTATGAAACAAAAACCTTCAATAAATTCGCCAACTCTACATCAGGTGGCGAGCAACAACTGTTCTAAGACTTATCTACTCGCGCAATTACAGTGTTGCCATGTTTGAAGCCCTTCATCTTTCACCACCTTTCATCTCTCCACTATCCCCTTTCCAAAGAAAGCAACACATTAATTAATAGGAAGAATTTCCTGGGTGTTGCTTCTCTTTAAAAAAAAAATACTTTTTTGAAATCACAACACAAGCGTTGCACACAATTAATGAGATTTGAACTTTCATTTCTGCTCTTTAAGAACTTATGCATCTTAAGAAGCATTAGGAGAAACAGTAAGGAAGCAGTAAACGGTTTTTATTGCTTCCTAATTTTCTGCTGGGATTTTTTGAATTTTTTTGTTGAGTTTGTCTAGTTATTTGTTTCTATTTATTGCAATTCCTCTGGGGTATTACGTTACTAGGCCACTGTACTGAGGATAAATCTTAAGGTGACACTTGTGGGCAGACGTCAAGAACATTCGCGTGTTACTTTAAGCCACGTTCCCACCTCAATGCTAAACATGTGTTTTGAAAAACACGTACTTAAGCTCTTTATTATATTACAAAAGTTCTTTATTCTAATCTACGTGTTTTGGCAAAATGTGTATTTAGTATTTAGGTGTGAATACCATACAGGGCTTGTAAGTTTCTTATACGCCATTCAGATTAGATCTCAAAACATGTGTTTTAATAAAAACGAGTGAAAAGAATAATGAACTGTTGGAATACAATAAAGTGCTTAAATACGTGTTTTGGCAAAACACTGGTTTTGCACTTAAAGCCACGTTCACACTAGATTGCAAAACACATGTTTTGCCAAAACACGTATTTAAGCTCTATTTACTATTCCAACAGTTTTTATTCTTTTGCACTCGTTTTGTTAACAAAACGCATGCTTTAATTTAAAAACTTGAATAATTTTCATTTAATTAAATTTAAGGTCAGAAAAACATAATTTTTATTTTTAATAAAAATTATATCAAACTTGTATAAAAGACAAAGTATGCGACTTGTTTACTACCCCTTTACATCTTGTTTTTAAGCAAAACAAAACAAGTGTAAAATAAAAGGAGAGTGCGCCCCGGTAGGCTAGTTGCTAGCGTGCTGGCTTATCAGTGCGGGGGGTCTGTGGGTTCGATTCCCACCAGAGGCACTGGTCTGTTTTCGCTACAACGCGCCGAAGGCCATAGTAGCTAGTGCTCGGTTAGGGTAATAGTATATAATTTGTAATTATATGACTATTAATTAATAAAAAAAAAAAAAAAAAAGGAGAATAAAACAGAAGGTGTGTTATGTATATCTACCAAAGGTAGAGCTTGCACATAATGAACAATTTCAATTATATTTTGATCAATGGTGATAATCTTTAACTTCGAGCTCATCTATTAGTCTCATTCAGTGAGAAACTAGTTTATATGAATGTTTGATGTTTTGCATGGGATTGTCACTTCTTTCAAGCGTGTTCTGATGATGGGGAACTAGAAAATTCCTGAAAGTGGTCAATTAATAATTTGAAAACATAAACTCTATACATTATTTGTTAGGACAATATCCTAATAAAGAAATATAGAGTATGGCCTCGAACTTGAAAATATTCATATTCATTGAAAAATGTTTTCCTAAAATCCTTCACTTATAATTGCCTCCTTAAAGAATATACATTTTCTTTGTTTTTCTTATATTTTCATTTATCACCCTTATGATACTGGTATTAGGAATTTTTTCTTTTTAATTTTTTTTCTTTAAAAGAAAACAAATCAAAGATTGTTTAGAGATTAGAAAGACAACAAGAAGAGGTTTGCTTATTTTTTTTTCGTTGTTTTGTTTGAATTCGAAAGCCTGCAGCTGTGAGATTGGGGTAAAAAGAAGTTGAAAGAAGATGGGTATTTATCAAAAACCAATATCATTGATTTTGATTGCCCATAACGATTTAGTTTGAATGAGAAGTTGTACAAAAAAGGGTATATTTTTCTTTATTTTATAAGCCTAATGGATTTTGACTTTTAAGAATTATTAAGAATAGAGTATATTACGGAGGGGGTTTTGTTTTATAAGAAAAATTGTCTAAGGGAAATGAAAAAAAGAAAATTCAATTTTCATTTTTAAGTGTTTGTGGTTTTAAGAAAAAATAAAAACGTTTCTTTTTCTATAACCAAACCACAATCGGATTAATTATTTAAATGTTTTTTTGAAAGATTTTTCTTCCTGTTTTAGGGCAGAAACTGTCTTCTTTAAAAGTACATTTTTTCTTTTTTTTTTTAAGATCAGTGGTTAGTTTCGCGCCATAAAAGTAAACAAAGGCTGTAGAGGTGTTCAATGTCAGTTTTACCTTGTAAAAGTAAACAAAAGCACGTGCTACTAAAATAAAAATGTGTACAACAATATTAAAAATTAAGGTAAATTAAAAAAAAAAAAAACAAAAGTTTCTACCTATAAAATAAGGTTAGGTAGGTTAGGTTAGGAAGGGTTATGTGCCCAGGGCACATCTCCACCTCGGAGACCAATACGGTCCATTGTGAATCCCTTCAGTGAAAAACCGTAAGAAAGAATAGAAATAGACAGCAAGAAAGATTGAAAGATAGATATAAAGAAGATAGAAAGGATATATACTCCCCAGAACCAGCTCCTATCGTCCCCTGGCTAGAAACAGCCGTCCTATTTCCCTGACAAATCTCAGCAAATCTACTGGATTGCATCCAGCGACACACCCAAGTTCGTCGTGAAATCTATCTCCTAGCCCGTTTCTGTCTGAGACCCTGCAACCTAGGACAGTGGCACATTATATGCTCAACTGTCTCCAGTTCCTCAACGTCCTCGCACAACCTGCAAAAATCCGGTATGTCCCTGTCCCATCTGCTTGTGAAAGCCCTGACAGAACAATGACCGGTCAGGAACCCCCTAAGGGTCCTGAGTCCCTCCCTGTCCAGTCCCAAAAGAACCTTGGTTGCCCTGCGTCCAATGCGGGCCATAACGCCCTAGACACTCTGCAATCCATTCTGTCCCTCCATGACTGGTTAACGGTTTCGCGGAATCCCTTCCGTATAACCTCAAAGTAGTAACATAGGGGGGCCTTTACCTCCCCGTCCCTTACCGCCAAGTTCAGATTCGAACCCTCCCTCGCAAGTTCGTCCGCCAACTCATTGCCATCCACCTTGCAGTGTCCGGGTACCCAACACAGCCTCACTGTGAATGCCTCCATGAGCTCCCTCAAAGCACACCTACATCGTGCGACCAGGCGCGAGCGCACCGTGTAGTTTGTCAGTGCTCTGAGCGCTGCCTGAAAAAACTGATACATTTTGGAGCCCTCTTATTTTGGAATAAAAAATGATTCAAGCATTAATCTTTTTTTGAGGTTTCATAATTTTTTTTTTTTTGTCAAAAAACAATCTTTTTAAAAATGACTCAAGAATATGAGGGAAATAATTTTAATCAAAAAAAATGATTTTTTATTAATTTTGATCATACCCAGCCAGCAAGTTCCGAGCCCCCAAAATGACGCTAAAATGATTCAAAAAACTGATGCATTTTGGAGCCCTTTTATTTTGGAATCAAAAATGATTCAAATGCTAATCTTTTTCTTGAGATTTCAAAAATTTTTTTTTTGCCAAAAACATCTTTTTATAAAATAACTCAAGAATATGAGGAAAATAATTTTAAAAAAAATGATTTTTATTAATTTCATCATACACACAAAAAAATAAAATTCATAATTTTTTATGAAAAAGTTCATATTTTTTAACGTTCATACTATTTATGAAATTTACTTACTATTTATGAAGTCTTCCTAGTTCCTTAGCATTTATGAAAAGGTACATAAAATTCCCAGTATTATTGCAATTTATGCAAGTTTTCTTAAATATTAGGATTTTGTACATTGGCAAGTACTTTAAGTACTTTTTCATAAATATTAATTGTTTCTACATATATTTTAAGAACGTTGTCATAATTTACGAGACACAAACTTTCGCAGTTTTTTTTATTTTATGAATGTTATGAAAAAGTTTCTAAATTAGTACATTGTCAAATTTTTCATAAAATATTCATAAATAGTATGAATTTTTTTTTGTGTCTACCCAGCCAGCAAATTTCGGGGCCCTCAAATGACGCTAAAATTACTCAAAAAAAAAACTGACGCATTTTGGAGCCCTTTTATTATGGAATCAAAAATGATTCAAATGTTAATCTTTTAATGTTTTATTTTTAAATTTAAAAAAATTAAAACGAAAAGTTTATTTTTCGATCTTTTATCATAAAGTGAGCAAGATTCATTTCAAGTTCATTTGTTTTTTTGTTAAACAAAAAAAACGGGTGCAATGTTTATTTATTAATCAAAATATTTCTTCATCCCGCTAATTTAAAGTAGACTTTATCTACTGACAGGTCCTTGCATGTTTGCATTTCGGGTCACTGAAAATCTTAGAAGATTTACCCAAATTTTGAAGGAAAAAGGTCACGCTAAAACAATACGGGTAGTATTGCTTTTATTTACCCCGATGAGAAGTAAAAACAAATTCGATGAATTGAAACTAATGAAATCAAAATAAAACATTTTTAACAATTTTTAACTATTTTTTATTGAGGTTTCAAAATAACTCAAGAATATGAAGGAGAATATTTTTCATTCGAAACACTCGCTTATCTAGCAGAGCTCATCCGTTTGTAGGTCGAATTGTCCAGTGAACCGCACAACGCAATTACAGGGAAAATTCGTTCATCAGCCGTACTAGCCCGTATGTGGAATAAACTCCCCGCGGAGGTCTTTCCCTGTCACTTACAATGTAGCGAAATTCAATCAAATATTCACAAACACATCTCCCTCCTTTCCTCCTCCCCATAACCTAATTTCCTGATATCAACACAAGGTATTGCATTATAGGGGCATCCCCTGAGTGTTGGTCTAACGAAAAAAAAAAAAAAAAAAAAAATTAAAAAAATTATTTAAATATGAGTCAAAAAAGTAGGGGAATATTATTTTTTTACGATCCCTCTAAAAATGCTCAAAAAATAGATTAATTTTGGATAAAAAAAAATGTTTGAATAAGATCTTTTGGTTTGTAATTTTTTATCTTCTTAGTTTTAAAGAGCTTAAGATCATTTATTTTTTAATTATTTATTTCCAATATTTCGTCTCCACATTGGGTGACTTCTTCAGGGAACAAATCTTACAATTTAAAAAAACTTGTTTTAATAATTAAAAAACTTATTTACCCAATGTGGAGACGCAGATCAAAGAAACTTAACATTTGTATTTTTTTTGTTTTTTTAACAAATGTTAAATTTCATTGTGCGCGGGTTGCCTCGCTTTAAAATCTAATGAATTTAGCAAAAAATATTAACGGTGAATGAATGTCTCAAGAATTGGTCTAATAAGATAAACCTGGAGGAAGTGTAGTGATTGTTTAAGTTATGTTAATATATTTTGTGAATTCTAATATGTCAACCATGTATTAATAATAAAACTAAAATAAAATTGGCATGCAAATGTAAACCCTTAACTCGTGCTTTTGGAATATATTTAAAAGACATAAAAATACATAATTTTGAATCCAAAAGGATCTCAAAACAAGACCCCAAAATGATTTTTTTTTCGGACTCAAAAATGACTCAAAAGAGGTTCCAATCTACGAATAAGATTTAGATTTATTTTTTTTACTCAAATATGATTCAAAACAGACTCCAATTTATGAGGGAAACATTTTCTTGACAAGCTCATTTTTCAGAGTCATTTTTGAGTCCAAAAAGAAGGGGGTTGTTATGTAATTCAATTCGAAAAATTTTTGTTCGAATTAGAAAATTTTTATAACTTGGTAAGATGATATCCGTACTTAAAGTCCAACTTTTTAATACTTTTTGCAGTTATACTAGATCATTGTCTACACATTTCAACCTTTTAAATCTAAAAAGAACTTTTTATTACTTTGTTTTCAATGTGAAAATTCTGTTCGAATCGAATTTCCTATCGCATCGAATTACATAATAACCCCCAAGGCTATTTAAACGAACCACTCTTCCATAAACAAATTTGAAATTTTAAATAATGTTTTTTGAGCCCATTCCGGACTTATTTTTGTGCCCGTTTGCTGGCTGGGGTAATACATTCATATATTTTCATATCTTATGAAATCCCTTAGCGCAATCCCTCATTAGCCAAATCCTAATCATTATAACCAAAATCCTTGAAATAGCATTGCCACAGCTGTGTCTTCTTTAACTACTTAACCAAAAAAAAAAAAAAACTTTAGGTTAAACTACAAAATGTATTAATATAACAAGTCTGTCAAGAAGGACTGCTGATGGGTACTTCCCGATAGCCATACAATTTGGATATGGGATAAATGGAACAAAACAAATAAGAATGAGCACCTTTTTAGCTGCAAACTTTCACGTTTAAGGGTTAACATTTGAAACAATATATCAAGTTGGTATCAAATTAAAGGTATTTGGATGACCTTTCCATAAGTATACCAAAAAATGGTAAACGTATTTTAAAACAACAAAGTTTTCAAGCCACTTTGAAACCCATTTTTACCCCCTTCTTACCAATATTTTATTATTTTGTCTCTTCTCTCTTATATCCGATTTTATCGAAATCTGGTGGAACCACCCAACAGACTTCCCTTGTGAAAGTTTTTTCTAGCTTTCTCATTCATTTCTTTTTGTTTTAACATTCTTGACTGGTGTCAAATTTGTTATTAGCATTACTGTTTGTTGTTTTTTAGTTTTTTTTTTTTTTAATATCCCTGTGGAAAATACATATTTGTTATTAGCATATTTAATATGTTTCCTTTTTGCCAACGTTCTTGGACACCCCATGGAGTTGTCACGTGCTGTCTGGTCTTAAACTTAATGCATGCAGGCATTGTGGTATTAGCTTGTTATAATGGTTTGTGTCTTTGATGTTGATGTTATGTATTTTTTTTTATTTTGTTGAAAAAATCATCAAAGAAAAATTATTATTATTTGATTTGGTTAATTGAATTTTTAAATAAATAATTTATCATAATACAAAATTAAGAAAATACTTAATTTTTATTCTTAATTTTACAAAAATTTTAATTGAAAACCAGTCGAAATAAAATTAACAAAAAATTTTCTTTAGAATGTTGAGGTTAAGAAGAAGAATAAACGTTTTTTTTCTAAAATTATAAATACTATTAATTTTTAAATCAACTAGACTAGTTTCTGCCTTTTTTATGGACAGCGTCATCAGTGATTTTCCATTTAACTTGTATTATAGTTGTGTCTTATAATTGTTAGATTGTCTCTATATTGATAAATTTTTCAACAACCTGCGGCTTGTAAGAATCAAACCTCGATCTGATTTGCGATTTGCTGAAAATCAGAAAAACATATTTTGTGATTCTTTTAAAAATAATTTACTATAATAACGAAATATAAAAAATTTTCATTTTCCCACATTGACGACATAAATTAATTTAATATCTGAAAATATATAGAATAAATATATATAACATAACAAATTTTCTTTCAATTACTTAATCAATGGTTGTCTAAATGATGCTCATCTTAAAGGACGCAACTGCCGAAGATAATTATAGAAACGAAACGAAAAAATAAACAAAAACAAACGAAACGAAAAAAACAACCTTTTTGCAATAAGAAAAAAAGGAAACCATAAAAATCTACCTAAGATGTGTTGTCTTGTCTTTCGCTTTACTCTGTCTACATTTCTGTATGTTTGTTTGCAATTTGACCACACTATTATTAATCTATAAACATTTAGTTTAAATAAATAAATATTTATTTTGTCCTTTATTTAATTAATAGACAATACATTTTGACATGCCGCGACATCTACTTCATTCTGCGTATATCTTTCAATCTGGTTGTCGTCCACACTATTAATGTGCTTATCAGCACAATTTATTTTAGCAAAATTAATTAGTAAAACATTAGTATATTAGTAAAGCATTAGTATAAAAACGTTAAGTGCTGAATAAGTATAAACAAAATTTTAGCTGAAAACACGATTTTAGCAAAAAATATTATACCTGATTTACAAGACGTTTTACTAACTTTTCTACTAACTTATTTTTTTGAGTGTAGCTTTTGCTGTTATTGTATATTATACTCAGAAGTGACCAATACTAACTATCACAAATATTCTATTTTTAGATTTTTGTTTATTTTTCTAATCCCTCCGTCTCTAATTCACAACGTTACCAGATTTTCAATGGCATTAAATGTGGTCAATGCTGAAAAATCAAATAAAATAAAATCAACTAATACCAATTAAATTGTCAATTAATTACTCCATCTAATATGGTTACAAATGCTTAAAGTAGGACTTAAAATTAGGATATTTTATGAAAGAAAATGATTAAGCAAATTATGTTACAGAATCTGAATTGGCGCTAACTTCGAAACTCTTAAACCTTTATATAAAATCATACCATTGTAATTTAAATAAAATCGTAAGTAATAACACGAAGTAATAAAAATCCTTTTCTTGTTTATTCATTAATAAAAGTGATAATAATTTTAAATTTGTTTGTAGAATAAAAACCAAAATGGTACACAGCAAAACCACACATTACCAAATAATGGGTAAAGTAATGTATCGCCATAGGGCTTCACGCATTACATTACACCTTACTTCACTGATGAATTTTACAGACGATGGGCCTAAAAGTAATGGGTGGACTCATTACCTTGTAGGTGGTAAAGTAACTGGTTACTTATATGGTTACATGGTGGGAAAAAGTAATTATTTATAAATAGGTTTTCATAAAAAAAAATTCATAAATTTTTTTTTACAAATATTTTTTTTTAATTAATAAATAACGTGGTCATGCTGGGATTCGAACCTGGGGGTCTCTGGTATTTAACAATAGTTAAGTGAGAACTCTACCAACTGAGCTATCGATACATATAATATTTTATTGTTTAAAATGTAAATGAGTTGATGTGCTTCGTGTTTTCGTTCGTGATATCAAAAAATATTCACCTTACCTTTATGCTTACAAAATTCACAAAGTAATGGTCTATAAATAGATTTTCAAAAATATATATTAATAATTACTTTACGTTTATAATTCATTCATTATGCAATTGATGATCGGTAAGTCATTATTTATGTTTTGAAGTGAGGGAGTCGGAGTTTGGGGCTATTGGGCCAGATCGCCTGGGCAGCGACAGGCGAGGCTGTTTATATCTTCCTCTAGGGAGAGGTCGCGGAAACTCTTGTCTATGACGAGGGGCGAATAAGGACCGTGACGGATTACCTCACGGGACACTGTGACCTTAGGTATCAATTGTACAAGATGGGACGATCCTCTACGGATAAGTGCAGGTTTTGTGAATTGGAACCCGAGACCTCAGAGCATGTTCTCTGCAAATGTCCGAGGATCTCCGACAGGAGGGTGCGTTATTTTGGTGGTCGAACAGTGACGCCATCGGACGTTCGGAATTGTTTACCTGGTAGGATAGTTGGCTTCGTAGGGAGCCTGAACCTATAGGGTGTATTCGTTGTCAGCACAAAATACCAACTTCTGGTCGTGGTGCATAGTGCCACTCTAGTCTAATCTAATGTTTTGAAGTAATGTAAAAGTAATGATGTATCATTACAAGGTAATCCATGAGTACAAATTATTGTTAACTCATTACTTTAGGTTTAAAATAATGTTGAATGAAAATATTATACATTACAATATTGTAACCAACTATAAGTAACTCATTGTTGAAAAATAATGATACAGGTAAGGAGTGCGCATTACAAGGCAATGCATACTTTATCGCACCCATTACTAAAGTTTTTTGCGGTAAGTAATAATTTCAAAAATTATTTGTGTATTTTATTAAATTAAAAGGAGAAAAAACATTCTTACAGTATTCAATAAAACGTTTAACCTATTAACATAGTATAGTGACTATATGTCATCCAGTGACTGAATACAAGCTTTTCTAGCTTTTTAGCTTTTCTAAAACTTCGGGTTCTGATGAGATCTTTAGCCAGATCGAAATACTAGTATCAACCTAGCTAATATGTTTGATAATTCGTTATAAATTAAAAATAACATAAAAATAATCTCGATGTATATAAAAACGAAAAAACTAATTAACTGTTAAAAATATTACTGGAGCCAGAGTA
>CM037854.1:207962578-208055832 GCA_021234595.1 Delia radicum
TTTTTTTTTTGAATAATGTAATATTTGTTATGTTTTTATTTGTTCGATTTTAATTTTTCATTTCATTTATTCATTCAATAGACTCATAATTGTTCAAATATGAATTTCTGACTTGCAAGGAAACTAGACAGTGGTGAATCCTCAGATTTGAATGAAACTACACTCAAATAAAAAAGTTTGTAAAGTCAGAAAAAATTTTTGCTGAGTCAGCAAAATTTTAGTCAGGAGGGTGCTAGCAAAAAAATTGCTAATGCCAGCAATCTTTTGCTGAAAATCAGCGAGCTGATTTTAGCAACAAAATTAGTAGATTCAGCAAAAGTTTTGCTAACACTTAGTAGATTATAAATACAAAAGCCTTGCTAAAAATTAATAATTTTTTTTTGCTGATTTTAGTAGACTGAAAAAACGCAAAAAAATTGTAAAAAATTGTAAGTTAGTTATATATTTGCTGAAAATCATAAAATATATTTTTGTGATTCTTTTAAAAATAATTTACAATAATTACGAAATATAAAAATTTTATTTTCCCACATTGACGACATGATTAATTTAATATCTGAAAATATATAGAAAAAAATATTACATAAAACATTTTCTTTCAACTACTTACATCAATGGTTGTCTAAATGATGCTTTCTTTTAAAGGACGCAACTACCGAAGATAATTATAGAAACGAAAAAACAACAACCCTTTTTTTGCAATAAGAAAAAGGAACCATACAAATCTACTTAAGATGTGTGTCTTTGTCTTTCGCTTTACTCTGTCTACATGTCTGTATATGTTTGTTTGTTTGCAATTTGACCACACTAGATTATAAATCTATAAACATTTAGTTTAGAAATACATATTAGATTTAAATATTTTATTTTTTCTTTTTTTAATTAAAAGACAATTATTTTCACAAGCCGGTGACAACGCAAAATTAAAGTTGTTTTAATCCTCAATTTTGTTTTATGTATGAAAACAGATACAAAAGTCCTCCATGTTGATTTTTTATTCATTTCCTCTTCTCTACTACATCTTGACATGCCGCGACATCTGCTTCATTCTGCGTATATCTTTCAATCTGGTTGTCGTCCACACTATTAATGTGCTTATCAGCACATTTTTTTTTAGCAAAATTAATTAGTAAAACATTAGTATATTAGTAAAGCATTAGTATAAAACAGTTAAGTGCTGAATAAGTATAACAAAAATTTTAGCTGAAAAAACGATTTTAGCAAAAAATTTGGTAAAAATAGTATACCTGATTTACGTTTTACTAACTTTTGTACTAACTTATTTTTTTGAGTGTATGATATATTGTAAAGGACAAACAAATATTAGACACGCATTTTTTTTGTAGGTGCGCAATCTTAAGTTTAGGGGTTAACAAGTGGGGTCAAAATTTTCAATTTGACGTATTTTTAACATATTTCTCATATAAGTTATTAAACAATAGGCAAATTGTATATCAAATGAAAGGTATTTTGAAGATTCATCCACTTGTATATTTTTGTTATTTAAAAATTTTGTTTTTCAAATTCCACATTTGTATGGGCAGCTATTGTTGGTTTAAGTTTAAATTAACATAAAATATGGTTACTTAATTTAATCGAGGTAGTGTCTGGTCATTTTTCAATTTACGTAATATCTCGGCTTTAACACGACTTTTCCCAGTAAAAAAAAAACGCTGCTTACATGCAAGCAGATTTGTAAGGGAATAAACCGAAAATAATCCCTTACAAACCTGCTTACATATGCCATGATTTTTATATGGCGAATTCCCACTTGAAAGCATTACTTTTTCGCAAAATAGCGCGGATGTTAGCGCTTATAAAAAGCAGTGATTTCCTGGGTTACAGTAAAATCACATTTCATTTCTACATTATTACGATTAAAAGTATTATTATGAATAAACATAATAATTTTTTCTACATAAAATTCTACAGATATTAGTTTTTGTTTTTAAAATTTTGACGTATAATATAATTATTATATTTTTTACCGCTCCACGTGCTAGCTCTTCAGAAACAGTTAAATCACTAATTGTTTTCTATTTCATACTCAAAAACACCAAACACAATCGGAAATCACTCGGCAATTTTAAATTTTTTTTAAATTTAGATTTTTCCTGCAGACAAGCCTGACGGCTTCGCGGGTTAGACTTAAGTGTAAAATATTTATATTTTTATGAATAAAATTGAATTGATTTAAAAAAAAAATTTTTTTACAGATCATTTATAATCCACAATATGGAACTTTCTACATGACAACATGCATCCTTGTAAGGGATTAGGGTAAGCGGCTTACAACCTGCATCCTTAGGCAAAACAGTAAGCTCAAAATTTTTGTTTGTTTTTGTTTGTTTATTTTCATACAAAAACTATTCGTTTCTTTTGCTGCTTCTAAATATTATGTAATAGTAAGCACTTACATCAGCGCATTTGTTTTAGCCTGCTTCTAAAAACACGAAAACTGGGCTTATAAGCCACATCATAGGCAATATGGGTATCAAACTTTTCGTTTTCTTGAATACTTTGAAGATGCTTTCATACACAAAATGTAGCAATTTTTAACTCACCCGTTTTTAACCCCTAAACGTACAATTGTGCATCTAACAAAATGTGTCTAATATTTGTTTGTCCTTAACAACATATCCTACACTCAAAAAAATAGTTTGTAAAGTCAGCAAAAAATTTTGCTGAGTCAGCATAATTTTAGTCAGGAGGATGCTTGCAAAAAAGTTGCTAATGTCAGCAAAATCTTTTGCTGAAAATCAGCGAGCTGATTTTTAGCAACAAAATTAGTAGATTCAGCAAAAGTTTTGCTAACACTTAGTGGATTAGAATTAAAATGCCCTTGCTAAAAATTAATAAAATTTTTGCTGAATATTAGTAGACTGAAAAAAACTCAAAAAATTTGTAGAAAAATTATACTTTTAGTTAATTTATTTGCTGAAAATCATAAAACATATTTTTGTGATTCTTTTAAAAATAATTTGCAATTCGTTACAAAATATAAAAATGTTCATACTCATGAGTTAACAACATGAATTAATGTAATATCTAAAAATAGAAATAATTATATATAACATAACCAAAATTATGTTTCAACTAACTTACATCAATGGTTGTCTAAATGATGCTATATTTTAAAGGAACGCAAATGCTGCACATAATTATAGAAAACGAAACGAAAAAATAAAAAAATATAACATATACATACAGTGAACTCTCAAAAACGTGAACTAATTTTTGCAAGGGGTGTTCGCGTTTCTGATTTTACTACAGAATTGATCCACTTAGAATAAATTATATTCCAAGTACTTCAGAACCATCATTAAGTTGATTATTTAAAAAAAAAAATAAAATATGCAAAGATTTTGATATTTTTCTCCTGAATAAATTTGAAATTCAAACATGCATTTTTAGAAAAAATTTTTAAATATTCAGACACTTGCCTACAGAAAATATTAACACTTTAAGAAATTTTTCGTATTAGAAAACTTCTAATTCTGGGACTGTTTTAAATAGATCAAATTCAGATTCTAAGACAATTTTTGCATACCCAAATTATTGATTTTAATACATTTTTGATATCTAGCAGCTTCTTAATTTCTAATACCATGTTACTATAAAAATAACTACTAATTCCATTTAAATTTAATTCTATACGTTTTAAAAACAATTTATTATATAAAAAATTCTTAAATTCGGAGATACAGGAAAAGATTTAATGAGTTTTTTTTGTTCACGTTAGAAAAGGTGTTTTACTATAAGAAGTGTGAAATTATTATTCGGGAAATACCCAAATTACAAAAATATTCAAGAAATAGAAACATTTCTTATAAAAAAAATGTGTACAACACCCTTTTTTTTGCAATAAGAAAAACGAAACATAAAAATCTAACTAAGATGTGTGTCTTTGTCTTCGCTTTAGTCTGACTACCTTCTGTATATTTGTTTGCAGTTTGACCACACTAGATTATTAATCTCTATAAAACATTTGGTTTACAAATACACATTTAATCTTTATTAAATTAAAATATTTTATTTTGTCTTTTATTTAATAAATAAACAATTACTTTCACAAGCCGGTGACAAATCAAACGTTGTTTCCACAATTTTGTTTTATGTCTGAAAAACAGATACAAAAATCTTCCATGTTTGATTTTTTATGTCTTACTAGAGTTGTACTTTTTAGTATCATTTTCCTAGTCAATACTACATCTTGACATGCCGCGACATCTAATTCATTCACTAATGTGCTAATCAGTACTATTTTTTTAGCAAATAAATTAGTAAAACATTAGTATAATATTAGATAAACATTAGTTTAAAAACAGTTAAGGTGCTGAATAAGTATTATTACAAATTTAGCTGAAAAACATAATTTTAGCAAAATATTTGCTGAAAAATAGTATATCTGATTTACAAGACTTTTTACTAACTTTTCTACTAACTTTATTTTTTGAGGGTAGTTTAAAATATGCGGCTTCAACACTGTTTATTTACCTTGTTAGACCTGCTAGCTTATCTCAAAAACAAAGTTGAGGGCTTGCCTTATTTATTTATCTGCGGTTAAAGCTAAACTGCGGTTAAAGTTAATTTTTTTATTTACATATTGTATTTAATAAACGTACAAATTGAAACATTTATACGAGTTGGACCTCATTGTATTGAATTGTAATATATAGAGGATACTATTTAATACAATCATATCTGGTCAAAATTCGGATTTAGTTGTATATAAGTTGAAGAAATTAAATCCAATTAAATCCAATGTAGATACAATTGGTATTCACCATTTTTGGATTAAAAATTGTATCTGAGTAGCTTATTGCAAACCTTATCTAATTAGATATGTCAACATATCATTTTTTTAAAACGGGGCCTTAAACAATAACTTCAAGCCACAACAAGCATAATTACTGTCCGGCTAAAATGATATACAATCATATATTGTAATATCCAATTAGATAGATTTGATGCACCGGATATTAACACAATCGGGATAAATGTTAGCAAACTATATTTTAATTTGATTAAGATACAAGTCGAATGAACCCATTTTTGCAATCAATATTATGTGTTTATATATGAGGATGTATCAAACTGAGAATATAATTATTATGAGTCCATATTCAAAAGATTTCCGCGGAATAAAATGTTATCAACCTATATTTAATTTGAAATTTAATAAGATACATGTCAAGTTTCCCAAACATTTTTTGGATAATTTGTATGTCAGTTATATATGAGGAGGTATTAAATGAGATATAATTATATAGAGTCCATATTCAAAATTTTACCCGAGAATTATAAATCCATCAATTCAATTTGCAGTTGTTCTGTATAAAATCTAAAATCTGTATCAAATGAGATCTAATATATATTAAGTCCATATTAAAAATTTTTACACGGGAATTTTTAAACCTTCAATTCAATTTACAGTTGTTCTGTATAAAATCTACCTACATCAATCTATATCTTCTTTTAATGAACATCATATTTCTTCAATTATTTTGAGCTGACATTGTTAAAAAAAAAGACAACACCCAAATAAACAAGTAATGAAATTTAATTCAATTTTTCTTTTATATATTTTTAAGTATAAGATAAATTTGACTTAAACCACCTCCCCCTTGGAGAATCATTATTTGTTTTTTTCCCATATGCTAGAATTTTTTGGTATATGTAAATAAACACACCAGTAACTAACAAAAGTCATAAAATTGAGAAAAACTTGTGCAGAAGAGATGTGTTCAACCTTTTTAGCATAAAACAAACAAACAAACAAAACATAAACATGAAAAATCATACTATTAAAATACGAAAAACAAAAAAGAAAGCCTATCTTAAGGCTACTAATCCCTGAAGTGTCCAAACGAAGATGACGACGACACAATAAGTAAAATGCAACAGACATAAATCGCATAATTTTACACACCTTTGGGAATATTCGCCTCCCCTTTGCTATAAAAAGTAAAACATATTCCAACAAAATTTTAACGAGTGTATAAAAAACGAAGCTTAAGAGACAAAAAATAACTGTCATTTAATGTTTTTTTTTTTCTTTTTGCAACAGTAATGTGTGTTGTTTTACTGTTTGAGGTTATGTTTCTTAACCACCCCTCAGTTTTTTTTTCTGTTTGTCGTTTTTTTTTCTCCGGTGAAGTAGACTTAACCAATATCCTTCCGTTTTATATCCCCTTAAACATATGGTAATGCATTAACGGTAAATACTGTAAGCAGGGACGTAACAAGTTGAAAATAAACAGGGACAAACAGTAAAGAAAAATACCGGTGTTCGAATAATGCATTTTGTGTTAGATCTATGATGTTTCACTGGAACACGTCCATTGAAACTTTTCATTAAATTAATGCAGTTTTTCACAAAATGTTATGAAAAATTTAATTTTATTTATAAACAAATTCATAAGCCTAAATAACAAATTTTCAAAAAAATAGTTTTATCAAAATTATGAAGCTTTTTCGTTAATTTTAGGAAATTTTTTATTCACTTTGTGAAGAAAACTTCATTAATTTAGTGAACAAAGTTCTTTAAAAACCGTCCACAAAATTCTCTCTGTGTATGGAAAATTACCCCAGTATTGCAACTCTTTGAATAATTATTCAAAAAAGGGACTGTTTCCTCCTTGGATAATTTTTGAATAAGAACATTTTTGTGTAATTTCTGCAAATTTTTGGCTAATATTTGTTTATTTAAAAAAATGTGTAATATTCACGAATACAGAGTGGCAGAGCTTAAAAAAGTTAGTCAATATTTATATAAAATGAGTTTTTTGGAACATTATCCACAAATTTACAGTATCTAATAAATTACTTAAATTTGAGGCAAAAATAAGCCCACACTCAGGGAACTTCTGCTGTAAATATTTGTAGTTGTTTGAGTTGTAATACAGTATCTTTATTTTTGAGTGAAAAAAAACAGGCATTTGTAGAAGAAATTTCAGTTTTGACTACAACTGTAGTTCATTTAAAAAAACAAAACCACATCAAATTACTGTATTATGATTTTACATTAATTTTTACAGTAGTTTTTTTAGTTAAAAAAACAGAACAAATAAATGTTTATTTATTTTTTACTGGTTTATTTTTACTATAGTTGTGGGTTAATTTTTTGAAGAGTAAAAAACAAATGATAATGTTAGTTGAATTTACTAAAAAGTCGTCCTTTCTTCAAGTGAAATTTCATTTGTTTTAACTACATTTACAGTGGTCTTTACCCACATAAATTTCTTCTTAAATGCACTTAAAAGGAAATTAAAAACTTTGATTTATATATTATGTGTGTTTTGAATTGCATATTTTGCTAATTTTTTGCGAAAATATTTGTCACACTGCGCGTAATATTATTTTTCTGCGTGCCAACACCATTTAAAAAAGCTTTTTGTCTATTTATTATTGGGATTTTTAAAATGACTAACAAATTGATTTTTTTTTATTTCGGTTAGGACCTTAATCACAGCGCAAAATTTGATCCCGGTAGTAGAGAGGAAAAAGTAATCGCAAGATGAATTTAACCAGACAACACTTTGGTTAAGGTAGGAGATTTGGTCCAAAGGATCTCAAATGTGTATGCATAATTTTTTTAGATGAATAATAAAGATTATTTCAAATTGTATTCAAAAAAAGAATTGTAGTATTTTTGTGTAATTTTATATGGTTTTCGATAATTTTGGACCTATGGCTGTGTAACTTTTTGTTTTACCGATGGCAACACTGCATTATGCCAATTTCGATATTTTTTCGGTCATTGCCCCCATAATTGGAAGTGAGGGGCTATGGCCGAATATTTGTCGGTCATAATGCCCGAAAAAATGTATAAATAAAGGGTGTTTTTAAACAGGATTGAAAATTTTAAGTTGGCAACATTTTTTTTAAACTGGCGGGCATTTTGTCAGCTTGTCAAGTGATTTATGTTTAGTTTGGTTTTGGCACTTAATCATGAATAGACCGACGCCTGAACAACGCTTCCAATTGTGCAAATTTATTTTGAAAATCATTGTTCTGTTCGAAATACCCGAATTTTGTTTAACGATGAAGCTCACTTTTGGTTAAATGGATACGTCAATAAACAAAACTGCAGTATTTGGAGTGATGATAATCCTCAAGTGTATGTTGAGACACCGTTACAATCCAGAAAAACTGACTGTTTGGTGTGCTTTATAGGCTGTTGGAATCATTGTCCGTACTTCTTTAACAACGATGCTGGTCAGAACGTTACATGATACTGACCTTTTCGTTCATCAATTGAACCACCATGATGTGCAGGAGCTGTGGTTTCAACAAGACGGCGCAACGTGTCACACAGCTCGTCCCACAATTGATTTATTGAAGGAAAACGTTTGGTAACCGCATAGTTTTACGTTTCGGACCTGTGAATTGGCCTCCAAGATCGTGTGATTTAACGCCGCCGAACTATTTTCTGTGTTTATATGTGAATTCCCTAGTCTACGCTTGACCACTTGGAGGACAACATCGCCGCGTTATTGCCAATATACGGCCACAAAAGTTGGAAAAAGTCATCGAAAATTGGACCTCCAGATTAGATTACGTCCAGCCAGCCGTGGCGGTCATATGCCAGAAGTCATAATTAAATAATAATACCAGAAGATTATCTTTAAACAATTTTAAAAAATTTATCTTTGCTTTATTCCATTTCAAAGTTCTATACCTCTATAAAAAACACCCTTTATAACATAATACCCATAATTGTGATCAAAAGTCCCTAAAAAGTGATTTTATATTTGGATAAATGCCGAAAAAAATTTAAGGTTGGCCGGTTTTTTAATGTGCCGTCTTTAGAGTGAAAAAGGTGGCAAAAATGTGTTAAGAAGAAACTTTATAAAAGCGGGTATTAATGAAAGATTTAATTTATATAAAAAATATATATCCAAGGACTTTCAAATTGAAATACATTATTTCTCATTAAATTGAATTGCGCTTTTTGCACCTTAATCAACAACCAAAAAGTACCAAGAAATTTAACTAATTTCAATCCTTTGGTACATATACGAATTTCATTCAAAGCAATGAGAGGCTTCCATTGTTAGTTTAGATTCGAAGCATCTAATGAACTTTGTAAAATTATACTTTATTTTAAGCAACTAGAGCCTTGCCAAACTTATCGACCTGTATAATTGAAAAGGGGTTGACCAATTCCAAAATTGCCAGTCCAGTTAATTGTCACTATAATATTGCACAGTATGATCAGATTTTTTTTTTTTTTTTAAAGCAACACTAAGGAAATTCTTCCTATTAATTAATGTGTTTGCTTTCTTTGGAAAGGGGATAGTGCAGAGATGAGAAGTGGTGAAAGATGAAGGGCTTCAAACATGGATTGTAATTGGATTGTAATTGCGCAAGATGATAAGTCTTAGAACAGTTGTTGCTCGCCGCCTGATGTAGAGTTGGGCGAATTTATTGAATTTGTTTCATAGCCCTGATTCATTATTTTTACTTCGGTGGTGTTAAGTGCTATGGGAACACAGAAGGTGGGGCACTGCTATACATATAAGTGATAGAAAACTCATACATATAATTTTCTAAATTGATGTTGTCGTCACCGGGAATCGAACCGCGGAACCATCTGTATAACAGTTCACGGGCTAACAATTACACCACAACGCCCCTAAAGTAACTCCTTCCCATTATCGAAAGATAACGACTAAGCGTCAGACCGCCCGTTGGGATTTCCACCAGATCGACCAGTTCCCTCTTGTCCAGCATTAATACCCTTTCGTCTTGGCCCACATCTGAACCTACTAGTTCCGGCTTCGTCGCCTGAAAAGACCTCGGGTGTGGAGGTTAATAGAGACTACATATTTGGGGAAAAAATCTTCATTATATATATGAAACAGATTAATTGGACTAAAATCTATTAAGAATTGGCCATGCTTATGAAGTTTGAATTAAAGTCATAGTTTGAATTAAAGGCTTTCGTTCCATAAGTTGGATAACTAGTATTATCTTATATATGTCTAACAACTAGAGGTCTTGTTTGTTTTAGGCCCTGTACGTATTAAAATCCGGCATTCTGATTAAGAATTTACGTTTTCGACTTAACCAATAAGCATACATTTATGGAACAACCAACAACCAAACCATTCGAGCTGAGTTAGTAAAAAAACATCAACCAAACTAAATTATCTACTTTGGGTTGGTTTTCATTGAATATATTTCGGTACATGTCTCTCAGGAATTTATACTGATAATGAAAATGATAAATCACAACAACCTATGATACAAAAATTGTTGTTCCGCAGCTGATTAAACCGGCGCAAGCTATATCTTTTCTTATTTTCTAAAAGAGAAGCAGCAGTCAGGAAATTCTTCCTATTAATTAGTGTGTTGCTTTTTTGAAAGGGGGTTAAAGGTAGTAAAATTTATAGGACCTCAAACATGGCAAACATTGTAATTGGAGCGAGATGATAAGTCTTAGAATATTTATTGCTCGCCACCTAATGGAGACTTGGTGAACTTTTTAAGGCTCTTTTTTTGCCTCAAAACACTGATTTATTATTTTATTTCGGTGGGAACACCGAATGAGGGTGCTGAGGGTACGTATGCGGGATAGAAAACTAATACATATTTTTTATGTTGTCGTTGCCATCGAACTCATTACACCACAACACCCATAAAATTGAAGATATTTGCCTTTTCAAGTTTTAAATTTTGAACTCTCTAAAATTATTTCTACGCCTCTGCGTATTTGTAGTAAATAAATACATTGGGTAGTGGTAGTTTTTTTTTTACTATATGCAGAATATTTTCTTATTCTTAAGCCTTATTTTCCATTTTCATGTATATTCGGTTGTCAGGAATTAAAGGCAGTTGGGGTAGGATTTACTTTTAACATGTCATCAATAACACTAAAATTCATTCATTTAATCCATTGCTGTCTTATTTTCTTTACATATTTATCCTCTTGGTCACATTGGTTACCGTTTGTTTTTAATTAAAATTAAAAACACGTTTTATAGTTTTTTTAGGTGTTCTGGGTTTTTTTTTGGGTACTTTTGTTATACCATAATATACCATTTTTATAAATCTCTTGGGAGCTACTATTTTCAATAAATATACAAAATTTTGTATCCTTTTATTTTAGGTGGTTTTATTTTGAGTTTCAATATTTTTGTTTAAATTTATTGGTTACATTATTGGTTTTTGACAACGTTGTAAAATATGAAATATTGGTGAGATAGAAAATCGTTAATAGGAAATAGAGGGAATGTTTGAAGTAGGAATACATGTCGAGAAAGAAAAGGATTTTTTAGTTTAGGAAACTCTAAAGGATTCAATTCTGTATTAAGGTAAGGATGTTTTGGGAAAATAGAAGTCTCTTAGCTCCAGTAGATTCCTAACTTGAGTGTAATCTTTACCTTTCAAAAGATTACTCACTTGAGTATCATCATCGTTAACTCAATTTTCAATCTATTATGAATATTCGATAAATTTTTAACTTGACTAAAATAAAAAAAAAAAAACAAACTATTAACCAAGCATAGAAAACACTTTACAGGGTAATCCGGCGGAGTGAGTGACAAACCATTAACCAAAACCAACAACCAAAGAAGATTTTTTGGTTCGGTTGGTGGTTTTACTCACACCGCTGGAAATTTTTTAGCTTGATTAGTGGATTGGTTGTTGTTGGTTGGTTTTGCTATTAAGTCAAGACACTTAAAATCCTTAATATATTTAAGAGTCTTGACTTAATAATCAAAATTTGGTTTTCATAATACCCCTAGTTTAGGTTAGGTCGAAAATAGGATTCGGAGAAGGGAAATGCTTCCCTAATCCAACCAAGTCCCTGAGGACTTACACCTAAGCCAGAGAGTCGGCTTGTTGTGCTCTCTAAAAATCGGGTTCCCATGTCATATTCCTAACACAGCAACTCCATCGCACTGACGAAATTCCTCAACCTCTGTCCATCCTATGCCCCTAAGATCCCCCAATGTGGATATCGGTCACTGGATAGTATTTCGACCCGGATCCCGGCAAATGCCGGGCATTCACAGATATATGTTCCAAGATCTCCTCGTCCTCCCAACAGCCCTACACTCTCCCGAGTCCGCCCTACCAATAAGATGGAGATGGGGCCCTGAGTGTCGAGTGTCTCGTGAGGATTTCCATCAAAAGACTCAGTTCCTTCCTACTGAGATTCAGAATTTCCCATCGTCCTGTCCTTGTCCGGGTTTCCCCAGAGAATCCCCGTGGTCCTGCCAACACCCGCATTCTCCCAGATGGTCCTATGCATGGTGTCAGCCCAATCCACCAGTTTCGCCTTGAGAGCTCGAAAAGGTCTAGCGTTCCCCAAAGTGACTAGCTCCAGGGAAGATCCTCCCATAGCCAATTTATTAGCCATTTCCCTGCTATCAGTCGGATATCTGTCATGAATTTAAAAAGATCTCAAAGCCGAGTATCAATATGGATTTTTCATACACTTACAACATTTTTTACATAAAGACTACTGAATATACACATTAAATTAATTTAAAATCAGTTAAAAAAACGAATAATTACTTTTCGTTTAAACAATTATATTACTTAGTTTATTTTCAACTTTTAAAAAATTAAAAGTCAAATCGGTAAAAAACAATAGATATCTTTCGTTTATTACAATACTCAATATAATATAACAACTTTTTTTAAACTGAAAATTTTAACTGGATATTTTAACAATACCGAAAGTCGGGTTTTTGTTTAGTTGTGTATTGATTAACAGACAGAAAAGTTAAAAAACACCAATATATTTCAATGGTAATTTAACTACACATTCAATTGAAACAACTTTACGGATTAACTTTATAAATAACTTTGAACGTTTATGGAAAAGTTCTTGTGAGTGTATTATTATTAACTAGGGTATTAATCACGAATTTCGAGAGGATTCCTAAGTCGAATATCAATTGTGGATTTTCATAAGATTTTTAACTTAAGTATTTAAATAAGCGATAGCTTGGCATTATTATTTGAAGGATCGTAAGAACATATTCAATAAGTAAGGTTAAGCGAAGCTAGAAAGAAAGTAAGTAATGCAATTTTAAACAAACTATATATAACAAATGATGTATAGGTGCCCGACCATAATACCAATAGACATCATCTCGGTTTTGGAAATAGTTGCAAAAGACTAGTATTTCTTATCCCTATAAATGGAAATGGCCGAAATATCATGTAATAAATTCGTAATCTTACTGAAATTAGATTGGGAAACAAAATTGAATTCTATAAACGGCTTTATTGAATTAAAACCATTTACAGAATCAAATTATGTTTCAATGCCATCAATGCTGGAGTTGGACATATTCCAGAGGAAAGAAATCCTTACGCCTAGCCGAAGGTCCACTAATTGCAGATTAAAGAATCTGCAATGCCGGTATTTGATATACAACACATTCCAGACTGAACCTAAGGCTGGCTACCAATATAACCTTTATTTAGCAAAGTAGTCGGGGAACATAATATACAGTTTGGCGCAGAATGAGAATGGGGAATATTTTGAATGAGATATTATAAATAATATTATGCAAGTGGTAGAAGTTTTCTGGACATTGATTTTTAAAACTTCTAATTTTTAATCCTGTGCAACCAGTCTAGGATTTTTTAATACTACCAATCTAGAATTTATAAAGCAATCAATCGTGGAGAAGTTTTCTGAAATCAATCAAACATTGATTTTCAAAACTTCTAAGTTTTAATCCTGTGCAACCAGTCTAGGATTTTTAATACTACCATTCTCGAGTTTATAAAGCAATCAATCGTGGATTTTTAAAGCTTTTAATCTCGAGTTCTTAAATAAACTAATCGTGGCTTTTGAGAGGTTTTAATATCGAGTTCTTAAACCAATTAATTGTTGCCTTTTAAAACTTTTAATCTCAAGTTCTTAAAACAACTTTTAGTCTCGAGTTCTTAAAGCAATTGATCGGGGCTCTTTTTAAAGCTTTCATAGAGCAACTAATCTTGGCATTTTAAAGCTTGTAATATTGAGGTCTTAACTAATAGTATTTTTTTAAAGCTTTTAAATCTCGAGCTCCTTAATCTACTAATCATTGATTTTTAAAGCTTTCAATACCGAGCTTCTAAAGCTACTAATCTTCAGTTAGTAAAATCACCAATCTTGTGTTACTAAAGGTCCCAAACTTACTAATGATTTTCTTAAATAATTGTTTATACTTTAGCACCTCGTAAAGGTCTATCACTAATTATACAAGAGATTTTTTGTTTAAAACTTTTATCAAACCAAAAAAATTTTGCCGATACTGTATACAGTTAGGCTGACAGAAGCTGAATTCCAATTAAATATAATAAAACCGGATACACAACCAGTGTTTAATATAAAAAACCCCCAATTCAATCACAAGACAACTGATTCACCAGCTGAGTTTTTCCAAATAACAATTTATAAAATAAAAATTACATTAAAATAAAATGATTGGGTGGAGATTTTATTTTAGCAAAACTCAAATGAAACCACAAAAATATATGCAAACTACCCAACAAAAATAAGCCACATAAAAATCCTCTCATTTTATTATCAAAAATTTTGTTTGTGTTGAACATGATTTCTTTAAATTTCACTACAAACACAGCAGGTGCCTGATAAAATTCCAACCTCAAAAATTGAGAAGTAAATTAAAATCCAACAAAATCCACAGAACCAACAAAAAATACTAGAACAATGAAACAGCAACATCAATACAAATAAGCCTAAAATATAACAAAGTTTAAAAAAGGAATAATATGCAACAGTTTTGTTGTTGTTTGAGACGTTTAAACTGAGGAAGAAAATGTCTCTGTTTATAAAACACAAAACCTCATTAAAGAACCCCAATGCTCTTTAGTCCCCATACCCCCATCAAAAAAAAAAAATACTTTCATTTAAAGAAACATCTATAACAATAACAATGACACTAATAGAAACAAGAAAAAAAATTACTATATGTCTATGTTATACGTGAGTAGTGTGGCAGCAGCATAAGCAACAAAAGAGCTTATGTATTGTATTTAACTTCCGCCGGAAATGCTTGCTGGCCTTTTTTTATACTGTATTCAAATATGTGTATGTGTTGTGTGTGTAAGTTAGAATGTCCTTTAAAAAACGATTTATCGATTTCGTTCATTACACCCCACATTTAATTGCAAATGGTTCCAAATGAAAGAAATTGATTTTTTTTAGAAAACGTGCTGAATTTTCTTATTTAAATTTTTTTCATCGGGATAAACATTAATTGCATTTATAGTAATTAAATGTGCTAAAGTCCCAAAACTTATTTAACAAATTGTGAAAAGCAATCTGATGTAGGCGTGTCCCTATCCGGATTTCATTCCTGCCAAGGAAATCTTCAGGGGACTTTGTTATTAGAATTTCTAGAGATATTTGTTATGTTAAATCACAAACTCAATGAGAATTTCTTGTCCTCGTCTAGGAGCGAGATTCAAAATTTAAAATATCAAAGAAAAACCAAAACAACAACAAAAATTGTCACAATTGGCTTTGTCATCTTCCAAATACTACTCTGTTTTTTTGACAGACCTAGCAATGTAGTGACGTTTATTCAAGTAAATCAACAATAGAAAATCAATGTTTTCTATTAGTGTCAGTTACATTTAAATTTGCACAAGCACCTGCATATTTGTTATTTAAATTATTTTCATCGGATAAACATTAATTGCATTTATAGTAATTAAATGTGCTAAAGTCCCAAACTTATTTAACAAATTGTGAAAAGCAATCTGATGTAGGCGTGTCCCTATCCGGATTCATTCCTGCCTAAGGAAATCTTCAGGGGACTTTGTTATTAGAATTTCTAGAGATATTTGTTATGTTAAATCAAAACTCAATGAGAATTTCTTGTCCTCGTCTAGGAGCGAGATTCAAAATATAAAATATCAAAGAAAAAACAAAAACAACAACAAAAATTGTCACAATTGGCTTTGTCATCTTCCAAATACTACTCTGTTTTTTTGACAGACCTAGCAATGTAGTGACGTTTATTCAAGTAAATCAACAATAGAAAATGATATTCGTCGAAATGGCAATTTTTAAAAACTGTATATTTTTTATTAAAAACTCCCAAATTCAAAATTTTTTAAATTAAATTTCAGCCATGGAGTTCTGACTTCATGGGATATCATTAATCTACTTTAGCCAGGAATCAAAAATGACCCACGAATTTGATAAAAAATAAAAACCTTGTTTTTTTAAAAATATGTAGTTTTAATATTTTTTTAAAATGTCTAATTTGTAAATTCGATTACTATTTTTATAACATTATAGTTGTATTAAAAGACAAAAAAAATTATACTTCGTGTTTCTGTGTGGACATTAGGCATATAACTTTGTCATTTGTGCAAATATCAAAATTCAACAGGAAAGCTGAATAGTCCATGGAAAAATATGAATAATTGCGTTTTTACTTTGCGCGATAGTTAAAAATGGTTCCGCACCAAGTGCGATGAAGTTTGGAATTAGGATTTTTTTTAATGGCACTATGTAAAAGAATTTTTCTGATTTTAGTTACTCTTTGTTTCAATTCTATCATAACCTGAATGAAATTTAACTTTATTATCTAGAGAGGTACTGAAATTTAAAAAAAATAAAAAAAAAAACCTTGGAAGTTTTAGAAATCGCATTCCGGTGGCGAAAGGTTTTTGTTTCAAAACTGACCTAAGATTACGTTTGTATTATCAGTACATATTCCCCATAGCGTATGTGCCTATTACATTTTTTAGTCAACGAAAAGTTATATGTCTAGTTGACATATTATAAAAATTGATTATTTTGTCAAAAGTTGAAAAAATTTGTATATATTCATTAAAGTATGAATAATTTTCGTAAAAATATCACTTAAATTTGATTAGACTATTATTGTCTTTACTTTTGTTTAACAAATTTTTAACCCTTAGTGGCCTGGTTACAGAAAATACCCATGAAACGTAATTTTAATTATGAACTACAAGATTGCAAATCTTTTAAATTGATCAAAAAACAATGCAATAAATAATTATTGTATGTTTATTTAATTTGATCCATATAAGGTTAATGTTTTGACCAAAAGAGACCCACTAGGAAATTTACAGAATAATTTCTTTCAAATTTTGATTTAATTTTGATATGCGATAAAGGGTACTAAGCTTACGAGCAAGGGCAATTCTATATCATACCAATCTTACTTTTAAGTGTTAAAAAGGTGGGATTTAAAAATGGCTCGAGAAAAAAAAAAATAAACACATACCCCTTTAAATTTTTTTTTTGGTAAATCGTTAAAACAGATCTTTAAAATACCTTTCGTTTGATACCCATTTTTGTATAGTTTCTTTGCAATAAATGTGAAAAGCAACGAAAAATGGAAACTGGAGACCTTTTGACCACATATTTTTAACCCTTAAAAGTATGATGGGTACTTTAAAGAATTGCTGTTGTTCATTAGTCTAGCAGCCTTTATCACATATGTCATTGCTTTAAAAATATCAACTGTGACCGACAAATTAATAGTGGACAAACAAATTTCGTCTGACTTCTATTATTAAAAAAAAAAATACTTAAATTTTATTAACTTAGGTTGCTAGAGTTAGGCATTTAGTTCATTTCGATCACGACTAGTTCATTTCTAAATGATTTTTACCAATTTGCGTTCATTATATTCAGAATTGTCAAGCAAACCATTTTCCAACATAATTTTATGAACAATTAAAAAAATTTGGCGAATGGACTAGGCTTAAGCTCAAAAACTGAGAATTGAAAACAAAAGGCTAAAAAAAAAAAAAAAATTTAACAAGGAAAATTTTTCACACAGGATTTTTTTACATGCAAAGTATTCCCAGCAATGGATATTTCGCTGAAATTTCAGAATAAAAAATATTCTAAAATGCCGAATAATTCGAGACGAAAATAAACGGTCTCTCGAATAACTCGAATTCCGACTTTTTTGCAAAACCGGTTTTAAAAAACCGGAATGTAATGACACATCTGATTTTTAAGGACACCCTAATGTATGTGCTTCCTTCTTTCTATGTGTTTGTTAGTTTGTCTGCCTATTGCGTATGTTTGTGTTAGTAACTTGGCTTAGGATCAAATGACAAAACCATGTTGATGGTATTGTTGTTGTTGCTTTTTTGCTGCTATTGTTGCTGTTACTGGCAATGTAGTTGTACTTGTAGGTGGTATACAACCAAAATGAGTATTTGATCCTTTTTATATCCTAAATTTTTGACAAAACAGATGAGGTTCACCATATAAATACACATTTACTCACACACTTTCTATACGTATCTGTTGATGGTGGTGGTAGTGGTGGAAGTAGTAGTAGTGGTAGAAATGATGCTTAATGTTTATGTTTGTTAAGGATTTTTCCTGTTTTATTTTTTAATTTTACTACCATTGACTTTAAGTTGGGAAACATGTACTAAACATATTGTTAAGTTTTGGTAAAGTAATACAAAATCTGAGGAAGAAAAATTTTCAGGTTTTAATACAAACCAGAATTAAGCGGGTCAAATAAGCTGATAATTCAGAGATTGAAGTGGAATAAAAATTCAAAAATAGACGCATCGTAGCAATCCGGAGTTTCTTGTTACTTATTATAAAATCAAGCAGAAACAACAGTAAATTAAATAGAAACAACTTTAAAATCAAATTAAATTTACACTGATAAAATTTTCTATCACAGTATTATGAATCGATTTCATCAAAATGAATTCATTGATTTAATGGATATATTCATTAACTGAACGAAAATTCATTAATATTGTAAATTTTTTATGATTTTTTCTTAATTTCATAAAAAAAATCATTAAATCAATAAAATATTTTGAATTCTTTTCGAAATGTTAACTTGTAATATGCAATAAAACATCTTCTTCTTCATCTCCGCTTAACTGTGGAGCATAGGGCCTCGCAATAAAAAATAGTTTAATATATATTTTTTTATTTTATTTTTCTGTATATTACATTTTGAATTAAAATAATAATCGCTGAAGTTAAACGTCTAATATTACATTTGTAATATACATATTTTTATAGTGAATTTTTTGTTAAACAGAATTAACTAAAACTTTGAAAAAATTTGATTTGAGGAGTTCTCATAAAATTTAGCGCATAAAGTGTTGATGTGAAATGACTACAAATTTCTTAAAACTTTTTCTTAAGTCGATATAAGTGCTTTTGTAAAAAGTCAACAGATTTTTATTTATTTTTTAATGAAAGAACAAATGTTTTTTGGCTAAGATCTCCACTCTTTAAAAAGTGTGTTATAGAGAAATAAATATTTTTTTGTAATAAAAGGTAATGAAAATATTTCATAAAAACTAAAAAAATTGATTCGTTAAACACATAAATAACACTTTTATAGCTTTGTGCTAGCATTAATGAATACAATTTCACATACTTTATGAAATTTTCATGGGGCCAATGAAAACATTCATTAAAATTGTGTTAATGAAACAGGTTTCATTGATTGAATGAAACAGGTTTCATTGATTCAATGAAACATTTCTTTATGGACTTCTTCTAAGAAAAAATCATTGTAATAATGAAGCAATTCATTAATACAACGAACAAATTTCTATCAATGTACGGTAGCTTGAGAAAAACTGCTAAAAAACAGTGTGTCCAATGAAAATGTAAAAACTGAAATATCTCGAAAACTAACCGTACGATTTTAATATTTTTGCCAGATTTCAGCATACTGAAATTATATAGAATGATGTATTGCAGGAGAAGATATTTTTTCTTGTTTTATAGTGTTATCAATAGGGCAAGGAATTTCATGCCAATGCATGTTGTAGTCAGTATCACCAAATACTTTTCAGAATCAAAGAATTTGTTGTTGCATATTTTTGCATATTTGGTATAAATGCATATTTTTCATATCTAACGCTTATTTTATCATTTTGTTGCATATTTTGTACACTTAGAATGCTATGTAGGTAAAGAAAACTGCAAATGTAGTTAAAAACAAATGAAATTTCTTTTAAAAAAGCACGACTTACATATCATTTGTTTTTTAATGTTCATAAAATGACTAACAATTGTAGTAAAAATGAACGACATGTTAGGAAAAAATGAATGTAAAATCAAAAAACAGTCATTTGATGTGGTTTGTTTTTTTTAATGGGTTAGTAAAAAATTTAATTTGTTCTACAAATGACTGACATTTACATTAAAAATAAAGAGACTGTGTTACAAACCAAACAACTACATATCTTTAAAGCAGAAGTTCTCTGAGTGTATATATTCAATTTTATTTCATATTTTTGCATATTTTGTAAAAATTAAAATTAAGTTTTAATTAAATATAAACAAAAGAAAATTTTTGTAACCCTGAACGTAGCATCTAGTTGTCATTTGTAAGACATTTATAATGGATTACATTTGAAATCAACAAGCTCGAGTAATAAATCGATTTTTAAAATTCCAAAAATTTTAGCTATATATATGCTAGCTCACTAATGTAATAATGCAGTGTATAACTTGATTACCAAAGCAATGCTGGCTATTCCAAAATCATGAGAAAAAAAAATCAGAAATATTCCCCATTAATTTGGGCTAAGTTTGATTTTAGGACATATTTTTGGACTTTTATTGCATATTACATACTTAAAGCGCATATTTAAGGTTCTTTACTGCGTATTTTAAGCGCCTATTTTCCGTATTTAGTTGCAGCAAATTCCTTGCCTAGTTATCAATCATTAAATATTTGAATACACTCACAAAATCTGAAGTTATTGTTAAAAAATTATTTTTAAGACTTCACAGACTAAAAAAATTTAAAATTTTAATAAGTTCTTAAGCAATTTTAAATTGTTAAACTGGCTTTCAAAGAGAGATATTTAAGTTTTTCCAATATATATATAAGTTTATATACTCAAAAAAGATTTACAGTAGAATCTACTGAAAATGACAGTTAAAACAACTGTAATTTCAGTTAAAAGGCGACAAAAGTAATTACCATTAAAATTACTGAAAATGTAGATGTTTAACTATTGAAAAACAACGAACAATGTCGTGAACACAACTGAAAATTTTTTACTAAAAAGTTTTGAAACATCTCTAAAAACCAGTACTATTAACAATCAGTTAGCAGTTATTTTTGCGGTATTTAAAAAAAAAAAAAAAAATACAATTGACGGGCTTATTGCGAAAACTTTATATGCCACATTTTAATTTAGAATGGTTTTCGCTTTCTAAAGGTTTAAAAAAATAAAAAAAATCATGACACTTCCAGGACGTTCATAATCTAAGTACATATAATAATTGTTTAAGCAAGATTTATTTAAATAATTAATTAATGAACATCTAGAAAACAGCGAGAAACTATAAAATAGTAAATGTGGCTTATCTAGTTTTACAATAAGCTCTTCAATTAAAATTTGTATTTCATATATCCTACATAAAATGCAAAGTCAAAATTCCAAATCGTACTGCAGTTACAAACAAATAACAATAAAATAAATTAACAAATTTTCAATAAAAAAAATTTGGGTTTTTTTATTAAATTTCGTATATTTTTTGAAAATTTATATTTAGACCAATTACTTACTTTAGCTCTTACTGGTGGTCAATATATAGGTAACTACATACTTTTTTATTTTTCGTAAGGTGTTTAGTAATGATGTGTCATTACTTATGCAAGTAATGACATTTGTAATGAGAAATGTAAGTAGTTGCCAACCAAATATGTACTTATATAACCACTTATATGGTAATGCTTCACTGGGTATATTCAAATTTGTGCTATTTATTATAAGGAATGAGATCAACAAAATCGAGTGATATTCAAAATCGCCTACACTCAAAAAAATAAGTTAGTACAAAAGTTAGTAAAACGTCTTGTAAATCATGTATACTATTTTTTAGCAATTTTTTTTTGCTAAAATCGTGTTTTAAGCTAAAATTTTTGTTATTCAGCACTTAACTGTTTTATATTAATGCTTTACTAATATACTAATGTCTTACTAATTAATTTTGTTAAAAAAAATTGTGTTGAAAAGCACATTAATAGTGGACGACAACCAAATTTAGAGATATACGCAGAATGAAGCAGATGTCGCGGCATGTCAAGATGTAGTAGAGAAGAGGAAAATGATACTAAAAAATACAACTCTAATAAGACATAGAAAAAAATCAACCATGGAAGACTTTTGTATCCGTTTTTCATACATAAAACAAAATTGAGGACTAAAACAACTTAAATTTTGCGTTGTCACCGGCTTGTGAAAATAATTGTCTTTTAATTAAATAAAAGACAAAATAAAATATTTAAATTTAATATGTATTTCTAAACTAAATTCGTATAGATTAATAATCTAGTGTGGTCAAATTGCAAACAAAAATATACAGACATGAAGACAGAGTAAAGCGAAAGACAAACCAACACATCTTAGGTAGATATTTATGGTTCCTTTTTCTTATTGCAAAAAAAAGGGTTGTTTTTTTCGTTTCGTTTGTTTATGTTTATTTTTTCGTTTCGTTTCTATAATTATCTTCGGCAGTTGCGTCCTTTAAAAGAAAGCATCATTTAGACAACCATTGATGTAAGTAGTTGAAAGAAAATTTTTGTTATATAATATATTTATTTCTATATATTTTCAGATATAAAATTAATTCATGTCGTCAATGTGGGAAAATCAGAATTTTTATATTTCGTAATTATTGTAAATTAATTTTAAAAGAATCACAAAAAAATGTTTTATGATTTTCAGCAAATAAATTAACTAAATTACAATTTTTCTACAAATTTTTTGAGTTTTTTTAGTCTACTAAAAGTCAGCAAAAAATTTATTAATTTTTAGCAAGGCATTTTTATTTCTAATCCACTAAGTGTTAGCAAAACTTTGCTGAATCTACTAATTTTGTTGCTAAGATTTTGCTGACATTAGCAATTTTTTTGCAAGCACCCTCCTGACTAAAATTTTGCTGACTCAGCAAAAATTTTTTTTGAGTGTAGGAGTATTAAGTATTGTGATAAAAAGCGGAGATGTGTTTATTTAACCCTCAAACTGGCCTTAGAGTTTTTTGCAATGAAATTTATACCACTTGTTCGGCACAAAAAATAAACAATATGTTCTTCTACCAACATTTTTTTCGTTGGCTATTTTAGGCGATATGTGCCAAAATAGGTTAAGAGTGAATCTCAAAAACTAATCCATAAAAATAAATGAATTCTCCCTGTTGCCGAGATATAACTACAGTCCCAAAATAACCCTTTTTGTTTTGCTTTTAGTAAAGCAGATAAGTCGATTTTCGTTTTTCGAAAAACGCGATGTTAAGCGAAAACGCACCTTAATCTCCATAAATATTGATTAAACTTAAAGGCTTTGCTAATAATACTTAATTTCATATTTCTTTAAAATTTCATAAAAATCCGTCTATACGTTTTCAAGTTAAGGCGATGTCCTTTACATGTATCTTGTTTGAGTCTTGTAAGTCCTTATACCAAAATTATAACTTTTCTTACTCGGTAACTTATAACTTTCTTACCCCGCCTGCAGGTGGGCTTCTGTTTAGAGGGTTAAAGCCTCAAACAATATCCCAAATATTTATTAATTTGTAAAATCAAATGTTCATTTCTAACCTAAATGCACCATTAAATAGTAAAAATTATTCCAACTTCTCTTCTTAAACTTCATTATTTAGTACAAATTACCATAAAACAGCAAAAAAAAAAAAACTTCATTATAAAAACCACTTCATTTAAATTAGAAAAAGAAATCCTTTAATTCAATAAAAAAAAATGAGCAACAGAAAAAAGCAGAATAAATAGTCTTTGTGTGGGAAGTAACTAAATACAGAAATGTGGCAAAAAACCCATAAAACCACAAAAATTTTAAGCAAATTTTAGTTTTACAAAGTAGACAACATTTATTGCTGCTGCTGTCTTTTTTTTGTTCAATTCCCAGTTGACTGGCAATAAGCGGGAGCAATAGCGAGGGAAGCACTGCTCATAGCAGTCATATAATGTTAAACACCAAAAGTATGGCAGGAACACAAAGAGACAATGATGCGTCACAGCTGTGCTTGATTAATTTTCTAATACCATCACAGGAATACAAGGTAAACACCTTTTTAATACACCAACTAATAGATACACAGACACAACCACAAACACACACGAAAGGACGAAAAGAAAATATAGAGTGCCAGACGGACAGACAGACAATTTTTAAATAGATGTACGCGTAATGGTACCAAAGAGCTTAGAACTAAAATTATTTGCCACAACCAAATAAATACAAAAACAACAGAAAACACAAAACAAAAGGCATTTGAGGTTCCCAAATAACAAGACACGCAATTGTAAAAAACAACAAAACAAAAATATAATATGTTCGAAAAGGATGAGTTTCAGTTGTTGGTAGCAGGGATGTGAGGGGGGGGGGGTGCTTTCGTGAGTATTGAGGATTTGAGAGGGAGACATAAAAGAAATGAGCTCAAGATAAACCTGAAATGAACGTTTTCAAATGAAATGTAAGTAATTTCAAAATAATAATGCGACCATCATTAACCAGCAACAAACATGCACGCATATTTTTATGGTTTAACTACCTTTTAGGATTGCCACAATTTTGTTTATTAAAAAGCGGGATGCAGTTAGAAAAATACCAAAATGGAGGTTAAGTTATCAAAGAAAAAAAGTAAAAAAAAAAAATCATTTTATTACAAAAAAGCTCTCCAACACACGATATATAATTTCTTCAGATTGTGAGCATGACAGGACCGAATTTTTGTTTTAAAATATTGTTATCTTAAATTTTGCTTCTTTTTGGTTTGTTGCTAATAAAATCGTAAAAAGTGAAAATATCGCAAAACGCCGAAATAAGTGTTCACGTATTTTCATTAAGATCTGGAGTTTTATGCAGGAAGAGGTCAAACATTGTTAAAGTAGAAAATAAAAATTTTGATATCTACGATGTGAGCCCAGGTTTGCCATGTATTTGAAATATTTAAAAGCTTTTCGGGAAAAGTCGTGTTAAAGCTTAACAATCACGACAATTGAAAAAAAAATCCCAGATGTGTCTTTAAATTACATTTCACTTGATACCCAATTTTCCTGTAGTTTGCCAGTGTAGGAACGGTAATGACCAGCTTACTGTCTGCATTTCTTTAACAAAAATAATAAGGAATTACTAATAACTAGTTAATTTTCCCATTATTTCAATACAAAAAATAATGCGTTACCCATAATTTCTTATTTTTATTATTATTTTAAATATAAAACAATGATTCAACAATTTTTTGAAAATCTATGTTGAGGCTCATTATTTTTTCACTTCTAGTAAATACATATATAACTACTTATTTTTGATTTTTGTAAGCAGGAAAGTAATGACGTTTTGTGAAAGCAAGTCATTTATGTTTTATCTATCAAGTATAACATATAAGTAGTTATCAGTGTCGACAATTCAGCTATTTTCTGGCTAGATTTAGCCATTTTTGAACACGTTTAACTATATTTAGCCAGTAGCCATTTTTTCAGAAATTTTTAGAAAATGTTTAGCCCTTTTTGTTTTTTTTTAGCTATTTTTAGTTTTTCTTATTTAATATTATTTTTGAACAGAAAGTGTTACAAATTTGACTAAATTATTTTGTTAACTTGGCGACGCACTCACGCAGCAAAATTATTTGCAACAGATTACCTCTGAACCTGTTTGTAGAACAACTTCTTTTACCACCGGTTACATGGAACCGGTTCTAGAACAGGTTTCTGGGAGCCGAAATGTAAGGTGCCGGTGTCCCAGAACCAGTTTTATAACTGGTTCTAGAACCGGTTCTAAAGCAACCTGTTCTTGTTTGGAGGTAAAAAACCTATTGTAGGTAAAGAACGTAAATTTGAACCTGTTATAATACAGTATAAGTTGTTCTGCAACCAGTTATTTGGATTTTACGATTTTACTGGGCAGTTTCGTATGTAAGACCATTTTGTAATACAAAACACTAAAAAAAACTTAAAACTTAATTAAAAATAATTGGTGTTTCAGAAAAAATTTTTAATTTTTAATACAAATTTTAAATATATATAAGTCAACCCAGCAAAAAAATTTTCAAAAAGGTAATCGGTTTTGTAATCAGGAATTTTGGTTAGAATGCCTTCCCAACTTGATTACCAACCTGATTCTTTTAACAGGGCGTGAGACTGAAAAGAATTGATTCTTAGATTTGATTATAGTTTTCTTTACAAGAACCAGTTACCCTTATTTTTTTCAGAACTACTTCGTTTGTTAAAAAAAGAAGGAGTTCTTTTATTAAAATTGTAAATATATTTTTTAAGAAGCACTTCTTTTATTACAAAACTAAGTATTTTTGGCTAAAATATTAATGAGCATTTTTTTAATTATAATAATTTCTCATTTCTTATTGGGTAACTAGTTCTAATAAGAGTTTTTATAACAAAATGGTAAATGGTTACAAATTGAACTAAAATTATCACAAATATAAGTTACAAATAGTTTGTTAGTTCATAAAAGAACTAATTATATTAAAAAAAACCATTACGTGTTCGCTTTCTTACTTTAAGAATTGGTTACATAACTGTTTCCTTTTTTTACTGACTCATTGCAATGTTTTGGTAATGCAGTTCAGAAATTTGGCAATCAGAAACGTAAGCGATTATATGGCAATGCCTTGTTTTGGTAATGTGTTTTTTTTCCTGGGAAGTTATCACTTTTAAAACTTTTATAAAAATTAAAGGCTTTTGTTTTTTAGAAAAATTCTGGAAAAACGAAATTACTTTCTTGAAGTGAATACTAAAATTTTCTAAGGAACGAGTTTTAGAAGGTGATTCATTCCTCTGGTAGTTTTAATGAAAAATACATACACTATTAGATTTTAACAAAAAATAGTGATTGAATTTTAAATTAACTTCTTCGAAAAAAATGTATCATAGAATTAAATATTTTGTAAAAAACATTGTTCAAAATATTCCGGAATTGAAACAGCATGACTCTAATTTTATAATTTAACTGAAAAACTCATTAAATTATATTAGTTTTTTTAAAAATTCGGTGATTTTACTTATAAAATTGTTTAGAGCCATTTTTTAGTTATTTTTTAGCCTTTTTAGCCATTTTTTTACACAACTTTTGCCATTTTTAGATTCTGGCAACACTGGTGGTTATATAAGTACATATGTGGTAATGGCAAGTACTTACAATTGATATTACAAATCTCATTACTTTTATATGGGGATGTCGCGCAAAATAATGACATATCATTACTAAACAAAAAATATATGGTTGGAGAAAAATAATGTCTAGTATGGACATAAATAATGAGACTATAAATAAACAAAAAAAAAAAAAATAAATCAATAAAAAAAAAATAGCTTATATTGTACTTTTTAATAAAATGTGCTCACAGAGGATTTGAACCCGGGACTCCAGGCTGGTAGTCAACCGCTCTACCATCTGAGCTAACTCGACATCTCATCAAAATCTCAGTAATGTGCAGTCCGACATAATCTTCTATTTTCAAGTAACTAACAAAAATTAACAGTTTACTGCAAAATTACTGTTTTGATAGTTGTGTATTTAAATACAAAAATAAGTACTCAAAAATAAAAATAATACTCAAAAATGCCTGATTCTTATATATATTTGGAATATACATTTTTGTTTGACATCAAAATTTCGAAAAAAACAAATTTTCTTTTTTTTTTTAGTTTTGGCCATATTTTACCTTTTTACTCCATGTAGTTTCCTTGTAAGTTATAAACCGTTAAAAGTAGTATTTTTTTTTTAAAACAACTCACAGGAGATATAAAGTCTAGAAATATAGTAATATTGAACAAAATAGAATTTAATATTTTACCCTTTTTATCACACTGCCCGAAACTCCCCTATTTTAATACAATATTTTATTAGTCTAAAAATGTAGTAATATTGAAAAAAAAAATAGAATTTACTTTTTCATCCTTTTTACCACACTACCCGAAACTCCCCTATTTTAATACAATATTTTATTAGACCTACAGTTTAATAGACTATAAATCTCCTTCTCTTCCATGGTTATATTATTTAATTACTTATGCTTAATATTTATTATTTCACCAATTCCATATTACTCATACGCAAAAAGTTTTGTGTTTATAAAGCTGCTCTGCAAATGTTTCAATTTGTATTAAAATAAATAAAACTCTTATCTTTTTTTAAATTTTCATTTATTATGTTATGTTTTTTTTTTAATAATTTCCATTTTATTAGTATTCGAATTATTTAAATTAAATTTTTTTTATGATTGTGCTTAACAATTATTACACCAGTTTGTTTTGGTTTTAAAATGCGTTTTTTTTTTCAGTGTGAATGTTGAGTGTTTTAAATACAAATGTATTAATAACACGCATATGTGTATTAATACATATTAAATATTTAATATAATATACTAAAAATACTTAATAATTTATATTAAAATCAAACAATAATAAAATATAAATATTGACTTGAAATATGACACTCGAATTATATTAATCAACCTACTACTAAAACAAACAAACAAAAAAAAAATGTTTATATTAAAATGTACTCGTAAATAAGTTTTTTTTTTTTCATAAAACGAAATGGTTTTGAATTACGTTTTTTATTTCATTAAATAACATGAACGTATTAAAGAAGCACAGTGTTACGAAAGAGTGGAAAATTAGCTGATCCCAACAATTGTGTAAAAGACAAAATTTTATTATTTAAAAGAATGAACGAAGTTTTACTAAAAATATTAAATGTAAAAATAAATTTTCTAATAATTATAACTACCCAAGCAGAAAAATAAAATCGGCACAGTGTTGGCAAAGCGCAGGCGACGGTTGGTTATGCGTTGGCAGAACGTAGGCTTTAGATTCACGACAGTATTTTCCTGTTACTCGATTGAAAGCAGTGATCAATCGTTGGTTTAAGCGAACTTGCTACCGTTGGCATAACGTTGGTAGTTCAGAAGAATTTGGTCTTTTAACCAGTAAGCAAGTATACTTGTCCAAGCGCTTTTAGTACTTATAATTGTCCATGTAAAAGATAGCAGACTTGGGCGACGTCAATTACATTTCAAAATCGTTCACTTATGAAATTTTTCTATATCATTAATAATATCAGACCTACACTTACACTTGTAAGTTTAAATCGCTTCCTTGGAAAATTTGTAAAATCTTTAATACCAAACATGGGGATTAGTAACAACATCTGGGTATTTAATTACAGGGCAATTACTCAATTACACCCAATTACATGTAATTGAACATAAAAAAGTAATTGGCCTGTAATTAAATACACAGATATTGGAATTATGTCCCATGTCTGGTATTGACAGAATGGAAAATTTCCAAGGAAGCGTTAAAGCCCACAAGTCTGAGCGTAGGTCTGAAATTATTAATGATATAGAAAAATTTCATAAGTGCACGATTTTGAAATGTAATTGAAGTCGCCCAAGTGTGAAAGATAGACCAAATATGTTTAACGGAAATTTGTAAGGGAGGGTTATTACGTACACTGAAAAAAAAAAGTTAGTAAAGTTAGCAAAAAATGTTGCTGAGTCAGCAAAATTTTAGTCAGGAGGGTGCTTGCAAAAAAATTGCTAATGTCAGCAAAATATTTTGCTGAAAATCAGCGAGCTGATTTTTAGTAACAAAATTAGTGGATTCAGCAAAAGTTTTGCTAACACTTAGTAGATTTGAAAATTAAAAAATTCTTGCTAAAAATTAATAAAATTTTTGCTGAATCTTAGTAGACTGAAAAAAACTCAAAAAATTTGTAGAAAATTTATACTTTAGTTAATTTATTTGCTGAAAATCATAAAAGATATTTTTGGATTCTTTTAAAAATAATTAAGAATACGTTACAAAATACAAAAATGTTCATACTCCCACATTGACTACATGAATTAATGTAATATTTAAAAAAAAAATAGAAATAATTATATATAACATAAACAAAATTATCTTTCAACTAATGACATCAATGTTTGTCTAAATTATGCTATCTTTTAAAGGAACGCAAATGCCGCAGATAATTAGAGAAACGAAACGAAAAATAACAATATATATCATATACAACCCTTTTTTTGCAATAAGAAAAAGGAAACATAAAAAGCTTTGTTTTTTGTCTTTGTTTTTCGCTTTAGTCTGTCTACCTGTTGTATATTTGTTTGTAATTTGACCACACTAAATTATAAATCTCTACAAACATTTAGTTTACAAAAACACATATAATCTTTATTAAATTTATATATTTTGTTTTGTCGTTTATTTAATTAATAGATAATTATTTGACAAGCCGGTGACAACGCAAAATTTAAGTTGTTTCAATCCACAATTTTGTTTTATGTATGAAAAACAGATACAAAAATTTTCCATGGTTGATTTTAATATGTCTTACTAGAGCTGTACTTTTTAGTATCATTTTTCTCGTCTAATCTAATTCATTCTGCATATATTTTTAATCTGGTTGTCGTCCACACTATTAATGTGCTTATTATCGCATTTTTTTTAGCAAAATAAATTAGTAAAACATTAGTAAATATTACTAAAACATTAGTTCAAAACAGTTCAGGGCTGAATAAGTATAACTAAAATTTTAGCTGAAAACAGAATTTTAGCAAAAAATTTGTTGAAAAATTGTATATCTGATTTACAAGACGTTTTACTAACTTTTCTACTAACTTATTTTTATGAGTGTAACGTTTTTTCTTTCTTTCAAGCTAAATTAATCACAAAAGCTGCGCAAACTAGAGGATATTAGTTAAAACTATTTCAAAAAATGTGATAGAGCTTTTCTGGTCCAGCGCACAGTGGAACGAGATGTACTTTTTTGTAAAATTTTCTTGCAGGCCGCAGTTTTTAAGCATTTGTTTTTGCCGCTTGTACTTTATTTAATCCATCTCGTCCCACTGTGCGCTGGACCAGAATAGCTCTATCACATTTTTTAAATAGTTTTTAACGAAAGCGCTCTGTTTTTCGTAGCTTTTGAGACTAATTAAGCTGAAAAAGAAAAAAAAAACAAATACTCACATTTCAATCTTAAAGATGCAACGCTGCACCAAAATTGCTCTACGGAAATTTTATTAATATTTTTCCCGGAATGTACTCTGTATTGCGAAACTTTGGCGTCAATTTTTTTAAAATCAAGAATATTTTTTTTTTTTCAAATGCACTAGGATTGCAATCTTTAGGATCCGGTAGCCATCTGGTTTTTTGTGCAAAAATTTTTTTGTTATTTTACTCGTAAAAGGGTCCTAAATCCCCATCATTTGGGGGGGCAAGCTAAAAAAAAAAATTTTCGGGACGCGCTAATGCCCATTTTTGGTTAGTCCTGTGGCATGCCACAATGTGGTTTAAAGCAGGACAAATGACCCCCTCCTATGACAAGCCAATGTTAAAGTTGCCAGTTGTTTACATAGGGTAGGGTTTAGCAGAGGACCGGTCTCTGGCACGAAGGGACCGATCCTGTGGCACACGCAGGACCGGTCCCATTCCACATAGGGACATTATATCACGATTATAAAACCTCATCGCTGAATTTTATTATTATTTAATCGTTTCCACTGTCCTCATAGTTAACATTTCATTATTAATTTATTTTATTGATGATTAATTTTAATTAATAATAATGATTATTATTTTTTTAGTTATATTAAACAAAAAAAAATAAAAGCCAATTATACAATAAATTACACATTATAGTACATGTTAAATTAATAACTAACAAAAAAAAAAAAAAATTAAATAATTTATATTCGTTGTAAGTGAAACTATATTATAATCATTATTGTTTATATTATAAATAAATGAAAGTAAATGTAGTGAATTTAATTTATTTTATATGACATGAAATTTGAAATTTATATGTCTGTTTTCTGTGAATACTGACCTAAATATAAATCAATTAATTTCGATTATTATAATTCATATAAATTTCGATTAATGTTTTTTTTAAATTTTTTTTCTTTAGTTTTTTTTACTTAAATTTTAATTATTTTTATTTGTTTTTGCAAAACAATATGAAATATACAAAAAATTGTAATACTATAGAAAATATTTTTTTTTGTATTTTGTAAAATATTCAGTTTTTTATAAGTTTTAAGCAGTTTTTAATTAGTTGTTATGTTTAGGGATAAGTAAATATTTATTATATTTTATATAATTTTTAGCAAAATTATAGTTTTTGACTTCATATGTTTTATGTATAATCTTTTTTTTAGCGAAACCTTTTTTAATAAAGCTTTAATATACACAAGAGAAAAAACTTAATTAGAAATTTTATTCATTTAAAAAAAAATCAGAATTTTGAAAAGAATTTAAGAAATTTAGAAAAATTGTTTTTAATAAAAAGGCACCAGGGAAATAGTTTGCGTAAAAAATTTTGTTTAAAACAGGAATTGACACATAAATAAATTGAATAACAGTAGAGCTGAAAAAGAATAAAATTTATTACTTATGTTTAAAGTATTATATATTACGATTATAAAGCGATATAATGTAATAATTTGCAGTTGTAGTGAGTTCTGTTGAATCTTTCGTCGATTATAATATTGTAGAATGAAACATAATATAATTTTAGTGCATTATAAAGGGGAGAACAATGATTGCCACAAACTTTTCATTATTATTAATTATAATGCAATTATAATATGATTAATGACATAATATAATAATTATAATAATATACTTATATACTTATATAATGTATATAATAATATACTTATATAATGTATATAATAATATACTTATATAATGTGTTGTAAAGATTTACAAAAATAGTTCTAAAAACAGTGTTTTAAGCTCTTAAAAAAGCTAGAAAAACAGTAAGTAACAGTAATGCCCGTAATTTCAAGCAATAGATACCTACCGGTGCTTAGATACCTACCCGATTTTGTTCGTGTACACGGTAGGTATCTAAGCACCAGTAGGTATATATTGCTTGAAATTACGGCCATAAGTCGTTTAAATATAATAATATGGCCGTTAAAAAAACTGAACCGTTAAATTTCATAACTTTTTTTTATTAAAACCGTTACTACAAATAAGATTTTTGTAAAATTTGTTCTGTGGAACTTCTCCAGTCAAACAAAGGTGCAAAAGAGTAATTGTATTCCTAAGCTTCAAAGTTCTCATTGGTTTATAAAAAAATACTTTCTGATAACCAACAATATGTAACATTAAAAATCCAAAAAGCTCTTTTTAAAAGAAAAATGCTAAAATATTCTTAATTTTTTTAAGAAAAAAAGTCAAAAAGTAGCTTAATATTTTGAAAATAAGCTAAAATTTTCAACTATCAAAAAATAAGATCAGAAAGCTTATGCATGTAGCTTAAAATGTTCACAATTTCATGGTCAGAACTTGTATTTAGGCTAACAGTTATATCCTTTCAAATACAAAAAAAAAATTTCAAGCTTATGGTAATAATATAATTAAAATGTTTTGTCATGATCATATATGAAGTTATTAATTACAACGCGATTAGAACGTTTAGTTATAATTTATAATACAATTATAATATGATTTAAGCCATTATAAAATAATTATAATATGTTTTATTGACTTTCCATTTGTTATAACTAGGGCCACCCAAAAATAAGCTAGAGCATATTTTTTATTTGAAAGTATAAGAACAATCTGGAAATTATGACAATGTTGAGCAATATTTGTTAGAGCTTTTTTAGCTTATTTTTTGATATTTGCTTATTTAGCTTGTTTTGTAAATATAAGCTTATTTTTGACTTATTTCTTTAAAAATTAACCTTTTTTAGCTATTTTGCATTTTTTCTATCAATCAGTATGTTTAAGTTTTTTTTAATTTATCAAAATATTTTGTTAAACTAATTTGAATTTTGAAGCTAAGGAAAAACTAATTTTCTATTACAACTTTGTTTGACTGACGAACTTCTAAGGAACAACTTTTATACAAATTTTATTTGTGATAAAAAATTTGAAAAAAAAATTATATTTTTTTTTAAATTTAACAGCTTATTTTCAAATGTTAGCTTTTTAAGCGCTTAAAACATTGTTTTTATAGCTATTTTTTGGTTGCCCTAGTTAAAACGTGTCCCAATTATTTTATTATTATAATATGGCCCAAAACGATTAAACGTCCAACAAAAACTTGGGGAGGTATTTACAAATATATCTATATTCAAAATTTTATTTTCAACTTTAGCATCTGTTTGCCCATCATTTTTTTCGAAATTTATTTTTTATAATTTATTTTAAAACTATTTTATTTAGGTTTGAGTAAAATAATTGAAAAGGGGAAAAGTTATGGGACTTTTTTCAGATAATACATAGTGTTAAGCTCAATTTTTAGCCCTTTACTGCATGGTGTTACATAAAGGTTGTTTTTTATACAGGTATATTACTTTAAGTTGGCAACACTTTTTAACTGGCGGCATTTTGTCAGCTGTCAAGTGATTTATCTTTAGTTAGTTTGGCATTTCAACATGAATATACTGAAAAACGCTTCCAAATTGTGAAAATTTATTTTGAAAATCATGGTTCTGTTCGAAATACGTATCGTGCACGAATTTAGCGAATTTTGTTTAGCGATGAAGCTTCATTTTGGTTAAATGGATACGTCAATAAACAAAACTGCCGTATTTGGAGTGATGATAATTCTCAAGTGTATGTTGGTGTCTCAACATACATCCAGAAAAACTGACTGTTTGGTGTACTTTATGGGCTGGTAGAATCATTGGTCCGTACTACTTTAAAAAACGATGCTGATCCGAACGTTACAGTCAATGGTGAGCCATGATTACTGAATTTTTCGTTCATCAATTGAACAACCATGATGTGCGGGAACTGTGGTTTCAACAAGACGGCGCAACATGTGCCACAATTGATTTATTGAAGGAAACGTTTGGTAACCGCATAGTTTCACGTTTCGGACCCATGAATTGGCCTCCAAGATCGTGCGATTTAACGCCGCTGGACTATTTTCTTTGGAGATATGTGAAGGTCGCTAGTCTACGCCGATAAGCCCTAAACGATTGACCACTTGGATGACAACATTCGCCTCGTTATTGCCAATAAATGGCCACAAATGTTGGAAAAAGTAATCGAAAATTGGACCTCCAGATTAGACTATATCCGTGCCAGCCGTAACGGTCATATGAAAGAACTTATATATAAATTATAATGCCAGTAGATTATCTTTCGAATAAAGTAAATTTCATGTCAATTAAAAAATATTCATCTTTGCTTTATTCCATTTCAAAGTTCTATACCTCTATAACAAACACCCTTTACGTATATGTTTTATTGGCTTCATAAACAATATATGTTATCCATATTAAGAAAACTTAAAGAAAAATTATAAGTTTTTTCTGTTTTCTTTGATCATATTTAATATGATTTATATGTAGATACAGGCTTTCGAATTCGAAAATAAATTTGATATTTTGTTTCCAAACTGTTATCATAGATGGGCAACTACGCGTTGCCTTTCAGAAATTAAATTTGGTCCAAATTGCAGATGCAGCCTGCATAAAATAAAGTCCTCGATGTACTTTTTTCTTTGTTATTTTATTAGTTTAAAATAATTTTATTAGTTTAAATAAATTATCTATTTCTTTTGTATTTATCTGTTAATAAACCTAAATTAAGGTAAAGTACATTTTTTGCTAAATCTGGTACTTTTTTTGATATTATTATCAGGGACCGTAAATAATGATTATTGCTCATTTTTTTGAATCAAAAAATCAATCACTTAGAAGAGACATAAAAAAAAAATTTATTGCAACCATTATTATTATTTTTTGAACATCTTTGCATCTAAATTTTGCATTAATCTGCTAGAGAATCTTCCAAAGAAGAGATTGATACCATAATCTTGGATAAGCTCCTCCTTCTTCCTGAGATATGTCCATCCCACACATTGTTACTTTCACAAAATACGGCAAAAAAAAACCCAATTTTCAAATTAAAAATTAACCCCTTAAACCTCACCCACAAATATGATTGATGCATTAATCTGCTAAAGAATCTTCCAAAGAAGAGATTGAAACCAAAATCTTCGATAAGCTCCTCCTACTTTCTGAGATATGTCCATCCCACACATTGAAAGTGAGTTTTATTTTGAGGCGAAAAAATAAAAATCATAAATAATGATTATTTTTGAGTTTTATTTTGTTTGCTCAAAAATAATGATTATGGCTGATTTTTTTATTTTGAGGCGAAAAAAATAAAAATCATAAATAATGATTATTTTTGAGTTTTATTTTTTTGCTCAAAAATAATGATTATTGTGGATTTTTTTTATTATTACTCAAAAATAATCATTACCATTGAAGAAAATCCTTAAACTCATAACATTATCATTATTGTGTAATTTTTATTATAAAACTCATAATGATTACGGTCCCTGATTATTATTTCCCCTCTAAATTTCTCACTTCACCCCTAAAAGTATTCCTTTTTTAAAATGCAATAAACAAAGTAGAGAAATAAGTTAGTCCACTTATCACTCTGTAAGATGGGTTTAATAAACGTCTTAAAACATCTTTTGAGCGGTTTTTTGAAGAGCTAGTAAAATTGTATTATCACTTCACCCCAAAATTCCCTGTTATTTTATTTCATGTTTGCCTATATATTCTTTTCCTTTTTAGCATCTACTGTTTTCTTTAAAAGAAATTTTTAAAAAAGCTTTCAAATTATTTATAATTATTCAATAAGAAACTAAAAATTTCTAAGATTTTTATGACTATAAGCTTGAATTTCTTGGGTTTTTTTTTTGTCCAATTATTTTTAGAACTGATTTTTTTCTTAAACAGTTATTGTCAAAAACGTGAATATGCAGGTTTTAGATTTGAAGTTTATGTTAGATAAAATGTTTTAAAATATGTATATGATATTTAATGATTTGTTGTTTCGAATAAAACTTAAAAAATAAATGAGTTTTTGTTTTATTAAATAATTTTCAATATGAGGTTAATGTTTTAGGATATTTTCTTTTTAAATATTTTAGTGAAATGACAGGTCAATAGTAGGATATAGTTTAGAGGTACTTAATTTTATGACACACCTAGAGAAATTAAAGAAAAAACACACATCTAAAATTTAATAAATGTTATAAATGGGTTATATATACTTTTAACATAAAATATGATTTTTTTTTTATATACAAAACAAATTTGGTTTAAAGCGATATTTTTTATATTCTCTTAATATTAATACAACTATTAATGGTGATTGCTCAATACAAATTTTGTGTTTTTTATAATCCTTAAATTTTTCAAATAAAGGATTATTTTTTTACTTCAGCTAATCTAGTATTTTTAAAACTAAAATCTTATATTAATATTTGCTTATCTTTTAGTTTAATTTTTTATTTTGTTACAAAATTCAAATTCAATTCATAATTGATATTATTTTTAGATTTAAATAAGTGATATTTTTGTTCTTAAATTCGTCTCTTTTTTTTTTTTTTGTTTAATATGTCATTAAAGTCGGTTTGAATCCTAAATTTTTTCTTTGCAGAAATAAATGTATTTCTCTAAAGTTAGGACGATTTGATTCATTACGTTGCCAACATTCACACATCAAATCATAAATTTCTCGAGGGCAATTCATGGGTATGGGCAATAGTTGCTGTAATAAAGTGTTTCATATTCATTTTAAATTAAATTTAAAAAGTATTTTGATAATGTTAAAAAAACTTACATATTGATTATCATCTTGATAGATATGTCCTATATTTTCAATAACTTTAGCATCATTTAAATGTTCATAAGGTTGTTCACGGGCAAATGTTAATATCTCCCATAAGTTACCGCGAATGACCAAACATCAGATTTTGAAGTAAATTTACCCTGGAATAAAAAAAATGTGAAATAAAGAACTTCATAAATATTTTAATTTTAATACTATTAAATAATTTTTAATAAGTTTTTCTATTAAATGTATTTTAAAAATTTAAATTCATGTATTAATAATAGATTTATCATAAAACTTCCAGTTTTATTGCAAATGGTTCCATATGTAAGAAATTGATTTTTATATTGGAAAACGTTAGGACGTGCCGAATTTTGGCCAATTAAATTAAAAAAGTGTATTTTTATTAAATTTTTATCCCAAAATTCGAAATCTTGAAAAATTAAGTTTTTCATTTCATTTATTCATTAAATATACTTAAAATTATTCTAGATATTGAATTATTTATCGGATATGATTAACCTAATTTAAACTGGAATCAAAAATGACCCACAAATTTAATAAAAATACAAAAACTTGTTTTTATTAAAATAATTTTAAAGATTTTTTAATATGCTTACTTTAAAGTTGTCGATTGTAATATAATAGTTGTATTTTAAGAAAAAAAAGTTAAAAAAATTTATAAATCCTGATTGTGCGTGCTATTTTATAAATTTTGATTTGTGTTATATCCAATTGTACATGTATTCGTATATAATAAGATAAACAATATGTAATTTTATATGTCATATACGATTTTATATTGGTCGATATGTAATAAGATGTAGAGACATGTGACATCGTATTATCGTTTTATTAAATTTAAAGGAAAACATACATTAACATATCTCTCATTTACTTCAAGACTGTCATAAGTCAAAAATGCGATTTTTGAATTAATGATGCAGATTTATTAGTTATATCATATCCATGGCTAGGAAGAGCATTTCTCCAATCATAATTAATTGGACATTGGAGATGCTCCGCTTCAGGATAATCACGTTCGGAATAGGGACTACTTGTAGGACCATGAATGCGACCAGAGGGTGTCCTCAGGGTGGCGTTTTATCGCCATTACTATGGACACTGGTCATTGATGAATTACTCGAGGGTCTGAACGATTTGGGTTTCAGGACCTATGGATACGCCGATGATCTTGTCATTTCCGTTGTGGGCTGGGATGACAGGACCATCTCCGAGCGTATGCAACAGGCTCTGAACTTCACTCTTTCGTGGTGCCGGGAAAAGGGGTTGTCTGTCAATCCGTCGAAGACAATCCTGGTACCATTCACGAGAAGGAGAAAACTTAACCTGTCTATGCCGGTCGTTGAGGGTGTGACGGTTGGCTTCTCTAGCAGTGTTAAGTATCTTGGAGTGACTCTTGATAGCTCCCTTACCTGGAACGAACATCTTGACCACGACTCCAAGAAGGCCACCAGGGCATATTATGCCTGCCAGAGGCTTTTCGGGAGATGGAGGTTTCCAGTATGGGTTCCTCTAGACTTAGTGAATTCGGGCATGAGGGGGGGGGGGCGACCTAAGGGGTCACATGAGGATCGCGCGCATCTTAATAGATGACCCGATTTCTAAGGTTGCGGACAGAGTGTCACCGGAGTGGATCTTTGATAGATATTTTGATGTGTTGTTGTTTGACGGAGATATGTGAACCAATCAATCCTGGGAACCGGAAGATGGTTCTCAGTTTTGGTTCACTGATGGCTCTAAGCAGTCGAATGGGGACACGGGTGAGGGCGTCTTTGGACCAGGATTCCAGCGTGCTTTGCCTATGGGAAAATATCCGTCCATTTTTCAGGCGGATATTTGGGCCATCAGTGTATGTGCAGGGGAATGCCTGCGAAGGGGAACGCTCAAATCTCGCATCTACATTCTTTCTGACAGTCAGGCTGCACTGAAGGCCTTAATGGCTTATAAGGTGTCGTCTGGGTTGGTCATGGAATGCATTCAGACTCTCAATAGGCTCGGTAGGGGCAACTCTCTAACCCTGGGGTGGATTCCTGGTCATGAGGGCAACGAGAGGGCAGATTGTCTTGCCAACCGCGGGGCCCGAAGGTCCTTTATTGGTCCTGAACCATTCTGTGGAATACCTGCGGGTTTTTTAGGCAAAGGCTTAGGGCATGGAGAGAGTCTGAATTCTCTGGTTACTGGGAAAACTCTCCTGGTCAGCGCCAGGCTAAGAGATTGATCTCTTTTTTCAGTAGGGGGTCGAGGCGACTCTTGTCGCTTGAAAGGGGGGGGGGGGGTTTGAGGACCCTGGCGTCATATTTAACTGGACACTGTAATCTCAGGAAGGGTCAATCGGACACGGATATGTGCAGGTTTTGTGAGATTGTGTCTGAGACCTCGGAGCATGTTCTCTGCGAATGTCCCAGGCTTTGTGATAGGAGACTTAGGTTTCTAGGTCATCGCTTTATTTCGCCTTCCGACATCGTGAACATTTTGCCTAATAGGATAATTGGCTTTATAGGTAGCTTGAATCTGTAGGTAACTTTAGGCAGCACAAAAGACCTACATTGGTCGCGGTGCATAGTGCCTTCTGATCTAATCTAATCTCTAATCTAGTTATGTCATGCTTTATACTGTGTAAAAATTTAATATTAATATCATTTATACTTTTCGAGATAGAGGATAATATATTTTATTTTTTCTTTAAAGTGTGTGCAAAGAGTATATACTTCATAGAGAAACTATGCTACTCACAGGTCTCTCGATAATAAGCGAATTCACACACAACTAAGAGAAAAATACACTAAAACCTTCTATTTATAAAAAAACGTGACCAAATAAATATAGAAAGGGTTAAGCGAGGCAGATATGGATTAAAAACGTTAAACTCGATTTCTGCAAAATCGTGTTTTTTGAGTTATGTCAGTCTTGCAGTAAATGAGCGATATGTATTTTCATATAACAGCATGCAAAGCATATATATGTATATAAAATAATGCATGCTTATATGTAAACGTTTTTACTCGATATAAAAAAAATATATAAAGAATGGAGCAAAATTCATGATTAATAGGTTTTTTATTAAAGTTCTGCCTATTATGGAGGCTCTAACTTTTCTAAAACTTCAGGTTCTGATGAGATCTTTAGCCAGATCGAAATACTAGTATCAACCTAGCTAATATGTTTGATTTGCTTTATTTTTGTAAATATACGGAGGTTGGAAGCTCGTTATAAATTAAAAATAACATAAAAATAATCTCGATGTATATAAAAACAAAAAACTAACAAAACTGTAATAAAGAAAAATAATTTGTACATCTGCGCGTATATAATTGTATGTGGGGTTATATATTGCAATATATAATTATGTCTTATATGCATGGAAAGTATTAATGACGTTGGTCCATATATAATCATATACCAAATTAAATTATTAATCTTAATGTAATGAAGGAAAATTGACAAATCGCTTTTTGAGTGACATCCTATTGTATACAATTTTCATAGGACTGAAATGTTAAAATGCAATAATTATATACATTTCACCTTGTTTTTTTTTTCATTATAATTGTTAATAACTTCTCTTTTAGCAACTTTTAAATGCTATAAATTATTTTAAAATGCATTTAAACCATAAATTACTCAAATTAAATTAACTTTATTTTTGTGTTGTTGTTTAAATCAAACATTATCCTTGAAAATATTTTTTTATAAAGAATTATATAAATACACGAAAAGTTGGTTGGAAAAAAAAACAGCATGTACACAAAAATAATGGCCATTTATAAAATATATTATAAAAACATATAAGCGCACACATACATAACATATTAACTCACACACACAAAAAGTATAAATTCCCAAAAGCGAAAACAAAAAATATATAACCACACTAAATAAATTAATTAACTACACGATAACAAGCAGAAACGCACACTCGCATACACATGTTAACATGCTTGTGTATGTAGTTGTATTTTACAGAACAGGAAACGGAACAATACGTTATATGCATACTCATACAAACTCTAACAGACATAAATGCAAAAGTACAAAAATTGTAGAGAGACACAAACATATGTGTAAACAATTTTTGAAAAAAATAAGAAAATGTTGAAAAAGAGTACCCAAGTAAAAAAAAAATTTTGTTGGGCATTATCAAATTATATTATATTTAATTGTAAATTATAAATTATATATGCGATGAGATCAAATTTAATTCGAAAAATTAGAACATATAATTGTATCTAAAAACAAATCAAATTGTAACGATTGCGATACAATTGCAACGAATTAGATCTAATTCGATGGAGTTAAATATAATTTTGTACAATTTGATGTATATTAGATACAATTTCTTCGGAATTTTGTCCCCATAAACATTTTTGTGTATTATATATAATTGTATCGACTTAGATATAATTCGATATTAAATAAAAGTTTTCTCAACAATTATATCGAATGGTATATAATTTCATAAACTAATATATATGTCTAATATTATTTTTATAACTCAGAAATCTTAACTCCCGAATTATATAATTATATATCTAAAATCACTTAGAAAATATTTTTCATATGGTACCACATATAATTAAATGTAGCGTTGTAATGGACCATATATAATCTATATATATCTGTATTCAATAAAAAAAATGTCAAAGCATTGGATCTCATATATTTCTATGTAATTCTGTATGGAACAATATATGCCTTTAAAATAAATTATAAAATTAATATTTTTAATGTTTCATATAATAATATGTACATTTATGTTGAATTATATATTTAAGTGCTAAATATACCTGCATATAAATATTTTTGAAACAACAAAAAGCTATATACAATTAGATACAAATATTTATGATTTAACATATATTTATATGACTATATAAATTTATGCATTGAATTTAATTGCATAAAATTATATCTTAACTTTTTTACTTGGGTACCCGAGTAGAAACGTTTACATATAATAATGCATTATTTTATACAAATATATATGTTACTGCATGCTATTATATGTGAATGCATATGTTTATATATTAAATTTTCTCCTCTAATTTTTTTAATATGGCGCCACATATAATTACATCTTAATGCATATCGACCAATATATAATCGTATATGACACATACAATCATATATGGTTAATGTAATTATGCACGAATGCATCTCTAACTACATATAACACAAATCAAAATTATATATAACAAGATATAGTGTAATAATCAAAAATATGTATTTTATTTTGGATAAAACGATATCTTGACCTATTCATAGTTATATGAATATATAGTTATATGAATATATAAAAAATACTGTTTATATATAAAACTATATATTGTCGCATTTAATATCTAATGGCTATATTTTACCCTAGTAAAAATGTTTACATATAATCATGCATTATTTTATATAAATATATATGTTTTATACACATGTTTTTATATGTTAAATTGTTGTTCTCTAAACTTTTTAATACGATCCAACATATAATTACATCTTATTACATATTGACCAATATACAATCGTATGTCATGGTTAATCTAATTATGTACGAATACACGTGTAATTAGATATAACACAAATTTAATTGAACAACGTAATATGGCTTACACTAGATGGAAGAGATTCAAGAACCTGAACTACAAACCCAATTTCGAGCACTTAGAAATAAAGTCACTGGAAGTATAAGAACTGCCAAATCCTCCTACTATAGCACAAAATTCTCAAATTGTTTGCATAGCAAGGCAACATAGACTGAAATCAGAAATATTGGTATAACGGAGAAATCAAGAAATGCCAGGGCTGATATAAATGTTGATGATCTAAATAAAAAATTTACAGATTTACCAATACCTACAGCAGATGTTGCACAGTATAGAAACCAAACAAGTATATCAATTCAAAACCAATTTCATTTCAGCTGTTTTACTGAATCTGAAATATATAAAAGCTTCCTTAGTATCAAGTCCAATGCAACTAGCTTTGATGGTGTTCACCCAAGATTTATTAAAATTGTATTTCCTACTATATTACCATACATTACGTACCTATTTAATTCAATTATAACTAAATCAACGTATCCAACTCAGTGGAAGCTCGCCAAAATAGTTCCTATACCAAAAACTGAAAACGAGTTTCGCCCAATAGCTATACTACCCTTTCTGTCTAAAATATTTGAACCTTTAATGCACAACCAGCTTAGTAAATTTATTCAGGATAATAACCTTTTAACCTCTAGGCAATCAGGGTTTCGACCACAACACAGTTGTGTATCTGCTTTGATTGATGTAACAGAATATATTAGATCTCAGATTGATGATGACAAAATTTCTTTTTTAATACTATTGGATCATTCCAAGGCGTTTGATACCGTCAACACGGAAATTCTAACGTTAAAGCTAAACAAAATATTTAATTTATCATTTACTGCTACTAAATTGATGAGTTCATATTTAACAGGCAGATCACAATCGGTTTTTTATGATGACAAAGTGTCAAGTATGGTCGAACTAACAAGAAGAGTACCACAAGGCTCTATCTTAGGTCCATTGTTATATTCTGCTTACGCCAATGATCTTCCAAATCAATTGCAATACTGTAACGTTCAAATGTATGCAGATGATGTTCAACTCTACATAAGCTGTAACACTTCTGATATCAACAATTGTGTGAAAAAAATTAACGCTGATCTTGCAAATATTAGCACTTGGGCTAAATGTAACGGATTATGCCTTAATCCAAGCAAGTCAAAATGTATTTTGATTACCAAAAATCACAAAATATACCATTTATTTCTAATTTAACACTGGGTGAGTCAAAAATCGATGTTCTTAATAAGGTTAAAAATCTTGGAGTGACATTTAATAAGTATCTACAATGGAATGACCACGTTTTTATCACTACCGTGAAGATATATGGGATGTTAAGAAATTTATGGTGCACGCAATGGTTTATACCTCTTAAAGTCAGAATGCTTCTGGCTAAAACTTATTTTATTCCGACTCTTCTTTATGGTTGTGAGCTGTTTTCAAGTTGCGATGCTTCCAGTTGCATATAACAATATTGCACGATATATATAAGGAATTCGACGTTTTGACAGAATCTCTCTCTACTCTAAACAAATCTTTGGAGTTTCTTTTGAAAATCTTTTAAAATGTAAAGCATTAATATACCTTCATAAGATAATCTACTCACGCCAACCAAAATACCTTTACGAACGACTCACTTTCTTCAGGTCCGAAAGATTATACCGTATAATACAGATAAAGCATGAAACTACATTCTCTGATCAACACTTTTTCATTAATGTCATTAGAATTTGGAATCAGTTACCCCCTCATTTACAAATAATAAGCAACTCAATGCAATTTAAAAAAACTGATATATGAATATTACAAATAATATATATAAAAATTTATAATTTTGTCTTTTTTAATTTGAACATATTGTTTTGTAACATTATTATTTTTGATTATAGTATTACATATTAATTATTTATTGTAGTTTTAAGTTATATTTCTTTTTGTTAAGTATATTATTTATGCACATTGTGTAATTCTACCGATACTTGTATTCAGTGCTCCTATATAAGATTAAATCTTTAAATAAAATAAAATAAAAATTATATATTATTACATATAGTGTAATATTTTAAAAAATGTATTTCATTTTGGATAAAACGATATATTTGGATAAAACTATGTATTGCTACTTTTAAAGGCTGATGGCTGTATATTAGTCTGTCGCGAATCAAAAAAATCTTCGAATTTTGTCACGTCTATGGATAGAAAAAACAAACATATTTTTAACCCTCTATTTTAACTTGACCATAAGTGCTCCAAATGAGTGATTTATAATAAGTATTTATGATATTTCAATAGAAAACAAAATTTACGAAATATTTTGTGAAGAAATTATTTGTGTGCATGGCACGGTTTGCAAACGAGAAAGCGTTAAAGTTAAAATTTCGTAAAATTTTAAAAAATAAATATTTTGAAATAAACACAATTTTCAAAAATCTTGGAAACATATTTATGTTGACGTGAAACCATTAAAACTAAACACAAGGTAAGATTGAAGCTTAAACTTAAAAAAGCTCTAATTTTGGTATAAGCACATACATAATTCCAAAAGGGTACCTCTAAGAGACACCCTTTTAAAAAATTTAGCAGAAAGATTATATTAAGTATTATTAGCAAAGCCTTTAAGTTTAATCAATATATGTTGAAGTTTTCGATCAATTTCGCATTTTTCGAAAAACGAAAATCACTATATCAAAATCACAGTTCAAATATGTTTAAATATAATGCCAAAATTTATTGAAAATGACTTGTGTCAAGACATATTTTTATTAAAGCAGTTTAAGTTTAAAATTTTCAAAAATCGAAAATTTTGTTCGCTGGGCGACAAGGGTTAGTGCTATCCGATTTTTCTCAAATTCGCGCCACCTAACTTTCAGACCTAATTCTGCAATAATCGCAACAATAATTGCTAAAAATCGAAATTTGGAAAACATGTCCATATTTGCTTATATATGCAACCATATATGAAGATATATGAACTTTTTTAACCGGGTATAGCAAAACCAACAACAACATTCATACAATGTAACAATATTAAAGCTTATGGGCATAACTTCAACCGGAAAAAAAGACAAACACACTTACACTAACTAACACACAACAACAAAAGATGCAGCGTACACGCATATGTTTAAAACACACCATATCAGGGATGGATACTTTTATAATTTCAAAATAATTAATTTTCGTGTATAATTTATTTTTGAAATCGGGAAGCTTTAAATCCCAAGAACATTTCTTTAAAAAAAAAAAAATTCTGATGACATTTGCTTCCATAAAAATACTGAACAGTTAGGTACTCCAAGCTCAGCTCTCCGATTTTAATAAAACTTAGATATATTGTAGAAATACAAATTCTAAGATGGATCTGTCTGGTATTTTAAGCTATCTAGACAATTTAATTGGTCGAAATGTGGTTAAAAACCGAAAATTATTTTAAATCTTTGCTTACTGTGGCATTCTATTCAAATGAATTATATGCAAATGTGGTATTATTGGAGAGATTGCGTTAATTTCTTATCTGGTTTATTAATTTTAAAATATGAAAAACAAATTTTATAAAATTTAGTATAACTTATGAACAAACAACCCAAAATTAAAATTTATGGGTATTATTGGATTTTATACTATTAACCCATTAATGCCACGTCAAAGATCAGCACGACATTTTTCAACCAAACTTTCCAGATATATAGAACCATGATTCATTAAGAAACCTTTGTAATTGTTGTTAAATTAAAACTCCCTCTAGTGGAGATGCTGGCAACTTTTAAAAAATTTAATTTCGTATAATTCTGTGAACTAATTTTTATTCAAAAATATATAATAAATTATTATTAAGCTAACCGATGTTTAGTTTAATTTTTTTTTTTGAAAAATATTGTGGCTTTTGACCATTTTTAAAATTGCCATAGTTTTTTAAGTTTAGTGGTATTTTAATTAAAGCCATCCATTATTTCTGTTTTGAATGAAAACGGAATACATTATGGAAAACTTTAGAATTTGTGTACTTGTTTGAAAAATTCATCATTCGATCGGTCAGATTTTCAAAAATTATATAAAATCGATGAACTAGTTTCTAGAAGAGAAAACATTTACATATTTTTTCCATCAACATAACAATCAAAAATAAAAAAAAATTGGTTTTTAATATTTTTAAAAAATTTTTGAAAAAAGTTTCGTCGAAAAAGGAAAAAAATTGATTTTTTCAAATAATTATTTGGCAATTCTGGATAACAATTTTTGTTTTCACGATTTTTAATTTTTGTTTTTAAATCATTTAAGTACTGGATCGAGAAAGGATCAAAAATGAGTTAAATGCATCAAATATCAAATTACCATTATTTTTTGCTTAAATATAAATCTTGCGTAAAGTTAGCTAGTAGCATGATTTTGTCAGAACTCGTAAATCAATAGTAGGGAAGCAAATCGGGATTGATATTTAATGCCAAAATCCCGGGGTTTTTGAAATCCCGGCACTTTTCGGCATTTGTTTATGTTGAATATTCGGTTACTATAATTAAACCGCTAGATTTCCAATAAATTCGATTTTCAGCATGAATCTGTTTTCTCTGTGCACCTATCGTAACGGATTTTTTATAATTTTGATGGTAAAAAAGTTCTGAAAACAATACAGGTTATGTTCGGTAATCTAACATCTAAAATTTGTATTCATCGATTCATATTTGAACTTCTGATAAAATGTTTTGTGCGCAACTGATAATCCGCTGGAGTGACACAGTTTTGATTGACCAAGTCTAAGGAATCATTAGCTAATCTAGAATGGAAATCACTTGTAATACGAAAATTATAATTTTTTTTTTGTAATATATCAAAATGATATATCTAACCTAAGGATTTTATGTACGTATATTTAAAATACACATAAAAATAATGTGCCTCTTAATATTTCACTATATCGTGTATTGATTTAACATTGTATGTAAAAACACACATGTTAACAATTTTACAATTTTACAATGATCACATTGAAGTTATTATGAGTGTACCGCGAAAAATATAGATGTTGATCAAAAACATCAAAAAAATATGAGACAATTCCAAAAAAATGTAATTAATCTTAAATAAAAAAAAAAATCCCGAAAAATCATAAAACTTCTCGAAAAAACCCTGGATTTAAAAAAGATAATGCCGGGATTTACTAAATCCCGAAAATCCCGGGGATTCCCGGCTAGCTTCCCTAATAGGTAGTGTCTTAAAGTGTAGCTAAATGCTCTGACTTTCCCAACCCTGTATCGTATACTCGTTAGTCGAAAAAGTATTATGAGAGTGTTTAACAAATGAAAACCAACTTTACACAACACAGACACAGATTTTATTAAATACACTTAATATAATTTCAGAGAAATTCAAAAAAGCATTTTCAATTTTTTCTTCTCTCTTTGTAGTTGTTGTTATTAATTCTTCAAAAGAACTTAAAAACAGAGAAAAGAAAAACAAAAGGTCGGTTTAAGTACCATAACTTGGGGTATATATATATCTTAAAACAACAATACAACAACAACGGAAAATATCTGGCATTTTTCTACAAAGACGACTACATTCACATAAATAACAATATATAAACACATACTCTCATATTACTATTACAAGGCACAGTGGGTCCTTTAGTAGTCACAATCAAGGCTTAATTGTAAATTCAGATCTAGACTTTAACATTGAACTTTTCAGGGTTAAAATTTTTATCTATATAATAGGATGTCCCCTTAAAAAGCGTTTTGTCGATTTTCGTTTTATTGCAAATGGTTTAAAATTTAAGAAATCGATTTTTTTTGGAAACCTGTGCCGTTTTTCAGCCGAAAATATATTTTTTATGGTACAATGGACAATACATAGTCTGAGCACCATGGACTTGCCTTTGCGGTTGTCCAAGACACCTCAACTCAACAAGTCGCACGAAAATGGCTCATTTTTGAAAGAAATATGTATTTTTATTAAAAATTATCAAAATTTTGAAAAATAAAATTTTTTATTTCTTTTATTCCTTTAATATACTCAAAATTATGCAGATATAGAATTTTGACGTCATCAGATATAATTAACTCATTTTAGACTGGAAAAAAAAACCCCTACGAATTTGATAAAAATGCAAAAACGTGTTTTTTATTAAATTAATTTTAAAGATTTTTCAAAATTAGATGTCGATTGATATTTTTATAATATAATAGTTGTAATTAATAAAAAAATTTTAAATAGGCTAAATCGTTTTTGTATGTGAAATGACTCTTTTCCAGGGTATTGTATGAAAATTGATTATTTTGTGAAAAATTTAACAAAATGTTATAGTTTTCATGAATAATTTTCGGCAAAATTGTCATTTTATCAAATTCTTGGCCATTTTTATTCCAGGCTAATGTGGGTTAATGATATTTGATGAAGCCAGAATTCCATATCTGAATAATTTTGAGTATATTAAATGAGTAACTGAAATAAAAAATTAGACTTTTAAAAATTTCGAATTTTGGGAGTTTCAAAAAAAAATATATATACTTTATTTCACAAATGGTCTATTTACGGCCGAAATTCGGCACGGTTTAACGATTTCCAAAAGAAAGAAATTAAATTTCGATTTCGTTTATTTAGAATCATTTGAAATAAAAGGGGATGTAATGGGAAATATATTGTTAAGGGACACTCTACTATATAGTCAATACCTGAGTAAAAACGTTTACATATAATATTGCATTAATTTATATAATGTTATTAATATATGTTATAGCATGCTACTATATGTGAATACATATGTTTATGTATGTTTATTAGAGTGTCCCTTAAGGTGTTCTACAAGTTTAAATGTTAGAAATGTTGAGACGCTACCCTCTAATTTTTTTGTATTTGTCTTCTACGCGCTTCTACGACCACGCTTTCAATATGTCCAAAATTTTTGGCACATAATCTAAAAGTATTTTGTTATTATCTTTTACATCACGTTTCTTAAAATTCAAAAGTAGTAAGCAAATCTTTAACGTTTTTTGAAAATTTAAATAAATAAGCCTGGGGTCACTTGGGGTCGCAGGTCCACATGGGTTAATAATGTTCGAAATATTTTTATTTTTAATTATGAGTAATGCTTATAAAATAAAACTACAAAAGTTACAAAAGTAGCTAATTTTTGATTTAAAATATTTTATGGCAACAAATAAGCCTTTTTATTACAAAAAAAACACAATTTCACCGAAATCCGTAAAATTTAAATCGTTGCCCTACCCAAGTGTACTGGGGGATATTTTAAATTTTTTTTATTTTTAATCTCTTAGATGTTTTAAACAAGTTTAAGCAATAAAAATCGAAATTTTTTCGATTTTGTTGAAGAAATTTTTTTAAAATTTGAAATTGGAGATTTGAAAAACACCCTAAAAATTTTGTTCGTTTTTGACATCACCGTAGGACAGGTTAACGCCAACCAAAACAAAAACTTCTTTTATGTCTCACAATTATGAGTGTATTAAATAAAAAATTATGTTTCAGTAATCAATTTTAAAAACGTTTAAAATTTGAGCTCGAATTTTTTGCTGAAGTGGTATTTGGCACATTAGTGGTCTGGAACATTATTTATTACTAGGGTAATTCTTTACCGATTTTGGATTTTTATACCTTTCTGAATACAAAATTTTTTCTTAATCTCGATTAATTTATCATCAAGAGTAAATATTGCAAAAAAAACAGCAAAAACTAAAAAAAAATATTACTTTTTCCCATATAAACGCATGTTTCGATCTTTAAGGCCCTATCGGGTAGGGAAGGCGTGGTCGTAGGGGCGTAAAATTTCACATGAGTTATTTTCAAGACAAATACAAAAAAATTAGAGGGTAGCGTCTCAACATTTCTAACATTTAACTTTAAGGGACACTCTAATGTTTATATATAAATATTTTTTTCTCTAAATTTTTTAATACGATGGCACATATTGTATCTTATTACATATCGACCAATACATAATCTTTTATAACATATACAATTATATGTTGTTAATCTAATTATGGACGAATACATACATGTATTATTAGATATAACACAAAAAAAATTATATATAATAACATACAGTGTAATATTCAAAAAAATTTATTTGATTTTGGATACATCGATACCTTGCCCTATTCATAGTTATATATGGTTACATATCAGAAAAATGTAGATCTTCTTTTGGAAAAAACTATATATTTCCACATTTAAAGTCTGATGGCTGTATATTGGCCTGTCCCGAATTGAAAAACTTTGCGATTTTCGTCACTTACTCAAACGATAGGTATTATTGAGGGCGCAGTGCGATAAAGCCATGGGCAGTAAGGCCATATGGTCTTATTTCACCGTTTTTAGAGAAATAAGACCATAAGGTGTTTTTTTCCCATTTCATTTGGAAATAAAGCCATTATGGCTTTATTACTCAATTAAAAAATTTTGGTTCAACAAAAATGTAGTATATTTCATTTCAAAAAAATAATATTTACAACAAATTTAACAAAAAAAATTTAAAAATTTCCTGCGAAGCCGTCCTTTGGCCGGGCTTAGGCGTTTTTTTTCCTCCATTATGTCCCACTTTTGGCTTTGCTGAGGAAAATTTTTCTAGTGTAAAAGTAGAAGCCGAGAGTGGGACATGCTGGAGGAAAAAACCCCTAAGCCCGGCCGAAGGAAAACTTTGCTCAGCAAAGCCACTTACTTATTTATAGATTACATACTTTACCTCCACCCCACTCGCTCCCGCGATTGTACCATAACTTTTCAACACTTCGCAATGACAACTCATTATTTGTCACTATGTAACTAAAAAAAATACACAAAATGACTTTATTTCCCATTTGGTTCCAAAACGACCATGGCCTTATTTCCCAATGAGTCTTTATCGCACTCGGCCTTATTGAGCTGTTTATGAAGAAAACCAAATATTTTTTTGAGGTACATACTTATAGTTGGAACCTGCGGCCTTCGTATTGTATTTTTAAAATTTTTTGACACAGAAGAGTTTAGTTAACATAATATGCTCTGGCAATGCAGAGCATATTATGGGAAAAACAATTTATAAAATTTTCAAAGATTAATTTTGGTTCAACACAACATCATTTAGTTTTAAACAAGTAATTTTATTTATTATTTGTTTTAAATCGAAAGATGTAGTGGACTAAAATTACTGACTGGAAATTATATAAATATATTTACTAAAATATGCTCAGCATTATCTAACTTAAGCCCAATTTTGCACAAAAATTGAAAAAATACGGGTAGTTTACCATAAGTATTCTCGATTTGTTTTTTATTTTCCCCATACTCAACTGGATAATACTAATCGCTTGAGCACTATTACGTAAAATTGTACAATTTCGTGACACCCTAATGTGCATTAAAACTTAAAAAAATTTATGCCGTAACTTTTTTGAACACCGCCAAAAAGTAATATGTTTCTTAACATTTTTTTATGGACTTAGAGGATATGATAGGATGAACATATATTTGTATGAAATTATGTGTATTTTCATACAATCATATACAAAAATGTAACAATTTTCAATTTTACCAGACTAAAACTTGGATCTAATAATTTTTATATGTATCAGTTTACATAAAATCATATACATTTATATCAGGTCAAAATCCGGATACAATAATATCTTGTTTTTATATAATTATATCTTTTTGTATCAGTTTAGATATAAACTGATACCATTAGATACAAATCTGATACAATATGATACAATACTATCGGGCCATAATTCGAATAAAATTGTACTACTTCTAATTGCATTAATAAGGATTACATATAGCGTCACATAGAAATTGATATGACTACATAAAGTTCCATATCAATTTTTATTAATCGGGTAGTTAAACTTTCTGTTAGCTAAGTATATGAGTAATGGTCAGGCACGGATCCGGGGGGGGGGAGGGAAAATGGGACATTTTCTTCCCCCAAAATAAAAACTTTCAAAACAAAATATCAAAACCAAAATAAATCAAAAATACTTTAACGTCCCTACCAAAAATCTTTTTCATGTATCCGCTCCTGATAAAGTTGGAATCGAAAACTTTGAGTAAGTACTTAATTTTATAGCCCCGAAATTCTAAGTTCTATTAACCACATCAATATTTAGTTAGTAGGAAAAAAACACCAAATTAAAATCCGAAAAACAAATAAAATATTTGTCGGTTAAAAGCTGTTGTTAAATTTTGTTCAATTTTTAAGGGTTTGTGTGTTCGACGTCTGTGGTTATTTAGTATTTCCATCAAAGTTAAATTGCATACATTTTAGTAAATACTTTAGACCTCAACAAATATGATTAAGTAGACAAACAAACATAACGCAGACTAACAAGTTATTTATTTTTTGCCAAAAGTTCTTTCATTAAACAAACAGTAGCAGTAGTTTGTAGTAAAATTTATCATTTACAAGGGAAGTCTGTTGGGTGGTTCCACTAGATTTCTATGAAATTCGGATATAAGATAGAGGAGACGAAAGTAGTAAAAAATTGTTAAGAAACATGCCTGCCTAACCGCATATTCAGATGAAAAAAATGGGTTTCAAAATTTATCGAAACTTTTTTGTTTTAAAATGTTTTACTATTTTTTGTATGCCAATGGAGAGGTCATGTACCTTTCATTTGATAACAAATTTATATATTTTTTCTTTGAAGAAGCTTGAAAAAACGCCAGTAACGGAAAATCGGGTTATTTTTGAACCCAAAATTTTAACCCATAAAGGTGAAATTGGTTTGCTAGGAAGGTACCTCATTCTTATTTCATCCCCTCTATCACATATCCAAATTTCATGGCAATCGGGCCTAACCCATCAGCGGTCATTCCTTGTTAGTCATGGTACAAATATAAAGGTTTCATATGTTTATATTTACTTATTGTTATGAATGAATCTAAAGAAAATTAAATTATGTGGGAGTAGTAGCAACTTTAAAACATCTGTCGCAAAAAAAAAAGTAGTACTTTATAAGTATATGATTCCTCTTCTCAAAATGTTATGAGCATTGTTAAAATGACAAAGAGTCCTTTACGTTTGTTTGAAGAGGACATTATGAAATTTATATGATTAATTAAAATATAAGATAATTAGCAATGATATGGTTGAAAATTTGTGGTCGTATGTGGTATAGTATAATTTTTATAACACTGTGCAACAAAATCTGATAATAATTCTGAGATTATGTATGCAAGAACAAAAACACCGTGTATTGAATAAAACTAGTTTTAATCACAACAAAACTCGACCTGACGATAGCTCAGTGCGCTAAAGCGCACTGTCTAACGTGTAGTGCGAGTGCATGTGGCATTAGAAATCAGTTTACCTATACCACGGTCAGTGATTGCACAGAAAATTTCATATAGACGCAATCGGAATCAAATAAAAACATAAAAATATTACATTATTCAAGAAAACAGGGTCACTGACGAAGGTTCAATACCAGAAACTGCGCAGTCTGATATAGAAAATTGAAAATTTACAATGTAGTTATGATTTTTAGAAAATACACTCATTCTTCTCTACCACGCCGTTCACAGGAAAATTATATATCCTGTTGAAGTTGGCTTATTTCTGAGCATTTTTTTCATTAGGATGAAAATAATATGTTAAAGGGCTATTTAATTTGTCTGTAAAAAAGTTATGTTGTGACATTTACCTACTAATATTGATATTAAAAAAAAAAAACTTTTTTGTTAAAGTCGTGCAGAAAGATGGGGTCACAATTTGGAATAAAGCATTGTGGATTGGGATTTTTTTAGGTTTTGGAGAACATTTTTTAAAATTTTGCTTATATACTCGTATATCTGAATGACTTTTTTAAAGGATTTGAGTATATTTATATTTCAAAAATTTCACAATTAAATCTGAATTTTATTTAGATTTTTCATATAAGAAAAAACTACGCTAAAAATGTTGTTTTTAATAATTTGGGAGTTAATTTAAAATAAAATAAAATTGTTTATTTTTACGGATTTGTGGTTTTTTTTTTAATTTTTTTATTTCATTTTTGATAGTAAAAATAAAAGAAATTCGTTTATATTTACGGATTTTGCAGTTTTTTTATATTTTATTTTTTTATTTTTGATAGTAAAAATAAAAGAAAATCTTTTATAAGTTTGATATAATTTTTATTATAAATAAAAACTATGTTTTTTCGACCTTTAATTGTGCAATGAAAATGAAAATTATTCAAGTTCGAGACCATACTCTATATTTCTTTATTAGGATATTGTCCTAACAAATAATGTATAGAGTTTTTGTTTTCAAATTTATTAATTAACCACTTTCAGGAATGTTTTGATAGATCTATTTCGGAAATTTTCTAGGTTCCCATCACCAGAACACGTTTTAAAAGAAGTGCCAATCCCATGTAAACATCAAACATTCATATAACCTAGTTATCCCACTTAATGAGAGCTAATATATGACCTCGAAGTTAAAGATTATCACCATTGATCAAAAGAAGAAAATCTTTTATTTTTACGGATTTTGAGTTAATTTTTTATAGTTAAAATAAAGTAAATTTGCACTTTGGTTTACAGATTTTTTTTCTGTTAATTTTTAATAGTTAAAAATAAATGAAAAATTTGATTTAAAGGAAAAGTGGGTATGATATTAATGAAACAATTTCATAAAAGCTTTTTTCGTAGATTCAATGAAGAATTTCATTATAGCCCAGGAATTTTATTAATATTTATTAAGCATTTTTCATAAACCTTTTTTCATAACATTTCATAATTTCATAAAAAAAAAATTCATTCGATTTTATAAATTATCTCTTTATAAATTTAACGAAAATTTTTTTTAGAGTTATGAAATTATTTCTGAAACTTAATTTTTTTATTTTTTGATAAAATTTCATAATTTCTTGACTTTCTATATTTTCATATATTTAGTTAGAATATTGTTCTATTTCAAGTAAAAAAATCTAACATGATATTGTCATATTAGATTTTATTTGTTGCTTTTGAAAAAGTTTGATAATTTTCATGAAAAACAATACAATAGTTTCATTGGCATCACCCACATCTTGAGTTGTCTGCAATAGAAAAAGATAATTGGCTTAACTCAAACCGAGACATTAAAAAATTAAATGTTCTTTTCAATAATATTGCTAGATATGTCTTTGGTCTAAGAAAATATGACCGTGTATCTGCGTATGCCAAACAGCTTTATGGAATGACGTTTGATAATCTCTTGATACAAAAATGTTTAATAATGTTGCATAAGATTATTTATAATAAAACACCAAAGTACCTACACGATACCTGCTTTTTAACACTTCACAGCGAGGAAAACGGATAATTCCTATACTTTATCAAACACTTATGTCAGAGTGGCAGTTCTTTACAAGTGCTATACGTTTTTGGAATGCACTTCCACACAACATTCAAGGATGTAGTAACGGATTAAAATTTAAAAATGAATTACAAAATTTACTTGCGTAATTCAAGCAGACTTTAATGATTAAACTAAACTAAAATATCATAAAATATTTTTGAGTACCACTAAATAATTTTATTGTATTTTGTTTTATTTTCATTTCTTTGCAATCCGTATTACAAATATTATTGTACTTTTTTATTTTTACTTCTGTATTTTGTGATTTTATTAACTTATAATTTTTAATACTTTATTTTAACTATTAATATTGTCAAATTTAAAAATATACAATCATTTTAAGTTCTATGCTGTAATTCATAAGATGTAATCTTGTAGCATAGAATATATCAAATAAATAAATTAAATTACCTAGCCAGACATTACATACAACAGACAAAATAAACTCTATGAGAATCTTTTTGTCTGCCTTAGTGTATAAACTGCCTGATCTGTTAACCCTAATTATAAAATCAAACTATTTGTTTTTACCAATATTACAACCATTCATTAGCATTATTTTTTTAAATATCTTATAATATCTTACAAGTTTAATCGGCAATTGTTTATGTAAAAGATTCGGTCTTATCTGGTTTTCAGGGTTTTAAAAGAGCTTGTTTTATAAACATTTCACATAATTAATTGAGTTTAAGATATTTGAAAGCCATCAAAATTTTTGAGTTTCCAACGTTATGCCCACGGTGGCAAGTTCGCTTTAACCAACGGTTGGCCGCTGTTATCAATCAATTAACAGGACAATACTGTCAATATTGTTAATCCCACTTCTGCCAACGCATAACTGACCGTCGCCGACGCTTTGGCAGTACTGTGCAGATTGCATTTTTCTGCCTGGGTAATTTTGATATAGAACTAATTTTATAAAAATCTAAAATCCAAAGGATTGCCATATCCTACTTTGTTTAAATAGTTTGAGAATTAAATTTTTAATTAGAAAATCGATAGTATAAGAAAAGTTGCAATTTTGATGTATAAAAAAATTTAATATAGCCCATTCGCAATAACAAAGGTGGTTGATCATTTTATTTGAAATATAAATTTTCGTTTAGCATACAAATTTCCTCAAAAAACATTTTTTTTTTAGTTTTGGCCACATTTTTTCTTTAATTGTGCATTGGCTTACATATAAAAGATATCCGTAAATTTGCCTCAAAATAGCCCAACTTCAAAAGGCTATAAATAAAACAATACGAGCAAACTTTTTAAAACTCTTTTTGGGTTTTGTCTGTTTGATAGCCTTTTTTTTATTAGGAAAGATTCGAAAAAACCAAAATTTGTTGCGCGGTGTAATAAATGAACTGAATATAAGCATATGTATTATTTAAATTGAAAAGTTTACAATTTTAATTAAGGTTTGTCAAGGAAAGTAAAAAGTAAACCAACAAGGTTGTAAGGATATTTCTTATGAGAAATTAAATGGCATTTTGGAAATTTCTTCGATTTTTCGAAGGATTACGGGAACGCTAAAATGTATTTTATCAAAAACTGAGGTTGTGAAACATACAAATTTGTATATTATTATTGTGTCATGTTTTCATAAAACTGCATTAATTCCTACAAAAGACATTTTATATTACATTTTTTAAAGAACTTTTCTAGTAAAATCTTTTAAAATTCGGATTTTTTTTTAAAATGGGCTCGGAACTTCTTGTAAATACATATTTGTTGTCGTTAGCTGGAGAACAATGTTAACAAAATATCTTTGCGAATCAACAAATTTGCAAAAAAATACATATTTTTTCATATTTTGCTATAAATGCTTATTTTTGTTTTAAATCACCCTCATCGCCCCTCGAGACTGGCTGAAGAGAAAAAATCTCGCTCCTAATCACGCAGCCCAAGCAGATGGACCAAAGAACTTTTTAAAAAATTTACACAGAAAAGTTAATCCAATAAAATGTATTAACTGCTCATAAAGCACTAAACAAGTCGATTAAACCAGTCAATCCTACTTTCTATATGGTTACTATTTCTTAACGACTCTGTATTCTTATAACTAATTGAGTACAACTCTGGGTTTGGATATAATGTCTGTTGGCAACGCTAAATAACATGCATACAAAGTCATACAGCGACCTAAGTTAAGACACTGCGGCAAAAAATATGTTTGCGCGGTCGACTTGTACTTGTTTCTCTTATGCAGAGTCGTTCAGTGGAGCTTTTCATTAAATTAATGCAATGTTTCATAAAATGTGATGAAAAATTTCATTATAAAAATTTCATACGCCTAATGAAATGCTGCCATTGAAATGATATGAAAATTCTAGTCAGGATAATCTTCTAATATGAGCCATATACTCATCAAATACTAGACGGTTAGACTGCATTAGAAGTTTAAAGCTACTTTAGCCTTTAAGAATATTTTACCCTTTTTGTTAATTTTTGGTCAATTCAAAGAACAAAAAAAAAACAATTTCTATAAATTAATATATTTTGTATGTCTAAATCCCCTTTCAAACAACTTCACCATAATATAGAACAAAAATCCTTATAATACCAACTACTACAGTCGTAGTAGTTTTCCAAACGAATGACTACCAAGTGGAAAATTAGTGTAAAAATGAATATTTATGGTTGCTGCGGCAAAAGGATTAAGGGCACAAAAAAAAGAAAAACATATACAAATAACTTGCAATGAGTGAAAAACCAAAAAAAAAATGAACTCGAAATAGCCGAAAAATATAATAAAACTAATTCAGAAAATACCCTTGAATATCCTTAAACCTTTTAAAAAATATAAAAAAAAAACAAAAAAAGCTGAAAACGAGTAAAATTTAAAATAATACGAATATAAATTGAAATAACAAAAAAAAAAAAAAAAATAGTATAAACATGAAATTACAAATTTTATGTTATCATAGAGAAAAAGAGATTATACAATTCTAATAAAAATACTAAAAATATTATGGTACTATTTCGGCTTTTAGACAAAATAAAATACTAAAAAAAAAAAAAAAAAAATAAAAAAGTTTAACAAACATTTTATTATTTTAAGGAATTTTGTTTAAAAAAAGGGTTATTTTTATTATTACATTTTTTTGTTAACTTACCAGTAATACACTTTCCCATGCCATCCATCTAATGGGCATTGGTTGCGTTTGACGACCTTGTGTACCTTCCAATTGACAATAGTCTGTTGTATAGGCCGAACGATTTATCACAGTACCAATTGTGCAAACTTTAACACTATATTCGGGACCAATTATACAACTTCTGTAATGAGATTAAAAATTTAAAGTTGGTTTAGTATAATATTCGAAATTGTGGACAATTTGCGGATCTATAAATAGGATTTTTTATAGTGAACGAGAATAGGTTAGAAAGACTTTTAAGACTCTGATTGAAAGTACGATTTGAGCATTTTTTATTTTGTTGTTCTAAAAAAACCTAAAGTTTTTTTTATACTTTCTATCCCACTGTGCAGGAGAGTATATATAAATTTGCCATTCCGTTTGTAACTGATAAAAAAACTACAATAAATAAATTAAAAATTTTATTGATCAGCATAAACAAAGAAGTCGATATAGTGATGCCCGTCTGTCTGTTGAAATCCACAATACTCAGTCAATATACAACATAGGTTCCTAATTTTCGGTCTAATTATTTGCTGATGTTATAAGGAGATCGCTATTGAAAATAAAGGAAATCGGTTGATGGGTTAAAAAGTTATGACTGAAAAAGTAAAGTCGCCCTCAAATTTTTTATATACAATGGTATAATATACTTACAGGTAATGAGGAGTTAATTCCACTTAAAAGACTTATCCCGGAACTGGTTAAAGCAGAACTTATAGCTGAACTAGTATAATTTTCTAATGCTGTGGGTCAACTTTATTGGGTTTAAAATTTATAAATAATTTAACTATTGTTTTTAATTTTTTTTCTTATTCGATCAAGATAATTTTTCCCTGAATTTATAATTTGCAATCGTTCTATAAATAAAATTACATTTATTGGTCTTTTTATAACTCAACGTTTGTTTACTTTAATAGGTTATGGGCCCACCACAAACCATGCGCAAAGAATATATAATGTGGTGTAATAAAAATAATTACTGGAATGTTATGAGAACAAAATGGCTATAGTATAGTAAGAACATCGCTGCTTAAATTGTTTAATAAATGAAGCATATGTGAATTTCAATAAAACAGTTTCAATTATATTTAAAGAACTTTTCCCCTTAGAGATGAAAATCATATAAACCACTAACAGATTTATTTTATCTTGGCTTTATATATTGATTTTCTTATAATTGCTTAAACTATTTTTTAGTTTAAATATAGTGATGCCCGTCGATATAGTGATGCCCGTCTGTCTGTTGAAATGCACAATACTCAGTCAATATACAACATAGGTTCCTAATTTTCGGTCTAATTATTTGCTGATGTTATAAGGAGATCGCTATTGAAAATAAAGGAAATCGGTTGATGGGTTGAAAAGTTATGACTGAAAAAGTAAAGTCGCCCTCAAATTTTTTATATACAATGGTATAATATACTTACAGGCAATGAGGAGTTAATTCCACTTAAAAGACTTATCCCGGAACTGGTTAAAGCAGAACTTATCGCTGAACTGTATAATTTCTAATGCTGTGGGTCACTTTATTGGGTTTAAAATTTATAAATAATTTAACTATTGTTTTAATTTTTTTTTCTTATTCAATCAAAATAATTTTTCCCTGAATTTATAATTTGCAATCATTCTATAAATAAAATTACATTTATTGGTCTTTTTATAAACTCAACGTTTGTGAACTTTAATAGGTTATGGGCCCACCACAAACCACGCGAAAAGAATATATAATGTGTGTAATAAAAATAATTACTGGAATGTTATGAGAACAAAATGGCTATAGTAAAGTAAGAACATCGCTGTGTAAATTTTTTAATAAGCGAAGCACATTTGAATTTCAATAAAACAGTTTCAACTATATTTAAAGAACTTTTCCCTTTACAGATGAAAATCATATAAACCACTTAACAAGCCTTATTTTATTTTTATTTATCTATATATTTTTTTTTTTATAATTTCTTAAACTATTTTTTAGTTTAAATTATTTTTTAATTTTAACCCTCTGAGAGTTAATAATTGTTCCACATTTTTACCCCCAAATTCATAAATACTTCAAAAATTTTGCATAAAAATTCGTTTTTTAAAACGTGTCTTACTTTATAAATTATCGCTTTAAATGATACCTATATATTAAAATTTTCATTTCTTATATTTAAAAGTTTTCTATTTCCGCATTTTTAATGATATTTTTTTGTAGTTTCTTCATTTTAATTGTATGTTCTTGGTTAAAAGAAATCGATTTTAATTAACTTGTTATTTGATATTATTTCAATTTCTTTATTATTTCTTTATTTTATTGCAGTGTTTGTGTTATTTTTTTGATTTAAACACATACGCAAAACACATAGCTTTTTGTTAGCCAGCCAATATCCGATTGGAATCTTTCCACATGGCCAAAATAATTTAGCTTTGAAATGAATAAATTGATAAATCAAATATTACACTTCACTGGATTTTTATCTTTTGGAATTTAAAATTTATTTACACTTTTTTTTTTCAAACTTCCTTTAAATTTATCTTTCTTCTTCAGTTAATTTAGTAATTTCCTTAGAAAATTCTTCTTAGACTTTTTTTTTACAAACCATTGTACTTTAAAAAATCTCTGCATATAGGTAAGAGAATAAAGTGACTGACGTGACTCAACTGACGTCAAGTCATTAATTTGAGATGAAACACAAACTAAAGTGGCGTTTTTAATATTTCGTTTTATCGCTTACTTTTGGAGATACACTGAGAGAACTATCTGCATGATATCAATGAATTTTGCATTAGATCTAGAATTGAAACTGGAACTCGTCCATTGAAACTTTTCATTAAATGAATGCCGTTTTTGGTTGGTTCTCTTTGATAATTCACTGAAAATGTACTTTTTGTGTGTTTTCAAAGTGAACGCGATGAAAGTGGCGCTATAAGAGGGTCAAACATGGTAAAATCCGCACAAAACCGCTTGTGGTAGAAATCTTAAATTACAAATAAGTGTATCTTTGAAGAAGAACTTTGTAGAATTTTCAGTAAATGAACACTTTGTAGATTTTGCCAGCTTAAAACGCTGGAGCTAGGTACTTAACATTTGACATTAGTGATTGTCAGACATATTTACGGGTTGGGGCAAAAATGGAGAAACCTCCGACTTGAGATAAAAATCTGAAATTTTTATTATGTGATCCCTGCGGTATTGTCTAATACAATGCAGATATACTTTTGAGATTTTTGATAAAAATGGGTGTCAAAATGTGAATTAAAAGTGAAAAATAGTCTCACCTTAATGAGCTATGCAGGCCTTTGTAGGATGTTTAGACTGCGAAATTTATCTACTTGATTAAAGTTTAAGTCAATAAATTGATTAATTTCAATCTTTCTCGTTTACATAGGCATTTTATGACAGTTAAAAGTTTAACGTGACAGCTAAAACATTAACTTATCAGTTTGAAATACCAAGGTGGCGCCGATAGCGATAAGAGGAACTAGGAATAAGAGAAACAAGGAAAATGTCGGCGTTAGCAGACATTTTTTCGACAGCGGCAACATTTTTTTTTCTGCAGCCTCTTAACGTTAATTTTACCTGCCTATGCATGTGAGTTTTTAGCGTTGCCAATGAAATTATATAAAAACACAGTGTTGCACACAATTAGTAGTATGAATACTTACTCGTTTAGAAATATTAGTCAAATAAAATTTGGATTAACTGTTAATCAAAAATATTATAAAATGGTTTAAACGTCTTGTTTTACAATTTTTAGTAGATTAACTTGTCTATGTAGTTTCCCTATTAAGCTAGAAAACAGTTTTCAACAACTTTCATAAAAAAGAAAAATCCTTAGAAAATGGATTCCGATACTTAAATATACCGTTAACGAAGTATCAGGCTTTTAAGCTATTATTTAAATACTTTCTCAAGCAGAAACAGCTCACCCTTTACTTAAACTGATATCAATACTTACTGCGTTACATTTAATTTCCTTTTACTTTATAAAATGAAACATTTCAAAGAAAAATCTCTATTGTTTGGAATATTTGGTAACATATGGTAATATAAACAAGGTATAAGCTGGGAAAGATGATGTTAGAATCATTGAATTCTAAAAGGAGATAAAAAAGTGGACAAACATTTTGAAGGTATGGTATATAAGCGTGCCTCATATTAAGCCTTTTTAAATAATGCAAGATGCACTCACCTGAAAATGAAGATTAACATGTTTCATGATGAATTTTAGCAATATTATCTCGTGAGATAAACCATTTTTAAAAAGCCTCCAAAAACACATGAAAATTTTATTATCTCTAGTCGAGAAGCTCTTTTTAATAATATTTAATTCAGATTCGTATAATTTTGAAATTAAAATGTGAATTAAAAATTTTGTTATGGCTTCTTTTGACAAAAATTAGTTTAAATAAAAAAATATTTCAAAATTATACGAATCTGCATTAAATAATTATTAAAAGAGCTTCTCGAACTTGTATATCATATTTTCGATGTTTTTTAATTAAATTTTTACAAAAACTTAAAACTTCTCTCATTTTTATTTAGAATACATATTTGGAAAGTGTTGACAGCCGTTAATAACTTCAATATAATAATGTTTATTAGTGTTCAAGGATGATTTCTGGATTCTCTATAGATTTAGAAAACTCTCATTTTTATTTAAATGCCTCTTGGTGTTACCGCAGCTTTTTTCTACGTAACTCGCAAACCAGAGACTTCGACAAATTACATCTTGTATTAAATATACAAAAACCGTTAAATATTTCTTGCAATATTTGCCAAACAAAACAAAATTTTGAAAAAAATATCTAATTTTGGTATAAGGACATACAGGTATAAGGACATACAGTCTTAACTTGAAAACGTATGTATGGATTTTTATAAAATTTGGCAGATAGATTTTATTAAGTATTATTAGTAAAGCCTTTAAGTTTAATCAATATATGTTGAAGTTAAGCTGAGTTTTCGCTCAATTTCGTGTTTTTCGAACAACGAAAATCGCCATATCTGTTTTACTAAAAGCACAAAAAGGATAATTTTTGGACTGTAGTTAAATCTTGGTAAGAGGAGTAATTTATTCTCTGTTAACCTATTTTTGCACATATCATCTAAAATAGGTAACGAACAAAATGTTGGTAGAAGAATACATTTTTTTCGTGACGAACAAGTGGTATAAATTTCATTGCGCTTAGGTCGGTTTGATTGTTAAAAACGGCTTAGCTCACATTATGTTATCGCAACGAGTCGAAATATTTTATTTTTAGGGGGTGCATCATACACTGTGCTTGAGGCACTTTAATGTATATTATATACGGAAAATATTTATACACTTAAAAAAAGAATTCTTAAAAACAGGTTTTCAAACGTTTGGGAAAGCAGCTTGAAAAAATTTCTTCAAATTAACATATTTACTTGTAACCCTTTAATTACAAAAAAAAACCCTTTCTTTTGTGTTTTTCGAAATTAAATTTTAATCCCAACATATGCTGATAATGTTTTATTTTATTTAAAAAACTTCCTGCATCCTTTGACTAAAATGATTATTAGTCATGGTTTTTAATACGCTAAAAGTATACAATTTATTATTTTGTAAAATCATAATAAAACAACCCCGTTTTTTATTCAAGGCTACATTTTATTCGCATTTTTCACACATAATTGAAAAAACTGTTGACCACTTGACAATCATTTTTGCTGTTGTTTGATGCTTCTTTCAAAACTCCTATTGCCATTTGAATTTGAAACATTTTCGCCTTTAGGCATAAAACATTTATGAAATCCTGTATAGACTGGATATTATTATGTAGAGTGGTGTTGAAATATGTCTGTAAGGCATTCATTTAATGTTGGATGATATGACATTTGATAGAAACCATCTAAAATGTAGGAAGATGGTTGGAAATGAAAATAAACAAAATATTATTAATTTCGACAAACCAAAATGTAACCCAGTAATGTTTGCCAAACTGGCAGTAAATGTGACAGTAAGGATATTTTTTCGGTCAAATTTTTAAAGGGAGTTTAATAAATATCAACACTTATAATGAAGATGACTGCGTGAGGTTGTATTAGAAAGGGTGTTTGGTATTAAAAAGTTAAGGGTTGCTATTTTTTTCATTCGCCGAATTAATGTCGTTAGATAAAAATGTAAATTTGTGGTTAAGTTGAAATATTTGATTTAGAAATGTTAAAGTTAAGAAGAAGAATAAACGATTTTCTCTAAAAATTATAAACAAAATTATTTATAAATCAGACTAGACTAGTTTCTTCCTATTTTTTATGGACAGGCGTCATCAGTGATTTTCCATTTAAATTGTATTATAATACAATAATACAATATAATACAATTTAAATAATTATTATTTGTGTCTTATAATTGTCAGATTGTCTCTATATGATAAATGATTTTCAACAACCTGCCGGCTTTAGGAATAAAACCTGCGTTTCTTCTTATATTACCAAGTCATGACCGTTTAGCGATCACACCCAAGCATGGCCTAGAATGTAATGCAGCTAAATTGAATTCTTCTTTCCTATTGGCTTTTCTTTTATTGTATCCCAGCAAAAACTAGCGCTTATCCAGAAGCGCTTCCGGAAGGCATTATGTAATTACGAAGCGCTTCCAAAGCTCTTAGAAGCAATAAAATCATGCCTTCTTAAGCAATTAGAAGCACTGTTTTGTATGTTGACAACGTTAATGCTTAATGGTATGCATTCTTTATTGCTTCATTGTAGGCATTATTCACTGCTTCAAAGAAGGCATTCTGGGAAGCGCTACAGAATGCCTTCCGTAATTGCTTCATAGTATGCAAGGTGGTGAAGCGCTATTTTGGAAGCATACAAATGGAACTACATTTGTATGCTTCCAAAATAGCGCTTACAAAATAGCGCTTACAAAATCCAGGTTATTTTTTGATTTGATATTATAATCAGAAGTGACCAATACTAACAAACACAAATATTCTATTTTTAGATTTTTTTGTTTATTTTTCTAATCTTCTCTGTCTCTATTTCACAACGTTACCAGATTGACGTATGGCTTTTACGTTCAGTGTTGACAACTTTGCGTTTGATATCGTTGGAAGTTTTGATTCTTAGCAGTGTCGATATTGATCCCTGGACAGATAAACTTTCGTATACAAAATTAGTTTTGCAACATGTGAGAATTTGAGGTATTTGCTATACAAATAATAAAATAAATATTAAAACCATTGTTACATGGTTGACATATAATTAAATAAAAAATACAACTTCTTACAATTTTATGGCACTCTTCTGAAAAATTATTAATATATAGAAAGAGATCGGTGTTATACGAGTTATATGCTGATTTGGTTGAGGGCTTACGGGAAATTTTTTTGAATGATTTATCTCAGTCAAAAAAATTTCCTTTGGAATATGAACTTTTTATGTAAAATTAAAAGATCTGCTCAAGAATTTCTGGACAAGTAAAAACTTTAATATTCAGAAAATTACTTCAGTTTCTTTTTTAATGTGAAAAATTAGCAACTTTTCTTCAATAAACAAAAAATTTTTAAAAATAATTTGCCAGTGTGGCCACTTTACAATTTTTAAAAATTGTCTAAAAACAACAATATTTAAAAAAAAAATCTCAAAATCTTAAAAATCCCATAGATTAAATTGTGTATTTCGGTTTGATAGATTTTTGCTTTACCAACAAACATTTGTTTTACCAACAAACATTGTCATGGGAACAAAGTTTTTTTTTTTTAGGGATTTATCACTTTTTGTTTGTATTTTTTGGAAATAATTAATTTGTTTCATAAATTCTGAAAATGAAATTAATTTTTTTCTGATTTTAGAAAAATTCAATCCAGTTTTATAAAAAAATTTGCAAAAATATACAAATTTATCTTTTTTTTGAGTTTGTATGTATAAATGCGAATTCTAAGAATTTTTCTAGGCATTGAGGCGAACACATTTCGGAATTGCTTAACTTAGTTAGGCGATTTGTTTAATATTTTATGTCCCAGTTATTATGCAGCTGATGTTAATTTGTGCAATGTTTGGTGTAGAACAAGCATTTATAAAAAAATATTGCATATTTTAAGGATACGCCAAAACCATTTTATGAAAATATCCTTTAATTAATGAATTTTTCATTAATCTAATGAAAATTTATACGTTAAATCAATGAATCCAACCTAATGAAAGATATTCATTAATAGTATGACGGAAAATTCTATCAGTGTAGTAATCTTAGACATGAGGCCTAAACCATAATTCAAATGGTGTCATAAGAAAAAACACTCGTCCTTTTCCATTATATTTTTCTTGATGAAATTCTAAACAAAAGTATTGACACATTCAATTATGAAGCATCAAAAGTGATAAAAATATATTGAATAAAATAATTCAAGCATAAATTTACAAATAATTAAGGTAATTTTTTTTTCTACCAAACACCCTTATTATCAAACATCTATGACCCTCTTCAGCGAAAAAATAAAACAAATTACATGCATTGTCAAAACGTTAATAAATACAATACAACCCTGCTGTATTTATAGACAATTGTATTTACAACCCTGTAAGTTTGATGTTGTTTACGCCGAGTTGGGTAACAAAAACATAAGATGAGCTTACAAAACTAATCTCATACACTTGACAAGATAGATTTAAGGAAACTGAATAAAAAAAAATCTTCGTCTATGCCGTAACATGAGAGATGAAATACTTACAATAAATTATTAACGACTAGAAAACAAGCATAATATTGCGTGCATAACCTTTCATGTGTAGGTATTAGAGTTATATGTATATAACAGAGCCTTGAAAGAGTTTATTCGTTAATTTAATGAGTAATGTAAAACGTTCATAAAAGGGGTATAACATGGGGCCTTGAGAAGTGCTACAAATTTAATTTTGGGTTTTTAGCGCTTAACCTACCATGGACTCTCAAATGATTTTTAATTTTATTATTTAAATTAATTAGAGCCATCCTGTGTGAAAAAAGTGTGGAAAAGTTCACAAACCCTTATACAGAGCATACATGGGTGGGACTAATTAATTGATGATTACATTACAATTTCATTGATAAAATTGTAATGAAATTATTTTTATTAGCATTTTTTTAATTAATGGTAATGGATTTCATTGATTTCATTTCATTGATTAAAGAAAATGATTTTAAATTTCATTACCATTAGTAATGAATCAATTAAAGGAAGCAAATTACAATTGACACTGTCAAATATGCCAGGTCTGGGAAAGATTCCGATAGATTAATTTTTATGAAAAAAACAACATGGTGTCCTAATTATTTTTTTTACCCAAAAACGTACGTGAAAATACCAATTTAATGACTCCGATAATAGAACGGAACATTTCTCCAAAATGGAACGATATGTAATGAAACAGGGAACAAGTGGAATCGGAACACTTAACACATTTGTGTTATCGGAAGTGCACGCGTTTGTTTAGGTTTGCAAAACTTTTGTACGTTTTGCAATATCTCCCTAAGTTTTCTAAATACGAGCCATTTTACAAAATGGCGATATTTTAAAATGGCCAGTATCTCCGAAACTAAGCGAGATAGAGTACAAAAGTATTAATATACACATGTAAGAGTATTAATATAACCTTATAATATAAATAGCCTTGGTCCGAGAGAGATCACCGAGTGATAATTTTTTATAAAACAGGCACAGGGTGATTTAATTTTTTTACTTCTTTACGTGATAATACAAACATAAACATATGTTACCGGATAATAGAAAGTTAGTTCCTCGTTCCATTTCGTTTTCCGCATTCAGTATTACAATTTACACTCCATTTTTTTTGTAAACAAATACGTTTTTGCTCAATTGTTATTAGGTTTTTAGGCATTAGTGAGATTTCATTAGCATTAGTAAGACAAATTCTAATGCCAAAAAAATTTTATAATTACAATTACAATTAAATGATAATGAAATTTTTGTTGGCATTAGCGTTAGTTGACTAACGCTAATGAAATTCCAATGCTAATGAAAAAAATCCCAAGTATAATAGAGAGTATTATTTATTAAAATATTAATCTAGTTCAATCATATTTTTAGGAATTCTGAATCTGGTTGGCTTTCAGGATATATAATTTTAAGTTGTGTGGTGTTTGGAGTCACCCTGTTACGGCAAGTGGTAGCAATGTCCAAATAATTATTTTAATATGATCCAATTTTTATCATACACCATGCACCGTGTCACTTAAATGATCCGTCAAACTAACTGTCCTAGAACCCTCATAAACATACTACTGATGCATAGCGAGTAATCTTAGTTCATAGAGCCCCCTAGCGGAGGTAATTGCAACTAAAGTTAAAAATGTTCATATAAGGTGTAAAGATTTTTAAAAGTTTAGTTTAAGTTTTGTAACTATTTCTAGCTTATATTTTTTTAATATTTTAAGAATTAAAAAATAAATTTAACACATTTTTTAGTTTGGAGCATTTTTTTAATGTGGCTACATTGGCTTAATAACATTTACAGTATTAAAGTTATTGTTCAGAATTTATAATAAAACAAACATAACGATGATTGAAGGAATTTTCTTGAAACAGATCGCTCAGATTGTTTTTAGTATTTTATAGACTTACATAAAAAATCTATTCAAATGCAGAAAATTTTGAAAATTTATTGGTAAATCCAGTTTAAACAGTTAAAATACATGTATATGATTGTTGTAAAAATGCAAACATATTTTAGTGCATAGGAAGAATGGGAAACCATGGCACAATAAGAAGTAAATTTAACTGAATTTTAAATTTTGAACACATATTTCCGCACAGTTTCTCCTTATTACTAAAAATTCCTTTTTCAGCTCTTAAACAAGTTTTTATAAAAAATCAATTCATACTTTAAAGCTCTGGTATACATTTAAAATAAAACATGCTTAAAGTATCATATAACTGGATGAAATAATAGAAAAAAGGTATAAGGAATACAATTGGAAAATTGAATCTATACGATACATTTTCAATGCAGCTTAAATTCCAGACATATTTATAATCCTTGATCTCAGCAACATCATCGTAATAATAATAATGCTGAGGATAATGTTGATGAGTATGAGGAACTTCAACTTCACATGCATGTGTTAAGGCATCATAACAAATGAAACCAAACAAATGTCATGGGTTAGTGTGATGCAAGAAGAGTAGAGGTGGGGATTTGACAAAACAAGAAATACTCCAATCCAATCCGTATCATACATAACGCAGCACAGAGAGTAAAGAAAAAGGGAAAATTGACACGTGTCAGTGTCATTGTCAATACTTGTCAAAATAAAAAGAATTTTTCGTAACGTTTTTCATATACAATTCATGCAGCATAACCAGCATGATATCATTACCAAAAGTAGCTATCCTTCTCCACCTCCCCCTACTGTTTGTATAACTCCATCAGAATATTTTTGATATGATGGAATGTCCTGTCTTAATTTATCTTTATTTTGTTTTGCAAATGTCTGCATTTAAAAATAACTTGCCATGAACAAATTTCGAAAATTGAATACAAACATTCGAATATACATAAATTTTTATGTTTGTATGCATCCATTACTTTGAACTCTAGATATTCATTTTTATTTTCATTGTCATATCATCATTTTGAAAATTAAACCTTTCACTCAATATTAAAAAGAAAAACATTTACATGTCATGATTATTCAGGCATTTTTTAACAGTAACGTATCGAAGTAATATTTGGAAAGGAATGAAGTTGAACGAAAGCAGGTTGTCAACTGCTTTCATTTTGACAATTTTTTTATTTAAATGTTGAACCTAGTTAATGATTATTCTATAAAATGAAATCTGTTGCCTACTTTTGGGGATAATTATAATTTGAAATAAAAAATATTGAAAATTGGAAAAATTCAGACAAATAGGTAAAAATTCGGAACATTTTGAGCAGTAACGTATCGAAATAATTATCGACAAGGGTAAACTTTGACACCCTACTTTCGTTTGGGTAATATTTGTAATTAAATGTTTTGCATAGTTTCAGGCTTTTATATAACACAAAAACTATTGCCTATTTTTTGGTTATTTCCATAAAAAGTTTGGTATAAATTAAAAGGGTTTTCATGTTCATTGTTATGTCATAATTTTGAAAATTAAACCTTTCACTCAATATTTAAAACGAAACCCATTTTTTTACATGTCATTATTATTCAGGAATTCTTGAGCAGAAACGTATCGAAATAATATTAGGAATGGAGTAAAGTTATATGTTGGCACCCTGCTTTTGTTTTGGAAATATTTTTAATTAAACGTAAGGGTTTTATATAAAGCAAAAACTGTTGACTACTTTTTGTTATAATTATAAAAACTTACGCATTTAGATATTGCTATTCGTACTAAACAAATTGTACTGGCAAACCGCTGCAATTTTTGTAAAAACCACCGTGGAAAAATTACCACAGCTACAACTAATATTGTACTAGGAATACACAATTTTGTTTGCAAAGCATGTGTTTTGTCAGTACCTTCCTCAAAATTCGTTACCAATATTTTTATTTTTTTATATTTCACACATTTAAATAACAGAATTGCTCTTTTCAAATGTGTTTTATTAAGCTATTTTAAAAGCACCAAATTTTTTGAATTATCAACGTTATGCCAACGGTGGTAAGTTCATTTAAACCAACGGTTGGCCACTGTAGCAGGAAAATGCTGTCAAGATTGCTAATCCCACTTTCTGCCAACGCATAACCAACCGTCGCCGACGCTTTGTCAACACTGCGCCTATTGTATTTTTCTGCCTGGATGATTATACTGACAAAAGCAAAAAATTCAGTCAACTTTTTAATATTAAAAAGGAACAACAACGGACAATTTTGGGCAGTAACATATCGAAATAATCGAAGTGGGAAACTGAAGAGCAATTGGTAAAATGTTCGTGGATAATATTTAAAATTAGACTTAAAGCATAGTTTAAGGGTTTTTTGTAAAATAAGAATTATTGCCTACTTTTTTAGTTATTTCAATAAAACAATGTATAGTATATATTTAGGGATTTAATTTTTAAAATGTACTGACAATTGGGGAACATATTCTATTTATTTATATCTCTTATACAGACGATTTTCTTTCTCCATCATTTATTATATCAATTTCCTTGAAAAAAATTATTGTCTTAAATGATTTGTATAGATAGGCATTGCTTAACAATAGTATTCCAATATTTATTCAAGCAAAATAGTTTTTCCTTTTCTTACAAACTGATATCAACACATCCGTCTTTATTATTAATTTCCTTTTCCTTTATAAGTAAAAAATATTTTTAAGTAAAACTCTTTAGTCTGGAATATTTGGTAACATATGGCAGCATTTAAATTATGGATAATTTTAATGTCAAATGGATAAAACTGAGTTTTATAATTCAATAGAAGTCATTTAATTAAAGCTATGCATTTGATATAAACAACTTGGAGTTAATTCTTCTAGAGCTAGTTCTAGAGCTAGTACATTGCCAAGAACTGTTTGTTTGAGTTCGATCTACAAGTAATTCTTCTAAAACCAGTTTTGGCGCTAGTTATAGAAATAGTTCTAAGTTTACAAACCGCTTATATCAAAGCAAACAAGTAATGGAACCTGTTTTATAACACAGACAAAGTTGATAAACGATGACCCTATTATTTATATCTCAGATTTCTAAACGACTTTCTCAACTTCAGCAACATTTTTCATTCATGTTCCTTGGATCATAGGCCAAGCCATGTGGAGATTAGACGCAGAAAGCCAACTTAAAAATTACAGCTCAATCAGGACCTAATTACAATCTCCGAATGGGGTCATACGAATATGGTAGATTTTAATGCACGCAAGACCAAATGTTGTTTTACGACCCATAGGTCTGTGGAATAAGGAAAGAGCAAGGAAAGAAATTCTGAATTTCAGACAGAAAGTCTATGTCGAAATTTGATACAAAATCCCAATATAAGTTATCAACATAGTAGATCCAAAAATTTTCACAAAAATTAAATAAAAACAAAAAAAAAAGGAAACAAGTGGACTTGGAATTGCAACTACCTCCTCGCGATGAAGTTTGGGTGATAGAGACAAGTCTGGATTAGCGAAATGCTGTAGAACTATATAATGCCAATATTATTAAAAAAAATATTGTTGAATGCAAAAAATACGCTAAGTTTATCTAAATATTGATGAAAATAAATATATTTGTTTTATAAATGTGCACATTAAAGGGTTAAATAATGGATATATAGACTCAGCTAAATATAATTTGGATTTGGCAAGCAGTAACTATATTTGTATGCTTCCAATTAGGGAAGGCATTCTGTAGTGCTTCCAAAAATGACTTCTTTGAAGCAGAGAATAATGCTTACAATGAAGCAATAAAGAATGCATACCATGAAGCATTCATGTCAACATACAAAATAAGCGCTTCTTATTGCCTAAGAAGGCATGCATTTATTGCTTCTAAGGGCACATGAAACAAGCGCTTTTTACCTGCCTAAAAGAGTCATACAAAGTGGGACATCGTGAACAAAAATCATGCCTTCTGGATTTGCTTTGGAAGCGTTTCGTAATTAAATAAGGCCTTCTGGAAACGCTTCTGGATAAACACTATTTTTTGCTGGGGAACTTAGACTAGTCTTTGTAGATTTGCATATAGTTTGAATAGTTAATATATCAATATTAAAGAAAACAAAATTGTAGGGTCATTTATGACCTCTGCTCAACATGGGTTAACGATGCTCTTAAGAGATAATATATAATAACTGAATTAAAGGAATAAAAAGAACGCTAGTGGTAAAAATATCAAATAAATGAACCAATCTTCGAAAAGTATTTATTAAAAAATATCCTGGAAGTGAGTCACTCCCCACACCACATACACATTTTTAAACTCTCATTTTTGGCATCTTTAAAAAAATTTGCCAGCGTGTATAAATTTGTATGAAGCTAAAGAATACAGCCAATTTTGGAAACGATTTTCAACTTACTTCGAATAAGGTTTTAACTATTACCTGAAAATAGAAATGTGAAGTTTGAAATGATTTATCTCAATGACCGTTAGCTCTTTTTCGCTCAAAATTTTACATTTAAAGGAAAATATATTCAAGATTGCTTGTGTTTATTTTCGGAACTCTAGCTGCAAAATTAACGAAGTTAAAGATATATGATCAGAAAATGTGCAAAAGTTCCCACAGTGCGTTCCTAGTACGAATTCTAAAAAATACCGTATTCTTAAATAAGCCCATATCGCAGGCAACACAACGTATACATTTCAGGTTTCTAGCCAAAGCGGTCCGTTAAGGTGTAAATTTGTCTACTGTTTGCCTCTTCACATTTAAATTCCCAAAATCCCCTTTTAATTGGAGATCAGTAAAACATAAGAATGATGTGCACTGTGACGTATGAGTAATAAATTTTATTATTAATATCAATCATACGACTAGTAGTACTTAATGTTGTGCTTTTAGTATTAATATCACTCATACGTCTTGTGGTACTTATTGTTGTGTTGATTTAGGTAAACATTTTCAAGTTTTTTTTTTTTTTAACACAATTGGTTACAACTTCGGAACTTATTCATGAATTTTCTTAAAATTGATCATGATATCTTCGTTGGAAGATGAACTGTACGTTGCGCAGTGACATTCAGAATAACTTTGGAAAAATATAAAAGAACTACTTAATTCAGCATTAAAATTGCAATTATTGCAAATATGCTTTACAGAGATTTAAAACGGTTATAAGTATCCCAGATAGATAATATTCTAAATAATTATGATCAAATTAAACATATTTAAAAAAACAATTAATCAGTTGCTAGAAATTTGAAATTTTGAAATTTTTTTTCACAAGGGAGGTATCCCAACCCGACATCGCAGATTTTAATGAACTTTGAGTATGTTGTAAAGGAGCAAAAATGAAGAGACACGTATTTTTTTAGCTGCCCAGTCTCACGTTTAAGGGTTAAACATTTATTTGCTTTTGTAAGGAAACCTGTCTTTTATTTACAAGACTAGATTTATTTGCACGCAGGGTTAAAGTACTTAAGGATTGATACCCATATTTTCTATATAGTGGACACAGCGTTGCCACATTTTAGAATTATTTGAAATATAGAGGAAAAATACTCTTCAGGGAAAGTCGCCTAAAAACCGAAAGTTTCGATTATCGGGAAAAGCTCTGACACCCTCTCTATGAAATGAAATAGGCATTATTGCTATGCATTATTTTTAGCTTAATACAAATAAAATTGCCTAACAAAATGCCAGATTTTATGTTACTCAAAAGTAATTTTTTTATAACTAAATACTTTAAAGTCTTTAGGCATAATTTGTACACCAGTGAAAGCGTTCTTCAAAAAACATTTTATTTGATACAACATTTACTTATACTTACTTTTAATAGAACGAAATATACCGAAAAAAACGTAAAATTGGGTAATTGTTGAATCCACTTAGTAACGCCTAAACATGAGATTAAGCAGCTAAAAAAAAAAAAACCGGGTCCCTTAAATTTTTATTGATGCAATATATATTTTCACGAACGGCGCGGAGTCCACTTAAGGAAATTGTATTTGAGGACTTCTAGAGAACTTCCGAACTAATGTGACAAAGAAATATATAATACTTAGATAAATTAACATTGTTGTAATGCATCGCCGCTTTGAAGGCCTTAGAATTTGAAGCGATATGAGGGAATGTATCCCAGCAAAAAATAGTGCTTACCCAGAAGCAGTTCTGGAAGGCATTCTTTAATTACAGAGCGCTTCCGAAAAAATTCCAGAAGGCCTGAATTTTTGTTCGCGATGTCCCACTTAGTATGTCTCTTTTAATGGACTCTAAGAAGCAATAAATTCATGCTTCCGTAGGCAATGCTTCATAGTATGCATTTACTGTAAGCATTACTGCTTCATTGTAAGCATTATTCACTGCTACAAAGAAGGCATTTAGAGAAGCACAACATAATGCCTTCGCTAATTGTTTTATTGTATGCAAGGCGGTGAAGCGCTATTTAGTTACTGATTATTAAAGCGAGGTTTATACATTCAACACAAGTTCCCACACCCGAAAATATTTTTAGCAGTTTATGAAAACTGTGGAGCTATTTTTTTTAAATATGTGATCACAGTTGTCATACACCCAGACATTCTGCCTTACACATTCAAATTATCAGATACATAGTAGATTTCTTATCGACGAATTACACTGTGAAACAGGGTTTACCTGCCTCAGGGTTTTCCAAAGTTCGTGTTGGCAAGAGTGAATTGAAACTGAAATGATTTGATTGTACTGTGTTATAAGATACAAGTTCATTGAACACTTTAGAGCCCGATTTTTAATTACAGGCATATCTTAGACCAAACTCTGTGTTAATATAAATTTAAGCATAACAAGTATTTATTTAAATCTTGTCACTTCACAGCGGTCCTAGCGGAGATATTTGGAACTAATGTACGACAGTTTGACATAATGTATATTTCAAACGGCTTCACATTTTTCCACATTTAAATACTGTATATTTCGATCTACAGTCCATAGTTTTAGATAGAAAAGTTCTCCAAAGAATGTTACAATTGTAATTTATTTTGAAAGTTCAAAAATATATTTTTCGTCTATACAGCGAAAAGTCCTTGAAAAGTCTATTTTTAAATTTGTTATTTATTTTAATTTCATGCAATACTTTTTTCATTTTTTTAATTTCACCAAACTAAAGAGCTGACACCTACTCCATCATTTATAATTCCCTTTATGTCACAACAAACTGGGCACATTTAATCATACAATTGAAAACGAGAAATAAAAAAAAAAACACACCAAACTTAAACTCAACTCAATTTTTTAAACATAATTCGCATGCAACGACCAACCCACCGACCGACCAACAATGATGATGATGGCGACAGCAGCAACACAACATGGGGTATCATAGAGAGACATTTTTATATAAAATGAAATCGAATGTCATATGTCAGTTATAGGCTATACAAAAATCCTTGCTACAAAAGGAGTAGCTGCCTGTAGACGTTAAAGGAAAGGTAAAGTGTGTGTGTGTGTAATATAACTGCACAATGCATGCCGCAGCATGTTTATTACATATACTCTATACAAATACAGTTATTTACAAACATTACTGTTGCCACCAATACTCCCTCTAGTAAAGCCATATCATGGACGGATGGCCTTGTCATCATCATCATAATATTAATATGGAGCAGGATATTATATATACATTAGGGTGTCCCTTAAATCAATTTTTGGTTTATTACACCTCCCAGTTTCATTACCATTTGTAGAAAACAGTGTATAATTATTAAAAATTTTCCAAAATCAAAACATTAACCAGTGCCGAATTTCGGCTGAAAATGGCATATTTGTGGAAAAAGTGTATTTTTTAATTTAAGTTTTTAATTTTCGGTTAAATTTCAGTTATTAATTTAATATGTACATAAACTCGAAATTATTCAGATATTAAATTCTGACTTCATCAGATATTATTAACCGCTTTTAACCAGGAATCAAAAATGATTGGATAAAAATGCAAAAAAAAAATTTTTTTTTAATTAATTTTAAAAATTTTTTTAAATTACTAATTTGGAGATGTCGATTACTATTTTTATAATATGCAATAACAATAACGAAATTGAAAAAATTATAATTCGTGTTTGTGTGAAATTCCGTGTTGACAATTGAACATTTTTATTTTCTTGGCAATCTAAAAGTACTTTATTTTACTTTTATTTTTTCTAAAATTGACTTAATTGGCTCTCGTACTTTATTTTATTTTTAGTAATTTTCCTTCTCTTGAGCACCGTTTATTCATATAAAAAAGTTTAAAATTTGTCGGTCCTAAAGGGACTAAAATGTACTAAAATGGATCTAGTTCGGGACACGCATACTGGCTCAGGAAAACTGGACAATTTTTGAAATATTGCAGAAATTTCCGTTCATTTCAGTACCCACACTTTTATATAAATTCGCTTTTCATTTTTTTGGAACAGGATGCCCGTTTTCGTTTCGGGCCCAGGGAGGCCCGGTGCCACTAATTTTTAACTTCGTTTTTTTTTTCTTATTTCAGAGGAGTTCATGTATATAGTTTTTTTAATTTCCGTGGGACCGCTGAAATGGACTTTGGCCAATCAATTTTCATAAAATATCCTGGAAAGGAGTCGCTCCACACACAAACACAAACTATTACACTTTTTAATAACATTTTTTTCTTTAATTGCATTTATTATATTATAAAAAATGAAATCCATATTAGACATTTTAAAAAATCTTTAAACCTATTTAAAGAAAAAAAAACAGGTTTTTGCAAATTTGTGGGCTACTTTTAGTTCCAGGGTAACTGGGGTTAATGATATCCGTTGAAGACAGAATTCCACATCTGAATAATAATTTTGAGCAAATTAAATAAATAAAAGGAATGAAAAATTAATTTTCAAAATATCGAAAATCAACTTCTTTCATTTATAACAATTCTCAATAAAACTGGGGGTTGTAATGACACATCTATATTTAAAGGACACCCTAACATACATGCATCACAAAACTCAACTAGATACATTCTCTGCATACCCTGAAAAAATATTTAAGAGTTTTGTAGTGATGGTGCAGGAGGATATAAAAAAGCTTATGATTCTATTTAGGTTTTTTTTCGCCCCCTCCTGCATATGGGGTCTACCACTTCTATTTGGTTGGTGTTGAATTCGGTTGGTTTGTTTGACATTATTATACGCCTGATGCATTCCATTTATGATGGTTTTTAATAGTAAATGTCATCAAAGCTACCGAGAGTGCAATGGAAAGTTGGATCATAATGATAGTGTTATTTTATGTTTTTGTTGTAGTTGATGTTGTTTTTGGTATTGTTGAATATTTTTATGTTGACGACGTTGGCAGGAGTGTCAACAACAAAAAATGGAGTAAAAATAACGCATAGAGTTGATTGCTTTGAGTAAAAATAAAATTTAGAATAAATTTAACCCTAAAAAGACCTAACAAGGGAGGTATCCGGAGGCGGACATGCAGATCTTATTGGACTTTGGATATGTTGTAGGTTTAGGTTTTTAGCTGACAAATCTTATGATTAGGGGTTACCAACTGGGGTCAAATTTACCCCATTTTTAGTTTTTTAGTATAATTTCTATATATTTTATAAACAAATTTGATATCACACGAAATCTTTTTTCTAGACATATTCCTGCCGATATACCTAAATACTTTCAAGTATTTTTGATACTCAAGTAACGCTAAAACTAGCGTTTTATTAAGGAATTGTAGTTCATTGCGTTAACCCTTTCGCACTACAATGTACACATTTTTAAAGACATATAAAAAATTTGATAATGCAATAAAACTTATTTTTGTTTTAATAGTTTCATTTGGATATTAGTCATTGATAAAAAAAATCATTATATGCATAAACTATTCATTAGGGCAATATAGTCGCGATATGTTTTAAAAAAGTCCAATTTTTTTAATCAACCTTTAACTCCGAAAAAGGGAGTTGGTGTATCTCCTAAACTAGCAAATCTAGGATCTGGAAATTTGCCACATGATGAACAGAACAAACTTAAAAAAAGTATTTTTGGTTAGTCGAATAGTTTAGTGGTAAAAATGGGCTGAGAAATTTCCAAAATTCGATTTTTGGATCCATTTTTAGGTGGGTAGGAGGTGAAGCGGGCATATCTTTGAACCTTTTTCTTTTTAATATAAGGACCCCCAACAAGAATTTGAAGTCAAAAAATATATTCACAAACAAAAAGTCGGTTGTGAAAGGGCTTAAATAATGTATATTAAATATTAAATGTCTGAACTTTTGCCTATAATGCTAATCATTTCTACGCAAGTTTTCCCGGAGAGCTAGTTTTAGCTATATATCAAATAATTACAAAATGGGGCCATTCTTTGTGGGCGTTGTGGTGTAATGGTTAGCGCGTTGGACTGTTACACAGATGGTCCCGGGTTCGATTCCCGGTGACGACAACATCAATTTAAAAAAATAATATGTATGAATTTTCTATCACTTATATGTATCGCTACGCCCACCTTCGGTGTTTCCATAGCACTTAACCCCACCGAAGTAAAATAATGAATCAGGGCTATGAAACAAAAACCTTCAATAAATTCGCCAACTCTACATCAGGTGGCGAGCAACAACTGTTCTAAGACTTATCATCTCGCGCAATTGCAGTGTTACCATGTTTGAAGCCCTTCATTTTTGATCAGCTTTCATCTCTCCACTATCCCCTTTCCAAAGAAAGCAACACAGTAATTAATAGGAAGAATTTCCTGAGTGTTGCTTCTCTTTTAAACAAAAAAAAAATATCTCTTATTCAAAGTTTATGTAAATCTGCGGTTTCGCGTTGGGATACCTCCTTTGACAGATTTTTATTTGTCCCAAATGGGTTAAATTTTTTCCCTGCCAAGAGTTTGTAATTTTATATAAATGAAAGTGAACGTGTATAGATGTTGGACATATTAAAGCTAAAAATGTTATAAAATATTCTACGACATTGTTTAGGGTTATATGTAGTTATCCAATGATGACATTAGTTTTAACAGATCACCAGTTTTAATTTTTCACCTGTATGAGTTTTGTTTTTAATGTTAGCAATAAAAAAACTAACATTGTGGTTTCTATGAAGCGGAAAACCAACTTTTTTATGGGTCAAATTAGTGGAATAAATTTTAAAAATTAGGTTTTATATGAAATTGTTGGCAATCTATGAAACTGATAAGAATTCGATGAAAAGTTTTAGACAATAACAAAGCTTTTACTTTAGTTAAAGCTTTTGATTTATTTATTGAAAGTATTCTTAAAAAAATTGCACGAAAACCCGAAAGTTTAAATTTTTTTATGAAACTTGTTGTATATTTCACTGAGAGAATTCTGTTCATGATAATAATGAGTTTTTGTATTGAAGAAATGAAGTTACACTGAAACCCGTCCATTGAAACTGTTCATTAAACTAATGCAAGTTTTCACAAAACTTTATAAAAAAAATATAATTTTATTATGACACTTTAAATATAGAAGTTTCATTAAAAAGTCAGTTTTATGGAAAGTATGAAGCTTTTCATTAATTTCAAGAACATTTTTGTTAACTTTGTGAAAAATCATTATTTTGCCTGCACTAAAATACTCTCTGTGTTCAGTCAGTTGAGCTGTTAAAAGAAAAATGAGTTAGTAAGAGGAGTTAGTTAGTAAAACTCTCCTGTTAGAATATGCCAGGACGTCATGTCGTACTGCACACGTCCTGTGCATGACCTTCAAATGATGGAACTTCAAAGTATACTAGCAGGACCATAAAGAATTTTTACAGGAGGCTCAGAGGAGGACCTAAAAGGATGTTCACAAAATACTCAGATGCCCCAAAAGGCTGTTCACAGGGTACTCACAGGACCTAAAAGTGTGTTTACAGATTACTCACAGGACTAAAAGGGATATTTACAGGATACTTGAAGGACCTCAAGTGATGTTTACACCCAGGGCCCAAAATAATGTGAACATGATTCTTACAGGACCTAAAAGGATGTGTACAGAATACTCGCAGGATTTAAAAGGGAGTTCGCAGGACCTAGAATGATTTTTGTAGGATACTCGCATAATCTCGAATGATTTCCAAAAGATACTCATTAGAGTTCTTCAAGCTTGTATGGAGGATAAAAAATTTTGACTTATTGACAGGAAATCATACTTGGCTACAAAAAAATTTTATAAGTTATACTTTCATTAAAAAAAAAATTAAATAAAAAGCTGTAAACAAAAATTATAAGCATTTCAAATCAGTCAGTCGAAGTTGGCCCACCCTGTATAACAGATAATTCTAGAAGGATTTAGTTTTTTTAAAACGTTTTATTTTCCCAAGAGATTGCCTATCACTGCACTTCAACTACTTTTATTTTTGTAGTGTTTTTTCTTTTTTGTGGTGTTTGTTTTGTTTTATTTCTGCTTTTATATCTAAACACACACGCAAAAATTATAACTTTCCTATTAGCCAGGTAATATTCACAAGCATACGTAGGAAAAATTTTCTGTGAGAGAAGACGCCCACTGACGCACTAGTTTAGTTTAAAAATCTGCTTTTAGAAACACCTACTGATACATCACAAAGTGTGTAAAATGTGTCAATTGATACCCTCATATGACACCATCATGTTAAACTGACAGTGGTTTTCCATATAACATTGTGCGACCTGTACGTCACCTGGGACCGGTATCTTTTCTACCTATCAGCTAGTGGAAACATCCCTCCTACTTTTACTGAGGAGATATTAAGTATGCCAGAAGTTGTAGGCGCATCACTCTTATACAAGTGCTAAGGCCATACCATCTACCCCTTGCCGTTGGATCCTTCTTGTCCCATTTCTATCTGGAAGGGAAGCTGGAATGTCGATCGATAATAGTAGAGTAGTCCGATTATAGTTTAATCTTCTACTTTAACTGAGATACATATTTCCTGAATTTAAATTATCTCAAATTTTTGAAAACTCTCAATACAAATTGAAATTTCTTATTAAATAAAGTGTTTATGATTATTTTGTTCCATTAAATATTGCCCACTTTTAGGCTGACATTAATATTAAATACACTAAAGTATACTTTAAGCCTTTAATAATTAACACAAAATTATAGCCTACATTTAAGAAAATCCAAACAGCATCATTAAAATTAAAGTCTTCTTTAAGACTTCGTTGTATGTATTTTAAAAAGTAATAAAATCACATAGAAAATTGATTTTAAATCCTACAAAATCTTTTCATAATTATAAAATTTTTCTTAATCCTTATTGTAACTGGCAATTTAAATTTCAATTTCAATCCTTAATACTTTATGCCATATAAAAAAAAACAACTCTTTACAGAATCATAAGTTTGTTTTTGCTTTCGTTTTTGTATGTTTGTTCTTATTCATTCATGTCTTGTGAAATAAATATGTCACAAATGAAAATTGCAATTAATTTTTGCCAACAATATGTACAACATACTAAAATATTGTCGCATAATAATAATGGTATGAAAACGAAAATAAAGCTACTGACAAAATATTGCATGAAGAGGGATATTGAAAAAAAAGAAGTAAAAACACAATACAAAAAAAAAGTACAAAGAATCATTGCCAAAAACATAAAGATTTTTCAATTCTATAGGTACAATTTACAATACAAAAATGTAACAAAAAAAAAATATATAACACACTATGTGACATACAATATTACAAGGATTTTGATATAAATTTGAAGAGACGTGCATTGAAATATTTTTTTTTAAAAGACATTTCTATATATTAAAAGATTTTTCTCCACACAGCTCCTATTCTCAGAAACGTCTCTGTTTTGAAAATCTCAAAATTTATAGTATAGAAAATTTGTTCTCGTATATGTCGTCCTTGCATGTGCTTTTATATATGAACAATTTAATACTTTGTTATATTCTTTGTTACAAATTTGTTAGATTTTCTAACCATTCTTCTGCTCTTAGCCAACGTTTTATTGGTATGAAAAATAAGGATAATACTTATTTGAAGGAGTATAATTACAGTATAAATATGCACTCTCTGGCAATGCAAATGGCTAGGGTTCGGAGGGATCCGTTTTGTAAAACCACTGCAGGGCAACTTTTTTACTATTTTTCTTAATAAGACAAATATATACACTCAGCTATTTAAAAATTCATTCCCCCTTGAATCCATTTCTTGCCCTATATTCAGTGCTCCAATTCCACCCGTAAATTGTTTCAATTCACTCGTTGCGTTGGCCTTTCCGTTCCTTTTCATTCCCTTAACTTAGTGTTCTCATTCCACTAGTCCCACGTTTCATTCTATATCGTCATCCTTGTTCCAATTCCACTCGTTCCATTTTATTCTAGTTGTTTAGATTTCACTCATTTCTCGTTTAATTCCATATCGTTCTGATTACGTTTATGCCATGAAAATTTTCAAAATTTTAGGATAAAAACTTTTGAAAACTGCTGTGACTCAGGTCACACCCGAGGGTGACACATATTATAAAATTCAGATTTGAAGTTAAATTAGTTTGGACCCACTTCCCTTAAAAATTCCCAAAAATCCCTTCTTAATGAATCTCTGCGGCTAGCAGTTTGGAACGGCTGCTTAAAGGGTAGACTTTTCCATTTAAATACCAGGAGGAGCCTTCAATCACGTAAGGAATTTTTCAATCTAGATGGCTCTTAGATAATCAGGATGTTGAGAGTTCTAAGTGACACTGTATACCACATAGAAATTCGCTTAGGTGAGATTTTTGGTATTTTGGATTTTTGGTAGGGGAAAAAAGTGGAAAAGTATTCTACGTGAAGGCCTGCCTTAACCACTTTGGCTAGAAACTTGAAATTTTTAATATAGGCTCCTGCGAATAAGATCTAGATCACTGGAATGGTTTGTTTTTTTTTTTAATTTTGACCCCTTGATGGCCTGACCAAACCGCTAAAGCGAGGAATTAATCGCTTAGACGGAAATTTTGGATATACTTTCAAATCTTTTATGGGAGCCCATCTTACACTTTATGAATTTTTGATAAATCTTGGTATAAGTGGGCTTTAAATGAAAGAAAGTTAAAGTTTATTGACCTTTGTAAATTGAAACATGCACTACAAGAGGTAAAAACAAATAAAAAAAAGTAATTCAATTGTCTTCTTAATATATTTCGATAGATAAAACTATCGGGGACGAAGTATCGGGTTTTTAAGCTCCTTATAATATATAATATTTATAGTTAATTTAATTAAAATTACATAGAGCGCAGCTGAATGGTTTTATGAAACTGACTTTGATTTCATTATGGACCACAAAATATCTGAGCTCGCTATTTAAAATTCCATTGCTAAGAAATTAAGTGCCACCCTCTAGATTAAACTGAAAACAATGGTTTTGAAGTGAAAGGAACAAAACCGAAAATATACGAACAAGAAAATCTAGTAATAACAATAAATTTAATAGATTTTTCTAACTAGTTAGTTGTTGTTCATGCATTCTTTAATAACCCCTAAAAGCATACTATACAAATTTTTCTTTTGTAATAGCAACAAAACTTTGCTTTAAATCCTACAAATTTTTACTGGTAAGACCCATAAAATCTAACGTTTTTGGCGACATTGCTACACATTGGATAAAAACAACCATTTAGATTTTAATTCTTGTTTCAGAATTAATAAAACGTGCCTTTTTTCCAAGCAGGCAAGCTAAGTTAATCATGATATTGTCGTTGAAGATGACGATGATGATGACGTTCAGTTTGTTTTGTACGAGGTGTTTTTTATGTATGCATGTCAAAATCTAATTAATGACTTGTGGCAAGTTATGCAGTTGTTGTATGACCAACCGTTAAATTGTGGCAAAGAAAAAAATATGTTGTAAATATGTAGTAAACTGAAAAATAAATATTATTTAACAATAGTTATATAAAAAAAAACGTATAATTTCTAGGTCACAAGAGTAAGAAACTTATTTGAAATATGAAAAAAAAAGAAGAAAATGTTTTATGCACTTATAGTATAAACGGAAACAGAAAATGAGTAAATGAGTAAAGGGAAATTTATTTTGTTTAAAACTTTATTTAAAAGTAATAGGGGAAGGTGCGGTAATTTGGGACGTGGGTTAATTTGGGACTTTGCATTTTTTCACATACTAATACATTTTCGAAATTTCTAACTATTGTGTCTTGTTCCTTTGTAAATTATTATCACTTTGAGCAATCCATATTTTAGGAAGCGCACTTTTTATTATTTTTATGTAGCAAAATATCATTAAAAAGATGTTCCTATTGGTGTTCTTGTTTTTTTGTAAACTAAAGTATATATAATACTTTCGTTAAAAATTGAAAATCAAGTAAATATAAAAAATTAAGCTAGTTAAACACTAAAGCCCGTATTCATTAAAAATCTTAATTCAGATTTTAAATACATTTTAAGAAAATCAGCGAGCTGAGTTTTAGCAACAAAATTAGTGAAATTCAGCTAAAGTTTTGTTAAGACTTGGTTGATTAAAAAATCAATGCTAAAAGTTAACAACATTTTTGCTGATTTACTAGTAGACTGAAAAAAAAATCGTAAAATTTGTAGAAAAATTATACTTTTGTTAATTTTTTTGCTAAAAACCTAAATTTTTTTTGGGATTTTTTTAAAAATAATTTACAATAGTTGAATATAAATAACTATATATAACATACACAAATTATCTTTCAAGCTGCTAACATCAATGGTTGTCTAAATGTTGGCACTGTTTACACAAGACAAATGTCGTAGATAATTCTAGAAAAGAAACGAAAAATAACAAAATATTAAATATATAACCCTTTTTTTGCAATAAGAAAAAGGAAACATAAAAAATTACCTAAGATGTGTATCCTTTGTCTTTCACGTTAGTCTGTCTACCTGGAGGGATAATTGTTTGCAATTTGACCACACTACATTAATAATCATCTATAACATTTAGTTTACAAATACACATGCAATCTTTATTAAATTTAAATATTATATTATTTGTCTTTAATTTAATTAATATACAATTACTTTCACAAGTAAGTGACAACACACAATTTATATATATATTATGTCCTGTGGTTCCTATTGGGAACAAAGAGCCACAACGAATTTATTCCATTCGGACCGGTTGGATGATATTCTCTTCACTTCTCGCCAGCTTTGATCAGTAGATATGACTTCTATATTTAGTTGACGGCGCCATGTGTGAGACGGTCTGCCTACTCTTCTCGTCCTACCCTGTGGGTTCCACTCAATGGCGATTTTGGCAACGTCACCTGGAGGTCTGCGCAGCGTGTGACCAATCCAACGCCATTCGCAATTCATTATTTCTATATGGATTGCCCCGCTGGTTTGTTTGTCTCCAAAGTTCTCCATTGGATATGGTGTTAGGCCAAAAAACTTTTAGGATTCTTCGGAGACATCGATTAACAAACACTTGTAGGGAGTTTATCTCGTGTTCTGCTGTGTTCCACGTCTCGCATGCATAAAGCAGCACAGATTTGACACAGGAGTTAAAGATGCAACACAAAATTTAACTTGTTTTAATATACAATTTTGTTTTATGTAAGAAAAAGAGATACAACAATCTTCCCTGGTTGATTTTGTTATATGTCTTACAAAAGTTGTATTTTTAGTATTTTTTTTTTTTTTTATTAATAATAATCATATAATTACAAATTATATACTATTACCCCAACCGAGCACTAGCTACTATGGCCTTCGGCGCGTTGTAGCGAAAACAGACCAGTGCTTCTGGTGGGAATCGAACCCACGACCCCCGCCACTTATACGCCAGCACGCTACCAACAAGCCTACCTCGTCTCTACTACATCTTGACATGCGTGACATCTACTTCATTCTGCGTATATCTTTCAAACTAGTTGTCTTCCACACTATATACAAAAATAATGATCCGATTTCACTAATACGTTGTACACATAATCTGAAGACCTTTTAAAAGAACTTGATCGAAAAAAGTTCAACTTTTAACATAAACAAGCTATAAATGATAACATGTGTCGGGAATTATTCGATCTCACTCCTTAGTTTTAATTTAACTGTGCGTTAAATATCAATTGGGCTCTTAGTAATGAACCATAATATCTGTATTAAATTTACACAACTTTATTTTCACTGGTTTGAAGCGTATCAATTTAGATCAAACTCAATGTATTATAATCCATTTATACACTACGAATAGATTAATGATTTTTTGGATCTAATTTTAATTCAATTAGATAAAGATTGGCCCAGTTATAATCTGACGCATTCATACGTTGATACAGGCCCCCAGTGCATGAAATTTTGAACCATTTACATATGTTGTTGACAAGACATATAACGTTATTTGACATAATTTTCAAGTCTGTCATTCGAATAGTATTTTCGTACAGACGCCATGGAACAAAAAATACGTGAAGAAATTTTGCACACTTTCTTAGAAAATCCAACATTCAGTTGGTTCGAAAATTTGAACATGAATACTCCTAACTTGCCCATAATTTCGGCCAATCGAAAGATATTGGGCAAATGTTAAAAAATAAATTGAAGAAGAGTAATAAAGAAGGCAAAAAAATTAAGTTATAATGTTACAAAATGGAACCAGAGTGCTAAAAAAGTAAAGCCGAAGGATGTGCAAAAATTAATGGGGAGCACCAACAAACATGTCCGTTTGTTCGTAACAAAGAAGATTAATTTATTTGTATGATTTTCCTTAAAGCTGAATAAATTTCCTTTAATTTGGTGTATAATTTATAAAAATGTGTCTGTTATTTACAAAGTTATAACTACTTTGTGCGTCCAGATTATAACTGGGCCATTCTTATTATAAGGCTATATCAATTTTGATACATATTTTTTTTAATCGGGTAATTATATTATATCATTCAAATAATAGTCAAAATCTAAAATTAGGCATTTTATAAATCTTTAAAATTAATTTAAAAATACGTTTTGCATTTTAATTAAATCAAATTTGTTTAAATTAAATTTGTTCAAAATTCCGAGTTTTGAGAATTTTGAGTAAAAATAAACTATTCGAAAATTCAAAAAATATTAATCGTTTTCTTCCATTTGAAACCATTGGTAATAACACTGTAGGTGTAATGACATATCAAGTTTAAGGACGACCTATTACATATTGTTGTATTACTCAGTTATGGTTTACTCAATATAAAAATTTGTGTTGCCTACCTTAAGGCGAAAATTTTAACTACAATTACAAGTTTACTTTAAGAGGCCAATTAAAATTTTTCACTTATTTTTTTTTTAATAGTTCATTTCAATAAACGTTTCCAAAAAAAAGTAAAAGTATTTAGATTTCAGCCACAGAAACCCATTATGTGTCTAAAAATAAATTATAAAAACTAGCAAACTTAAGGTTAAATATAAGCCAATACCACTTGTCTCTATATACAACAAAAAATATGCACATAATTTAGTAAGTAAAAATAAAAAATTGCAAACAGTAACTAAATAATAATAACCAAAAAACAACTACTACCACTTAAACTGTTAAAGAATTTTGTTCTACAAAAAGAAACTGCAATCATATTTTTTTTATACTACAACTAAAATTGGTTTAAAATACTTTGATTTGAACATGCCAAAAAACATATGAAAAAAAAACTTAGTAAAATACGTAAAACTCAAATTGAAATGAAATGCAATTAAACCACTCGACCTTAAACTAATTGTACGATAAAACCAAGTAAAAGACAAACCTTAAAAAAATATAAATTGAAACTTGAATAAAATTGGTTAGGAAACGAAAAAAACACCCTAAAGAAGGAATTGTTACTCAAAACTAAAAGAATTCCATTTGCAATTGAGGCGTAAGTCATTGGTGGTTTTTGCGTTTTTCTGCTTGGGTAATTGCTAAGATTTAAAAAACAAAATAATCTACTAAAAAAAAAACAAGAAAAGTTGATTCAAAGGCCAAACATTTAGCAATTTTTATAATTTGTGTTATTGTGTTTTCTCCTTGTGCATAAAATGACGATCAGTAGTGGAAGATGAATTATAATTGGAATGTAAGACGATAGACTACAAATAACTGTTGTGAAATATTTATTAAATGAACAATAGCTAAAGAACTTTTTACTTGAAATATTACACAAAATTATGCCATTTGCTTGGCTTACTATGCGATATATGATATAAAAGTATATCGTTATATATAAATATGAGGGCGGATCAATAAGTCCGCGACTTTTTGAATAAAACACAGTTTTTTTGCAAAAAAACAAAATATTTTTCAACATAATCTCCTTTTAGCTCAATACACTTAGTCCAACGTTTCTCCAATTTTTGTATTCTTTCCAAAAAATAGGATTTTTCGAGGTCCATAAAATATGAATTTCTTGGCCATATGGGGTCGTTTTTTTTTTTTAAATCCTCGTTAAATCGGTACAATAAGTTGGCATAATATTCGCCGTTTATTGTTTTTCCCTTTTGAAGGTAATCGCTGTGGATTATCCCGCGTGCATCCCAAGAAACTGTTGCCATCGCCTTATTGCCCACGATTACGTTTATGGTCAATTGAGAGCTAACGCGGCACCCATTTTGCAGACAGCTTTCTTAAACCCAACTGATAATTTAAAATCGAAACCACACTGCCATATGAAATGCCCATGGCATCAACAATCTTACGCACTTTTACTCTTCGATCGGCCAACACCATATCGTGGATTTCTTCGACATGTTATTGTATTTTGACCTCAATTGGCCGTCCAGAACGTTCACCGTCATTTGTACTTGTGCGACCACAACGAAAGTCAGTAAACCACTTTTTTAAAATTAAAATCGATGGTGCAGAGTCCCCATAGTATTTATCAAGCTTTTCCTTGGTTTGATTGGACGGGTTTATTTTCGCAAAAAATAATGTTTAATGAGCACTCGAAATTCACTTTTTTTCATTAAAAAAAAATCCACTAGGTTATAGGTTTTGAACAGCTGTTAAACGCAAAGTAATGACGGAACTTGCTCAAAATTTGACAGTAGTCTATTAATAGGTGATAATTGATGGGAGCAGTATTGTATTTCATATAACTATGAGGGAAGTTCGAAAGTCACGGACTTATTGATCCGCCCACATAATATCATAATCTATGCATTAACCCCATATATAATCACATATTAAATATATTTGAAGATGAAAGAATATAAGACCATGTACACATTTTTTTTTCTTGGGTTAGAAATTGCCATTACTTATAAAATGACGTCATAATTAAAATAGCTGTACATCACAAAATATGTTTTGAAAAATTTCCAGATGGCTTTACATTTTCACACCTAACTTTTGAAGCTGTTAACCGATTACTCTCATTTTAAATACCCAATACGCTTATAAGATTAGTAAATAAACTTAACAAATATTAAGTACCTCGCTTCTTTATTGGCGAAATATTTTGCATTTCAACAGACAGAGTGACATCGCGTAGTCAGGTTTGCTATTCATGCTGATCAAGAATATAAATATATATGTAATTTCTAAGTCCAGATTTCTTTCGATGAATTACAAATAGAATGACAAACTAAAGAGCTGATTTATATCTGTAGATGAATGTTTATAAGACCCAGACAAAATTGTTATGGGGAGGATAACCGTGTTATCCAAATAACTTACAATACAATAATTCCGTTAAAATTTCAGCGATTTTTAAGTTTTGTCAAAAAATTTTAAGCAGCAAATAGAAGTGATTAAATATTATGGAACCCAATCATTATCTGAAATTTTTTGATAATCCGCTTTATACCACTTTCAAAAAAAATGTTTCAAATAAATTTAAAAAATCAAAAAGAGAAAAATTCAAAATAATATTTATAATAATAAAAGTAAAAAAATTAAAGCCTTAAATGCGGTTTCATCAAATTTATATTTATCCTCCGTCGTGTTTAATTAAAAAATTAAACAAAAATATTTTTTGTGTTTGAAAAAAATAATCCACTAATATTGGCAATTTTAAAGAATGTTATTTACTTTGTTTGTTTATCATGTCATATTGAGCTTGTGTTCTGTCGTTTTAATTGTAATTTAGCACTACTGTTGGTATGAAGAGTAAACGGTAAAAAACGAAAAGTGTTGCATGTTGTATTGTATCAGAATGCAGTGATTTGCATAAATGCAAATTACTTTATGCATTTTTTTTCTCAACAGTTTTACTTTAGCATTACGTTCATATTTTTTTTGAAAGTTAAGAAGCCATAAAGGTTGTACAAAATTTATGCAAAATGGTATTCTTTCTTTTATTATAACTTTTATGTAAAGTTATTTTTTTAATAAAATGCAAATATTTACAAAAAGAAGTCTCAATGGTGAAATGCAGCAAAAAAAATAATGGAAATTAGATTTGCGAAAATTTAAGTGGTTGATTTAAAAGTTATAATGAAAATTAGAAAACAAAATTATTGAAGCTGAATATAATAAACGCGATATCACTTTATTAAGTCACTGGATAAAATATATTTTATTAAAGACATTTCTAAATGTTGGTACAAAAACTTTTCTTTGAACCTTTAAACTAGAACTTAAAAAGTTTTTAAATATCATCTAAATTACAAAACCTTTGACAGATTTATTGCATTGTTGTTTAATCCTTGGCGTTTCTGAAATAGCTATATAAATTTTAATAAACTGGATCTTGTTTTATTATTTTCATTCAATTGAATTTCGAAATTCGTATGTGTACTAAGTTTGACATAAATTCTAAATAACTAAATAGGGTAGAAGCGGGAGGTATCGCAACTGAGACACATATGTCACCCCCTGAGTTTGGTAGCGTTTTAAAAGACGCATACGGTTTAATAATTCGTCACATCGGATTATATCAGGTCTGGCAAAAACTATTACACGTTGTTTTCAACATTTTCTGAATTATTTCAAAATCTTAATTTGATTGGAAAAATCTGTTAAAAGTTACGGGGGTATATAAATATTTTCGCTTTTCAAATATTTCTTGAAACTGAAACTGAAAATGGTAAAATTTTTACTAGAGTTTGTAAATCGTCTTTCGAAATGATAAAGAACAAATTTTAAACAAGTCTTAAATCTTTTTTAACAGAATTTGGTGAACAAAAAGAAAATACGTTTTATATGATTCAAAGATCCACAA
>CM037854.1:208055932-208074358 GCA_021234595.1 Delia radicum
TGTACATTGTAGTGCGAAAGGGTTAAAGCAATGAACTACAATTCCTTAATAAAACGCTAGTTTTAGCGTTATTTGAGTATCAAAAATACTTGAAAGTATTTAGGTATATCGGCAGGAATATGTCTTTGAAGAAGTTTTCGTGTGATATCAAATTTGTTTATAAAATATATAGAAATTATACTAAAAAACTAAAAATGGGGTCAATTTTGACCCCAGTTGGTAACCCCTAATCATAAGATTTGTCAGCTAAAACCTAAACCTACAACATATCCAAAGTCCTATAAGATATGCATGTCCGCCTCCGGATACCTCCCTTGTTAGGTCTTTTTAGGGTAAATTTATTCTAAATTTTATTTTTACTCAAAGCAATCAACTCTATGCGTTATTTTTACTCCATTTTTTTGTTGTTGACACTCCTGCCAACGTCGTCAACATAAAATATTCAACAATACAAAAACACAAACAACAACCCCAACAACAAACAACAAATATAACACTATCATTATGATCCACTTTCCATTGCAGTTTTTATCATCCAACACTCTCGATAGCTTTGATGACATTTAGTATTAAAAACCATCATAAATGGAATGCATCAGGCGTATAATAATGTCAAACAAACCAACCGAATTCAACACCAACCAAATAGAAGTGGTAGACCCCATATGCAGGAGGGGGCGAAAAAAACCTAAATAGAATCATAAGCTTTTTATATCTCCTGCACCATCACTACAAAACTCTTAAATATTTGTCAGGGTATGCAGAGAATGTATCTAGTTGAGTTTTGTGATGCATGTATGTTGGGTGTGCTTTAAATATAGATTTGTCATTACAACCCCCCAGTTTTATTGAGAATTGTTATAAATGAAAAGAAGTTGATTTTCGATATTTTGAAAATTTAATTTTTCATTCCTTTATTTATTTAATTTGCTCAAAATTATTATTCAATTATTATTCAGATGTGGAATTCTGTCTTCAACGGATATCATTGACCCCATTTACCTTGGAACCAAAAATGACCCAAAAATTGCAAAATCTGTTTTTTTTTTCTTTAAATAGTTTAAAAGACATTTTATGAAAATTGATTGTCCAAAAGTCCATTTCAGCGGTCCCACGTAAATTAAAAAAACTTAATACATGAACTCCTCTGAAAAATAAGAAAAGTAGTGCGTCGAGCCTCCCTGGGTCCGAAACGGAAACGGGCCTCCTGGTCCAAAAAAGGAAAAGCGTATTAAATAAAAGTGTAGGTCTGAAATGATTTAAAAATTGTCCAGTTTTTCCTGAGCCAGTACGCGCGTGTCTTGAACTAGATCCATTTTAGTACATTCTAGACCCTTCGGACCGACAAATTTTAAACTTTTTTATATGAATAAATGGTGCTCAAGTGAGGGAAATTACAAAAATAAAATAAAGTACGAGAGCTATTAAGTAAATTTTAGAAAAAAATAAAATAAAATACTTTAGATTGCCAAAAAAATAAAAAAGTTCTATGTCAACACACGAATTATAATTTTTTCAATTTCGTTATTATTATTGCATATTATAAAAAACATGTAAGTAATCGACATCTCCAAATTAGTAATTTTAAAAAATTTCTAAAATTAATTAAAAAAAAATTTTCTTTTTTGCATTTTTATCCAATTATAGTTTCATTTTTGATTCCGGGGTTAAAAGCGATTATAATATATCAATGAAGTCAGAATTTAATATCTGAATAATTTCGAGTTTATGTACATATTAAATTAATAACTGAAATTTAACTGAAAATTAAACTGAAATTAAAAATACACTTTTTCCACAAATATGCCATTTTCAGCCGAAATTCGGCACTGGTTAAGGTTTTGATTTTTGAAAATGTTTAATAATTATACACAGTTTTCCACAAATGGTAATAAAACTGGGAGGTGTAAAAACCAAAAATTGATGAATAGTTTTTAAGGGACACCCTAATGTATGTATAATATCCTGCTCCATATTAATATTATGATGATGATGACAAGGCCATCCGTCCATGATATGGCTTTACTAGAGGGAGTATTGGTGGCAACAGTAATGTTTGTAAATAACTGTATTTGTATAGAGTATATGTAATAAACATGCTGCGGCATGCATTGTGCAGTTTATTACACACACACAACACTTTACCTTTCCTTTAACGCTACAGGCAGCTACTCCTTTTGTAGCAAGGATTTTTGTATAGCCTATAACTGACTATGACATTCGATTTCATTTTATATAAAAATGTCTCTCTATGATACCACCATGTTGTGTTGCTGCTGCTCGCCATCATCATCATTGTTGGTCGGCGGTCGGGTGGGTTGGTCGTTGCATGCGAATTATGTTTAAAAAAATGAGTTGAGTTTAAGTTTGGTGTTTTTTTTTTTTTTATTTCTCGTTTTCAATTGTATGATTAAATCTGCCCAGTTTGTTGTGACATAAAGGGAATTATAAATGATGGAGTAGGTGTCAACTCTTTAGTTTGGTGAAATTAAAAAAATGAAAAAAGTATTGCATGAAATTAAAATAAATAACAATTTAAAAATAGACTTTCAAGACTTTCGCTGTATAGACGAAAAATATATTTTGAACTTTCAAAATAAATTACAATTGTAGCATTCTTTGGAGAATTTTCTATCTAAAACTATGGACTGTAGGTCGAAATATACAGTATTTAAATGTGGAAAAAATGTGAAGCCGTTTGAAATATACATTATGTCAAACTGTCGTACATTAGTTCCAAATATCTCCGCTAGGACCGCTGTGAAGTGACAGATTAAATAATACTAGTTATGCTTAAATTTATATTAACACAGAGTTTCGTCTAAGATATGCCTGTAATTAAAAATCGGGCTCTAAAGTGTTTCAATGAACTGTATCCAAAGTTTTCAAAAAAACTGCTAAAAAATATTTTCGGGTGTGAGAACTTGTGTTCATTGTATAAAACCTCGCTTTAATAACACTACTCTCAACAAAATGAAAAAAAATTTCATGTACTCCGGACCTGATGAATTTTTTCTGTGTAGATAACCTTGACATGAGCTCGAAAACGCAAATAAAATTTTTTTTTTCGTTTGGTTTTTTTTTATTTTTTTTTTTTTTAATTTTAAAATTTTTTTTTTGGTTATTTGTTTCGTCCGGCATAACTCAGGAACCACTAGCCCGATTTAATTGAATTAAATTTTAAAAAAATTTAAAATTCCAATTCCCTTAATCTGTTTATATATTGTTTTCCTATACAAGCAACAGTTTCCAGTTAAAAATGAATATATAAAGGAAAACTTATTTTTTGCCTAAAGATTTAAATTTTTTTTTTTAAAAAATCCATAAAAAATCCCAAATGAAAAAAATGTCAAATCTTATTACTTTTATCGTAAGTCACATAACCTATGAGCAAAATGAGACAAAGATCATGAAAATCGATGCACGCGTTTCGCTTTTATTCGCAATTGAGTAAAGGTATGAATTTCAAAATTTGCTCGACATATGCACAACTTTGTCTATGGTAAGGTTTTTTCTTTTTTATTACAAAAAAAATTAAAATTTTTGGGTGACAAAAAATATTAACTTTAAATTAAAAAACATTCGATATATGTACAAGAAATTATCCTAAGGATATCAACATTAATTAATTATAAAAAATTTTAAAAAAAAAATATCTAAACACAAAAATAAAACCTTCAAATTAAAAATAATTATGTGCTTTTGTCTTTCTTTATATTGTTGTGGGTTTGTTTCTCTTATCAGGAACCATATAAGTCCCCCATCTAGCTTCGTTCCAAAATCCTTGGTATCGGTGCTCAATTTCTTTCATTGCTGATGAAAACGCTCACCATGCTCGTCACTCACATCGCCCAGGTTGTCCGGAAAGAAGTCCAAGTGCGAGTGTAGAAATGTATCTTAAGCGACATATTTGCTCCAATTTTTTATAATTTTGGAGTAGTTGTTCGACGATCTCTCTGGAATTTGAGCTTTTGTTGTTTTCCAAGAAATCCGGAAACAATTTGCCGAAATGAGTTCCAAGCTGCAGCTTCATTTGGTGATAAAATGTGCTCAAACTGTTGGTCTTGCACAACTTTTTAATTTGCGGACCGTCGAAACGCCTTCCTTAATCTTTGCCGATGAAAGGTGAGGAAAATGTTTTTTTAAATAGGCAACGCTTCGCATCTTTGTTGTAGCTTTACTTCACGAAGTTTTTTTTGAGTCCGAGCTTTATGTGAAGAGGTGGGGGAGAAAAACATTTTTCTTTTTTTATGAGTGGTGTATATTTCACGTTGTCGCTGCCGGGGGAGAAGTTAACTCTTTCTGTCCAACTCCTCCTGGTGTAATGATGTTGACGATCGCGGCTGTCCCAAAGGCAGAGAAAGCAACAGTACTTTGTGAATCCACCTTGTAATCCACAAAGGATACCGATAACCTTAAGGTCGGCACAACTTTCCAATCGTGTTCTCATAGTTAAGGCACTTAGTAGATTGTCCATGACTTCGTATGTTTCCTTGGTGTCAACGGCATGAGCAATTGGAATCGAAGGTTTCTTGTTGCCGTTGGTGCAGTAAATTGCTTTAAGGCTCTGCTTGTTGCTGTCGATGAAAAGACGCCACTCTCCTGGATCGTAAAGAGTACCCGAGTTCACCAAATAATCCGGGAAATGTCCTTACAAAAAACAGATGTTGTCTTTTTTGTGTAGTACCTTGCGTATGGTTCATGACGCTTCCTGTAGATTGTTGTCACCACACCAGGAGCCAAGAAACCGAACTGTTTCATGCGCGATGCATGCAACTCTGCATCTTCCTTGGAGAGTTTCAATTCTCTAACCAATCGTTCAGTTCTGCTTGGGAACATAAGCGTTGACCTCCATACAATGTATATGTTGACTCGCATTCTGATGTGGTTTCTACTGTCTCCGGATCTGATGTTGGATGTATCGCCTCATATTAGATGCCCATCTTGAAACGGACGGTTGCGGGTCCACTGGTTCTTCGGAAAATGGCACTGGAAAATTCACTGTTGAAACAGCAGCGTAAGTCCATCGTATATTTTTTCCCACGCTGTTTTTTGCTAAGACAGAAGTAGCAATCTTGTTACATGGCAAAGCGGAGCTCTCCAAAGCATGGCATGATGATTCTCGGCTGTCGTCTAAAGAAGATTTCAATAATAAGTTATATTAGTTCTTGAATTTCGTAATCTACACTTACCTTGAGTTCCACTTAGCTGTAAGTAGCACCTTGGACTAGAGCACTTGGTGTACCACCGCTTCATCTATGTTTGAGACCTTTAAATTGAAGCTCTCTTCAAATGAATCTCTCAATTTAGGTGAAAAAAACAGCGCTTGTTTTTTCAGAAACGTATTCTCCCGCACATGTAACAAAAATTACTTGGATTGGTATTGCATTCAAATACTACTCGCGAACGTTTGCTCATTTTAACTATCGCGTTCGTCGACACTTGTTGAATGAGTAAAATCGATCAATGAAGACCATATTATACTGTGTATTGTTTAGTATTTTACTGACAGGTACTTATAAATGGGTGTATATTTTTTTTTAACGGTGGCTACATACCTGGTTTCCACCATGTGTGAGTCTTAAATTTTTCCGAATAATGACCACCCTTAAATGTGGGTTGCATTTCTGTAAAAAAATCATACAGGTAGTCACTCGGAAACACCCAAATAAATTAAAAAAGTTCCCCTTTCCTTTTTCCTTTTAATTGTTCACGCACATTTATTAGGGTTTATTACTTTGCTTACGCAATCATAAAAATTAAATAACCCTTTGTTTATTCCGTTTTGTTAATTCTGAGAATCAAAAAAAAAAAAGAAAAAAACCTACCATAGACAAAGTTGTGCTATGTCGAGCAAATTTTTGAATTCATACCTTTACTCAATGCGAATAAAAGCGAAACGCGGTGCATTGATTTCATGATCTTTGTCTCATTTTGCTCATAGGTTATGTGACTTTACGTAAAAGTAATAAGATTTGACAGTTTTTTTTCATTTGGGATTTTTTATGGATTTTTTTAAAAAAAAAATTTAAATCTTTAGGCAAAAAATAAGTTTTTTTTCCTTATATATTCATTTTTAACTGTGGAAACTGTTGCTTGTATAGGGAAAACATATATAAACAGATTAAGGGGAATTGTAATTTTAAATTTTTTAAAATTTATAATTCAATTAAATCGGGCTAGTGGTTCCCGAGTTATTGCCGGAGACGAAACAAATTAACCAAAAAAAACATTTTTAAATTTAAAAAAAAAAAAAATAAAACAAAACCAAACGAAAAAAAAATTTTTTATTGCGTTTTTCGAGCTCATGTCAAGGTTATCTACACAGAAAAAATTATCGCATCCCGAGTACATTTTGACTGTTGACTAGTTAATCAGTAACTAAATTGTATGCTTCCAAAATAGCGCTTCACCGCCCTCCTTGCATACAATAAAGCAATTAGCGAAGGGCATTATGTTGTGCTTCTCTAATGCCTTCTTTGTAGCAGTGAATAATGCTTACAATGAAGCAGTAATGCTTACAGTAAATGCATACTATGAAGCATTGCCTACGGAGGCATGAATATATTGCTTCTTAGAGTCCATTAAAAGAGACATACTAAGTTGGGACATCGCGAACAAAAATCATGCCTTCTGAAATTTTCCGGAAGCGCTCTGTAATTAAAGAATGCCTCCAGAACGCTTTTGTGTAAGCACTATTTTTTGCTGGGATACATTCGCTCATATCACTTCAAATTCTAAGGCCTTCAAAGGGGCGATGCACTACAACAATGTTAATTTATCTAAGTATTACATAGATCTTTGTCACATTAGTTCGGAAGTTCTCTAGAAGTCCTCAAATACAATTTCCTTAAATGGACTCCGCACCGTTCGTGAAAATATATATTGCATCAATAAAAATTTAAGGGACCCGGTTTTTTTTAGCTGCCTAATCTCATATTTAGGCGTTACTAAGTGGATTCAACCAATTACCAAATTTATGTTTTTTCGCTATATTTCGTTCTATTAAAAGTAAGTATAAGTAAATGTTGTATCAAATAAAATGTTTTTGAAGACGCTTTCACTGGTGTACAAATTATGCCCAAAGACTTTAAAGTATTTAGTTATAAAAAAATTACTTTTGAGTAACATAAAATCTGGCATTTTGTTAGGCAATTTTATTTGTATTTAGCTAAAAATAATGCATAGCAATAATGCCTATTTCATTTCATAGAGGAGGTTCAGAGCTTTTCCCCGATAATCGAAACTTTCGGTTTTTAGGCGACTTTCCCTGAAGAGTATTTTTCCTCTATATTTCAAATAATTCTAAAATGTGGCAACGCTGTGTCCACTATATAGACAATATGGGTATCAATCCTTAAGTACTTTAACCCTGCGTGCAAATAAATCTAGTCTTGTAAATAAAAGACAGGTTCCTTACAAAAGCAAATGAATTTTTAACCCTTAAACGTGAGACTGGGCAGCTAAAAAAATACGTGTCTCTTCATTTTTGCTCCTTTACAACATACTCAAAGTTCATTAAAAATCTGCGATGTCGGGTTGGGATACCTCCCTTGTGAAAAAAAATTTCAAAATTTCAAATTTCTAGCAACTGATTAATTTTTTTGTAAATATGTTGAATTTGATCATAATTATTTTGAATATATCTATCTGGGATACTTATAACCGTTTTAAATCTCTGTAAAGCATATTTGCAATAATTGCAATTTTAATGCTGAATTAAGTAGTTTCTTTATATTTTCCAAAGTTATTCTGAATGTCACTGCGCAACGTACAGTTCATCTTCCAAACGAAGATATCATGATCAATTTTAAGAAAATTCATGAATAAGTTCCGAAGTTGTAACCAATTGTGTTAAAAACTTGAAAATGTTTACCTAAATCAACACAACAATAAGTACCACAAGACGTATGAGTGATATTAATACTAAAAGCACAACATTAAGTACTACTAGTCGTATGATTGATATTAATACTAAAAGTTATTACTCATACGGTCACAGTGCACATCATACTTATATTTTACTGATCTCCAATTAAAAGGGGATTTTTGGAAATTTTAATGTGAAGAGGCAAACAGTAGACAAATTTACACCTTAACGGCCCGCTTTGGCTAGAAACCTGAAATGTATACGTTGTGTTGCCTGCGATATGGGCTTATTTAAGAATACGGTATTTTTTAGAATTCGTACTAGGAACGCACTGTGGGAAATTTTGCACATTTTCTGATCATAAATCTTTAACTTCGTTACTTTTGTAGCTAGAGTTCCAAAAATATACACAAGCAATCTTGATATATTTTCCTTTAAATGTAAAAGTTTGAGCGAAAAAGAATTAACGGTCATTGAGATAAATCATATCAAACTTCACATTTCTATTTTCTGGTAATAGTTTAAAACCTTATTCGAAGTAAGTTGAAAATCGTTTCAAAAATCGGCTGTATTCTTTAGCTTAATACAAATTTATACACGCTGGCAAATTTTTTTAAAGATGCCAAAAATGAGAGTTTAAAAAATGTGTATGCGGTGTGGGGAGTGATTCACTTCCAGGATATTTTTAATAAATACTTTTCGAAGATTGGTTCATTTATTTGATATTTTTACCACTAGCGTTCTTTTTATTGCTTTAATTTAGTTATTATATATTATCTCTTAAGAGCATCGTTAACCCATGTTGAGCAGAGGTCATAAATGACCCACACAATTTTGTTTTCTTTAATATTGATATATTAACTATTCAACCTATATGCAAATCTACAAAGCCTAGTCTAAGTTCCCCAGCAAAAAATAGTGCTTGTCCAGAAGCGTTTCCAGAAGGCATTATTTAATTACGAAACGCTTACAAAGCAAATCCAGAAGGCATGATTTTGTTTGCGATGTCTCACTTGGTATGTCTCTTTTAGGTAGGTGAAAAGCGCTTCTTTCATGTGCCCTTAGAAGCAATAAATGCATGCATTCTTAGGCAATAAGAAGAGCTTATTTTGAATGTTGACAATATTAATGCATTATGGTATGCATTCTTTATTGCTTCATTGTAAGCATTATTCTCTACTTCAAAGAAGTCATTTTTGGAAGCACTACAGAATGCCTTCCCTAATTACTTATAGTAATTCAAGGCAGTAAAGCGCTTTTTTGGAAGCATACAAATGTAGTTACTGCTTGCCAAATCCAAGTTATATTTAGCTGAGTATATATATTTATTATTTAAACCCTTTAATGTACACATTTAAAAAAACAAATATATTTATTTTCATCAATATTTAGATAAACTTAGCGTATTTTTTGCATTCAATAATATTTTTTTTAATAATATTGGCATTATATAGTTCTACAGCATTTCGCTAATCAAGACCAAACTTTACCGCGAAGAGGTAGTTGAAATTCAAAATCCACTTGTTTTCTTTTTTTTTGTTTTTATTTAATCTTTGTGAAAATTTTTGGATCTACTGTTGATAACTTATATTGGGATTTTGTATCAAATTTTGACATAGACTTTCTGTCTGAAATTCAGAATTTCTTTCCTTGCTCTTTCCTTATTCCACAGACCTATGGATCGTAAAACAACATTTGGTCTTGCGTGCATTAAAATATACCATATTCGTATGACCCCATTCAGAGATTTTAATTAGGTCCTGACAGAGCTGTAATTTTTAAGTTGGCTTTTTGCGTCTAATCTCCACATGGTTTGGCCTATGATCCAAGTAATATGAATGACAAATGTTGCTGTCATCTACAAAAGAGTATATAGGATTAAAAGTTTGAAATTTGAGAAAGTCGTTTAGAAATCTGAAATATAAATAATAGGGTCATCGTTTATCAACTTTGTCTGTATTATAAATGAGGTTTCATTACTTTTTTGCTTTGTATAAGCGGTATGTAAACTTAGAACTATTTCTATAACTAGCGCCAAAGCTGGTTTTAGAAGAATTACTTGTAGATCGAACTCAAACAAACAGTTCTTGGCAATGTACCAGCTCTAGAACTAGCTCTAGAAGAATTAACTCCAAGTTGATTATATCACATGCACAGCGTTAATTTAATGACTACTATTGAATTATAAATCTCAGTTTTAATCCATTTGATATTAAAATTATCCGTAATTAAATGCCGCCATATGTTACCAAATATTCCAGACTATAGAGTTTTACTTAAAATATTTTTTACTTATAAAGGAAAAGGAAATTAATAGTAAAGACGGATGTGTTGATATCAGTTTGTAAGAAAAGGAAAAACTATTTTGCTTGAATAACTATTGGAATACTATTATTAAGCAATGCCTATCTATACAAATCATTTAAGATAATAATTTTTTCAAGGAAATTGATATAATAAATGAATTAGAAAGAAAATCGTCTGTATAAGAGATATAAATAATTAGAATATGTTCCCCAATTGTCAGTACATTTTAAAAATGAAATCCCTAAATGTATACTATACATTGTTTTATTGAATAACTAAAAAGTAGGCAATAATTCTTATTTTACAAAAAACCCTTAAACTACACTCAAAAAATAGGTTAGTAGAAAGTTAGTAAATCAGGTATACAATTTGTTAGCAAATTTTTTGCTAAAATTCTGTTTTAAGCTAAAATTTTTGGTATACTTATTCAGCACTTAACTGTTTTGAATTAATAGTGTGGACTACAACCAGATTGAAAGATATGCGCAGAATGAAGCAGATGTAGCTACATGTCAAGATGTAGTAGAGCTTAAATTTTGCGTTGTCACCCGGCTTGTGAAAATACTTGTCTATTAATTAAATAAAAGACAAAATATAATATTTAAATTTAATATGTTTGTATTTCTAAACTAAATGTTTATAGATTAATAATCTAGTGTGGTCAAATTGCAAACAAACATATACAGACATGTAGACAGAGTATAGCGAAAGACAAAGACACACATCTTAGGTAGATTTTTATGGTTCCTTTTCTTATTGCAAAAAAATGGTTGTTTTTTTCGTTTCATTTGTTTTTGCTTATTTTTTCGTTTCGTTTCTATAATTATCTTCGGCAGTTGCGTCTTTAAAATATATCATCATTTAGACAGATATTGATGTAAGTAGTTGAAAGAAAATTTTTGTTATGTTATATATATCTATTTCTATATATTTTCAAATATTAAATTAATTCATGTCGTCAATTGTCAACATACCTACGTAACAGATATCAGTATGTTGAAACTGCAATCCAAAAATCCAAAGCACTGCCTGTAACCAGAGGGGTACCTCAGGGGTCCATTGTTGGGCCACTATTATTCTCACTGTACTCTAATGACCTTCCAGGCATTTTAACAAATTGTAATGTAAGAATGTACGCGGATGACGTTCAACTTTATACCAGTTGTACTAATGCCTTAATCGACCAGTGTATTATCTCTATTAATCAGCAACTACATCGTATTTATACGTGGGCAACCGCAATGGTCTAGGAATAAATCCAAAAAAAATCTAAATGCATAGTAATTCAAAAGCGACTTGCCAAACTAAGTATTATACCTAATATATTTATAAATAATCAAAAATTGAAATAGTAAAATCTGCTAAGAATCTCGGAATATTTTTTAATGACACTCTTACGTGGTCGAACCACATTAACTATGCTTGTGGTCGCACTTTCTCTATGACTAGAACTCTTTGGCGAACCCAGCATTGTACACCTATTCGAATAAGAATGCTACTTGCCAAAACTTATCTGATGCCTGTTTTACTATATGGTTGTGAGCTTTTTGCTAAATGTGATGCAACTAGTAAAGGGAAATTGAACGTTGCATTTAACAATATAATCCGATACGTGTATGGACTTAATAGGCGTTCTAGTGTATCTTCCTTTTCATCTCAGCTATATGGCCTTTCTTTAAATAATCTACTAAACATTAGAGTTTTAGTTTTTTTACATGAAATAATATATACCCACATACCTGATCATCTGTACAGCAAACTTGTTATTTCAGATATAAGCAGGGGAAAAAGACTTAGATCATTTAGATACAAAAGTTTAATTTCGGAGTGGCATTTCTACATATTCGCAGTATCTCTCTGGAATTCTATACCCCACAGCTCTCAACTTTTAAGTAACGCACGAAAATTTAAAGAAATATTTTTAAACTGTTTTCGGCATAAGAAAATCAAACATAATTATTTGATAAATTAAATTATTTAAATTTATTTAAATTTTTTATTTAGTTTTTTTTTGTCTTGTTCATCTTGTTTAATTTAAATTGTTTTTTGTTTTCCATATAAAAATTGTAATTAGTTGTTAAGTTATTAATTAATGATCTTATAATTTTTCAAATCATCAGTTCCATACTGCAAAATAAGACTCTTAGTCTTGTGTATGGAGCAATTCAATAAATAAATAAAATAAAAAAAATAAAAATAAAATAAAATGTGGGAAAATGAAAATTTTTATATTTCGTAATTATTGTGAATTATTTTTAAAAGAATCACAAAAATATGTTTTATGATTTTCAGCAAATAAATTAACTAAATACAATTTTTCTACAATCTTTTGCGTTTTTTTTTCAGTCCACTAAAATTCAGCAAAAAATTTATTAATTTTTAGCAAGGCTTTTTTATTTCTAATCCACTAAGTGTTAGCAAAACTTTTGCTGAATCTACTAATTTTGTTGCTAAAATCAGCTCGCTGGTTTTCAGCAAGAGATTTTGATGACATTAGCAATTTTGTTGCAAGCACCCTCCTGACTAAAATTTTGCTGACTTAGCAAAATTTTTTGCTGACTTTACAAACTTTTTTTTTTGAGTGTATGCTTTAAGTCTAATTTTAAATATTACCCAACAACATTTTACCAATTGCTCTTCAGTTTCCCACTTCGATTATTTCGATATGTTACTGCCCAAAATTGTCCGTTGTTGTTCCTTTTTAATATTAAAAAGTTGACTGCTAATTTTGGCTTTTGTCAGTATAGTCACCCAGGCAGAAAAATACAATCGGCGCAGTGTTGGCAAAGCGTCGGTGGCAGTTGGTTATGCGTTGGCAGAAAGTGGGATTAACAATCTTGACAGCATTGTCCTGGTAGCTGATTGATAACAGTGGCCAACCGTTGTTTAAATGAACTTACCACCGTGGGCATAACGTTGATAATTCAAAAAATTTGGTGCTTTTAAAATAGCTTAATAAACACATTTGAAAGAGCAATTCTGTTATAAAATAAAAATATTGGCAACGAATTTTGAGGAAGGTACTGACAAAACACATGCTTTACAAAACAAAATTGTGTATTCCTAGTACAATATTAGCTGTATCTGTGGTAATTTTTCCACGGTGGTTTTCACAAAAATTGCAGCGGTTTGCCAGTACAATTTGTTTAGTACCGAATAGCAATATCTACCTGCGTAAGTTTTTATAAATATCACAAAAAGTAGTCAACAGTTTTTGCTTTATATAAAACCCTTACGTTTAATTAAAAATATTTCCAAAACAAAAGCAGGGTGTTAACATATAACTTTACTCCATTCCTAATATCATTTCGATACGTTTCTGCTCAAGAATGCCTGAATAATAATGACATGTAAAAAAATGGTTTTCGTTTTAAAATATTGAGTGGAAGGTTTAATTTTCAAAATTATGACAATGAACATGAAAAACCATTGTAATTTATACCAAACTTTTTATAGGAAAATAACCAAAAATAGGCAATAGTTTTGTGTTATATAAAAGCCTGAAACTAGGCATTACATTTAATTACAAATATTACCCAAAAGAAAATAGGGTCTCAAAGTTTTCCCTTGTCGATAATTATTTCGATACGTTACTGCTCAAAATGTTCCGAATTTTTACCTATTTGTCTGAATTTTTCCAATTTTCAATATTTTTTTTATTTCAAATTATAATTATACCCAAAAGCAGGCAACAGATTTCATTTTATATAATATAATTAACTAAGTTCAACATTTAAATAAAAAATTGTCTAAATGAAAGCAGTTGACAACCTGCTTTCGTTCAACTTCATTCCTTTCCGATTATTATTTCGATACGTTACTGTTCAAAAATGCCTGAATAATCATGACATGTAAATGTTTTTCTTTTTAATATTGAGTGAAAGGTTTAATTTTCAAAATGATGATATGACAATGAAAATAAAAATGAATATCTAGAGTTCAAAGTAATGGATGCATACAAACATAAAATGTATGTATATTCGAATGTTTGTATTCAATTTTCGAATTTGTTCATGGCAAGTTATTTTTAAATGCAGACATTTGCAAAACAAAATAAAGATAAATTAAGACAGGACATTCCATCATATCAAAAAATATTCTGATGGAGTTATACAAACAGTAGGGGGAGGTGGAGAAGGAAAGCTACTTTTGGTAATGATATCATGCTGGTTATGCTGCATGAATTGTATATGAAAAACGTTACGAAAAATTCGTTTTATTTTGACAAGTATTGACAATGACACTGACACGTGTCAATTTTCCCTCTTTCTTTACTCTCTGTGCTGCCTTATGTATGATACGGATTGGATTGGAGTATTTCTTGTTTTGTCAAATCCCCACCTCTACTCTTCTTGCATCACACTACCCATGACATTTGTTTGGTTTCCATTTGTTATGATGCCTTAACACATGCATGTGAAGTTGAAGTTCCTCATACTCATCAACATTATCCTCAGCATTATTATTATTATTACGATGATGTTGCTGAGATCAAGGATTATAAATATGTCTGGAATTTAAGCTGCATTGAAATGTTCGTATAGATCAATGTTCCAATTGTATTCCTTATACCTTTTTCTATTATTTCATCCAGTTATATGATACTTTAAGCATGTTTTATTTTAAATGTATACCCAGAGCTTTAAAGTATGAATTGAATTTTTATAAAAACTTGTTAAGAGCTGAAAAAGGAATTTTTAGTAATAAGGAGAAACTGTGCGGAAATAGTGTGTTCAAAATTTAAAATTCAGTTTAATTTACTTCTTATTGTGGCCATGGTTTCCCATTCTTCCTATGCACTAAAATATGTTTGCATTTTTACAACAATCATATACATGTATTTTAACTGTTTAAAACTGGATTTACCAATAAATTTTACAAAAATTTTCCCGCATTTGAATAGATTTTTTTTATGTAAGTCTATAAAATACTAAAACATCTGAGCGATCGGTTTCAAGAAATTGCTTCAATCATCGTTATGTTTGTTTTTATTATAAATTCTGAACTTTTTCCTAAAAAATAACTTTAATGTTTTAATGTTATTAAGCCAATGTCGCCACATTTAAAAAAATGCTCCACACTAAAAACATGTTAATTAATTTTTTAATTCTTAAAGTCGTTTAAAAAAATTTTAGATCGAAATAGTAAAAAACTTAAAAAAATCTTTACACCTTTGTAGACTACATTATATAAACATTTTTAACTTTAGTTACAATTACCTCCGCTAGGGGGCGCTATGAACGAAGATTACTCGCTATGCATCAGTAGTACCCAGCAAAAAAATTCCAAAAAGGTAAGCGGGTTTGTAATCAAGCATTTTGGGCAGAACGCATTCCTTACTAGATTACCTACTCGATTCTTTAACAGGGCGTGAGACTAAATAATTGATTCTTTAGAATTGATTATTTTTTTTTACCGAAGAACCATTTACTTTTATTTTTAAGAACTACATCATTTTTTAATAAAGAAATAGTTCCATTGTAAAAATACGAAGTACTTACACAAAAAAAAAAAATAGTTCCCTAGAAAAAATAAGAGTACTTACATTTAAAAAAAAAGAAGTAGTTCCATAAGTTAATTCAACTTTTACTCACACGTGATTCTCCTAGGTCACTCAAATATAACGATCTAAACTCATATGGAAATAAATCCTAAAAAGTGAAACATCGAATTGTTATGATAACATGGGTTTGTCATAGTTTTAGAGCTGTAAACCACAAAAATATAAATTTTTCAAAAAAAGAACAATTCAAAATTGAAAAACAAAAATATGACTCACGCACAATCACCCTCGAAATTTTTTTTTACACTCACTCACGATAACGTTCAGTAATTTCAACTTCCACTCACAATTTTCTGCTCACGTGCGCTTCCCTAATTTATACCTACCCACAGTTTAACAAAATTTAGCAAACATGCAATTTCTGTTTTTAGTATTATTTTCCTGCAAATAAAAATTTGTTTGAAAAAATATATGAGATAAATTCTTTAAAATTGTATAACTTCTTTTTTCAAAATTAGGAACTACTTCCATAACGTCCTTTTATTAAGAAAAGTATATGATTACTTCTTGAGTACAAAAAGTTATACATATAAGTTAATAACATTGTTATTTTCTTTTAAGTAAATAATTTGTTATTGAGTTCATGCTTTCTGGTTTAAATTTAAAGAATTGATTACAAAAACAATTATCCGGTGCACAATGTTACTTATCTGATGCACCATTAGTTGCCCTGGTTTTATATTTTTTAAAATTGAAATGTCATATTTTAAAACTAACATTTAATTTAAAGAGAAATAGTGAACTCTAACACAAAATGTTCTAACAGGGTGGTTTTAATACCCAAATCTGAAAGACAAACCCATCTCCTAAAATTCCTACAATCAAATATGATAAAAATTGGATCATATTAAAAGAATTATTTGGACATTGCTACCACTTGCCGTAACGGGTGACTCCAAACACCACAACAACTTAAAATAATATATCCTGAAGCCAACCAGATTCAGAATTCCTAAAAATATGATTGAACTAGATTAATATTTTAATAAATAATATTATACTTGGGATTTTTTCATTAGCATTGGAATTTCATTAGCGTTAGTCACCAACGCTAATGCCAACAAAAATTTCATTATCATTTAATTGTAATTGTAATTATAAAATTTTTTTGGCATTTGAATTTGTCTTACTAATGCTAATGAAATCTCACTAATGCCTAAAAACCTAATAACAATTGAGCAAAAACGTATTTGTTTACAAAAAAAATGGAGTGTAAATTGTAATACTGAATGCGGAAAACGAAATGGAACGAGGAACTAACTTTCTATTATCCGGTAACATATGTTTATGTTTGTATTATCACGTAAAGAAGTAAAAAAATAAATCACCCTGTGCGTGCACTTCCGATAACACAAATGTGTTAAGTGTTTCGATTCCACTTGTCCCCTGTTTCATTCCATATCGTTCCATTTTGGAGCAATGTTCCATTATATTATCGGAGTGATTAAATTGGTATTTTCACGTACGTTTTTGGGTAAAAAAATATTAGGACACCATGTTGTTTTTTTCATAAAAAATTAATCTATCGGAATCTTTCCCAGACCTGGCATATTTGACAGTGTCATTGTAATTTGCTTCCTTTAATTATTCATTACTAATTTTAATGAAATTTAATATCATTTTCTTTAATCAATGAAATCAAATCAATGAAATCCATTACCATTAATTAAAAAAATGCTAATAAAATAATTTCATTACAATTTTATCAATGAATTGTAATGTAATCATCAATTAATTAGTCCCAGCCATGTATGCTCTGTATAAGGGTTTGTGAACTTTTCCACACTTTTTTCACACAGGATGGCTCTAATTAATTTAAATAAAAAAATTAAAAACATTTGAGAGTCCATGGTAGGTTAAGCGCTAAAAACCCAAAATTAAATTTGTAGCACTTCTCAAGGCCCCATTTTATACCCCTTTTATGAACGTTTTACATTACTCATTAAATTAACGAATAAAACTCTTTCAAGGCTCTGTTGTATACATATTACTCTAATACCTACACATGAAAGGTTATGCACGCAATATTATGCTTGTTTTCTAGTCGTTAATAATTTATTGTAAGTATTTCATCTCTCATGTTACGGCATAGATGAAGATTTTTTTTTTTATTCATTTTCCTTAAATCTATCTTGTCAAGTGTATGAGATTAGTTTTGTAAGCTCATCTTATGTTTTTGTTACCCAACTCGGCGTAAACAACATCAAACTTACAGGGTTGTAAATACATTGTCTATAAATACAGCAGGGTTGTATTGTATTTATTAACGTTTTGACAATGCATGTAATTTGTTTTATTCTTTCGCTGAAGAGGGTCATAGATGTTTGATAATAAGGGTGTTTGGTATTACCTTAATTATTTGTAAATTTATGCTTGAATTATTTTATTCAATATATTTTTTTCAATTTTGATGCTTCATAATTGAATGTGTCAATACTTTTGTTTAGAATTTCATCAGAAAGGACGAGTGTTTTTTTCTTATGACACCATTTGAATTATGGTTTAGGCCTCATGTCTAGGATCACTACACTGATAGAATTTTCCGTCATACTATTAATGAATATCTTCATTAGGTTGGATTCATTGATTTAACGTATAATTTTCATTAGATTAATGAAAAATTCATTAATTAAAGGATATTTTCATAAAATGGTTTGGCGTATCCTTAAAATATGCAATATTTTTT
>CM037854.1:208074458-208093152 GCA_021234595.1 Delia radicum
TAAAAATGTTATAAATATTCTACGACATTGTTTAGTGTTATGTGTAGTTATCCAATGATGACATTAGTTTTAACAGTATCACCAGTTTTAATTTTCAACCTGTATGAGTTTTGTTGTTTAATGTTAGCAATAAAAAAAACTAACATTGTGGTTTCTATGAAGCGGAAAACCAACTTTTTTATGGGTCAAATTAGTGGAATAAATTTTAAAAATGAGGTTTTATATGAAAATTGTTGGCAATCTATGAAACTGATAAGATTCGATGAAAAGTTTTAGACAATAACAAAGCTTGTTACTTTAGTTAAAGCTTTTGATTTATTTATTGAAAGTATTCTTAAAAAATTGGCACGAAACCCCGAAAAGTTATAAATTTTTTTATGAAACTTGTTGTATATTTCACTGAGAGAATTCTGTTCATGATAATAATGGAGTTTTTGTATTGAAGAAATGAAGTTACACTGAAACCCGTCCATTGAAACTGTTCATTAAACTAATGCAAGTTTTCACAAAACTTTATAAAAAAAATATAATTTTACTTATGACACTTTAAATATAGAAGTTTCATTAAAAAGTCAGTTTTAATGGAAAGTATGAAGCTTTCATTAATTTCACAAGAAAATTTTGTTAACTTTGTGAAAAATCATTATTTTGCCTGCAGCTAAAATACTCTCTGTGTTCGAGTCAGTTGAGCTGTTGAAAAGAAAATGAGTTAAGTAAGAGGAGTTAGTTAGTAAAACTCCTCCTGTTAGGATAGCCATATGATCAGGCGTATTTCGTACTGCACACTCCTTGTGCATGACCTTCAATTGATGGAACTTCAAAGTATACTAGCAGGACCATAAAGAATTTTTACAGGAGGCTCAGAGGAGGACCTAAAAGGATGTTTCACAAAATACTCAGATGAGCCCAAAAGGCTGTTCACAGGGTACTCACAGGACCTAAAAGTGTGTTTACAGATTACTCACAGGACTAAAAGGGATATTACAGGATACTTGAAGGACCTCAAGTGATGTTTACACCCAGGGCCCAAAATAATGTGAACATGATTCTTACAGGACCTAAAAGGATTGTTTGTACAGAATACTCGCAGGATTTAAAAGGGAGTTCGCAGGACCTAGAATGATTTTTGTAGGATACTCGCATAATCTCGAATGATTTCCAAAAGATACTCATTAGAGGTTCTTCAAGCTTGTATGGAGGATAAAAAAATTTTGAGTTATTGACAGGCAATCATACTTGGCTACAAAAAATTTTATATTATACTTCATTAAAAAAAAAATTAAAATAAAAAAGCTGTAAACAAAAATTATAAGCATTTCAAATCAGTCAGTCGAAGTTTGGCCCCACCTGTATAACAGATAATTCTAGAAGGATTTAGTTTTTTTAAAACGTTTTTATTTTCCCAAGAGATTGCCTATCACTGCACTCTCAACTCTTTTTATTTTGTAGTGTTTTTCTTTTTGTGGGTGTTTGTTTTGTTTTATTTCTGCTTTTATATCTAAACACACACGCAAAAATTATAACTTCCTTCCTATTAAGCCAGGTATATTCACAAGCAATCAATAGCGCATACGTAGGAAAAATTTTCTGTGAGAGAAGACGCCCACTGACGCACTAGTTTATTTAAAAATCTGCTTTTAGAAACACCTACTGATACATCACAAAGTGTGTAAAATGTGTCAATTGATACCCTCATATGACACCATCATGTTAACTGACAGTGGTTTTCCATATAACATTGTGCGACCTGTACGTCACCTGGGACCGGTATCTTTTCTACCTATCAGCTAGTGGAAACATCCCTCCTACTTTTACTGAGGAGATATTAAGTATGCAGAAGTTGTAGGCGCATCACTCTTATACAAGTGCTAAGGCCATACCATCTACCCCTTGCCGTTGGATCCTTCTTGTCCCATTTCTATCTGGAAGGGAAGCTGGAATGTCGATCGACAATAGTAGAGTAGTCCGATTATAGTTTAAATCTTCTACTTTACTGAGATACATATTTCCTGAATTTAAATTATCTCAAATTTTTGAAAAACTCTCAATACAAATTGAAATTTCTTATTAAATAAAGTGTTTATTATTATTTTGTTCCATTAAATATTGCCCACTTTTAGGCTGACATTAATATTAAATACACTAAAGTATACTTTAAGCCTTTAATAATTAACACAAAATTATAGCCTACATTTAAGAAAATCCAAACAGCATCATTAAAATTAAAGTCTTCTTAAGACTTCGTTGTATGTATTTTAAAAAGTAATAAAATCACATAGAAAATTGATTTTAAATCCTACAAAATCTTTTCATAATTATAAAATTTTTCTTAATCCTTATTGTAACTGGCAATTTAAATTTCAATTTCAATCCTTAATACTTTATGCCATATAAAAAAAAACAACTCTTTACAGAATCATAAGTTTGTTTTGCTTTCGTTTTTGTATGTTTGTTCTTATTCATTCATGTCTTGTGAAATAAATATGTCACAAATGAAAATTGCAATTAATTTTTGCCAACAATATGTACAACATACTAAAATATTGTCGCATAATAATAATGGTATGAAAACGAAAATAAAGCTACTGACAAAATATAGCATGAAGAGGGATATTGAAAAAAAAAGAAGTAAAAACACAATACAAAAAAAAAGAACAAAGAATCATTGCCAGAAACATAAAGATTTTTCAATTCTATAGTACAATTTACAATACAAAAATGTAACAAAAAAAAAATATATAACACACTATGTGACATACAATATTACAAGGATTTTGATATAAATTTGAAGAGACGTGCATTGAAATATTTGTTTTAAAAGACATTTCTGTATATTAAAGATTTTTCTCCACACAGCTCCTATTCTCAGAAACGTCTCTGTTTTGAAAATCTCAAAATTTATAGTATAGAAAATTTGTTCTCGTATATGTCGTCCTTGCATGTGCTTTTATATATGAACAATTTAATACTTTGTTATATTCTTTGTTACAAATTTGTTAGATTTTCTAACCATTCTTCTGCTCTTAGCCAACGTTTTATTGGTATGAAAAATAAGGATAATACTTATTTGAAGGAGTATAATTATAGTATAAATATGCACTCTCTGGCAAATGCAAATGGCTCGGGTTCGTTTTTTACTATTTTTCTTAATAAGAGAAATATATACACTCAGCTTTTTAAAAATTCATTCCCCTTTAAATCCATTTCTTGCCCTATATTCACTGCTCCAATTCCACCATATTCTCCGTTCTATTCTATATCGTTACAGATGTATAGTGTTTCAATTCCAGTCGTTGCGATAGCCTTTCTATTCCTTCCATTTCCTTAATTTAGTGTTCGTATTCCACTAGTCCCACGTTTCGTTCTATATCGTCATCCTTGTTCCAATTCCAATCGTTCCATTTTATTCCAGTTGTTTAGATTTCACTCATTTCTCGTTAATTCCATATCGTTCTGATTTCGTTTATGCCATGAAAATTTTCAAATTTTAGGATAAAAACTTTTGAAAACTGCTGTGAATCAGGTCACACCCGAGGTGACACATATATACAATTAAGATTTGAAGTTAAATGGGTTTGGACCCACTTCCCTTAAAAATTCCCAAAAATCCCTTCTTAATGAAGGTCTGCGGCCAGCAGTTTGGAACGGCTGCTAAAGGGTAGACTTTTTCCATTTAAAACCCAAGAGGAGCCTTCAATAACGTAAGGAATTTTTCAATCTAGATGTTCTTAGATAATCAGGAAACTTGAAATTTTAAATATAGGCTCCTGCGAATAAGATCTAGATCACTGGAAAGGTTTGTTTTTAATTTTGACCCCTTGATGGCCTGACCAAACCGCTAAAGCGAGGAACTAATAGCTTAGACGGAAATTTTGGATATATTTCAAATCTTTTATGGAGACCCATCTTACACTTTATGAATTTTTGATAAAATCTTGGTATAAATGGGCTTTAAATGTAAGAAAGTTAAAACTTTATTGACCTTTGTAAATTGAAACATGCACTACAAGAGGTAAAAACAAATTAAAAAAAAAGTAATTCAATTGTCTTCTTAATATATTTCGATACATAAAACTATCGTGGACGAAGTATCGGGGTTTTAAGCTCCTTATAATATATAATATTTATAGTTAATTTAATTAAAATTACATAGAGCGCAGGCTGAATGGTTTAATGAAACTGACTTTGATTTCATTATGGACCACAAAATATCTGAGCTCGCTATTTAAAATTCCATTGCTAAGAAATTAAGTGCCACCCTCTAGATTAAACTGAAAACAATGGTTTTGAAGTGAAAGGAACAAAACCGAAAATATACGAACAAGAAAATCTAGTAATAACAATAAATTTAATAGATTTTTCTAACTAGTTAGTTGTTGTTCATGCATTCTTTAATAACCCCTAAAAGCATACTATACAAATTTTTCTTTTGTAATAGCAACAAAACTTTGCTTTAAATCCTACAAATTTTTACTGGTAAGACCCATAAAATCTAACGTTTTTGGCGACATTGCTACACATTGGATAAAAACAACCATTTAGATTTTAATTCTTGTTTTCAGAATTAATAAAACGTGCCTTTTTTCCAAGCAGGCAAGCTAAGTTAATCATGATATTGTCGTTGAAGATGACGATGATGATGACGTTCAGTTTGTTTTGTACGAGGTGTTTTTTATGTATGCATGTCAAAATCTAATTAATGACTTGTGGCAAGTTATGCAGTTGTTGTATGACCAACCGTTAAATTGTGGCAAAGAAAAAAATATGTTGTAAAATATGTAGTAAACTGAAAAATAAATATTATTTAACAATAGTTATATAAAAAAACGTATAATTTCTAGGTCACAAGAGTAAGAAACTTATTTGAAATATGAAAAAAAAGAAGAAAATGTTTTATGCACTTATAGTATAAACGGAAACAGAAAATGAGTAACTGAGTGAAGGGAAATTTATTTTGTTTAAAACTTTATTTAAAAGTAATAGGTGAAGGTGCGGTAATTTGGCACGTGGGTTAATTTGGGACTTTGCATTTTTTCACATAGTAATACATTTTCGAAATTTCTAACTATTGTGTCTTGTTCCTTTGTAAATTATTATCACTTTGAGCAATCCATATTTTAGGAAGCGCACTTTTTATTATTTTTATGTAGCAAAATATCATTAAAAAAATGTTCCTATTGGTGTTCTAGTTTTTTTTGTAAACTAAAATATATAATAATATTTTCGTTAAAAATTGAAAATCAAGTAAATATAAAAAATTACGCAGTTAAACACTAAAGCCCGTATTCATTAAAAATCTTAATTCAGATTTTAAATACATTTTAGTTAAAACACATTTAAGAAAATCAGCGAGCTGAGTTTTAGCAACAAAATTAGTAAATTCAGCTAAAGTTTTGTTAAGACTTGGTTGATTAAAAAATCAATGTTAAAAGTTAACAACATTTTTGCTGTTTATTAGTAGACTGAAAAAAAAAAATCGTAAAATATGTAGAAAAATTATACTTTTGTTAATTTTTTTGCTAAAAATCCTAAATTTTTTTGGGATTTTTTTTAAAATAATTTATAATAGTTGAATAGAAATAACTATATATAACATATACAAATTATCTTTCAACTGCTAACATCAATGGTTGTCTAAATGTTGGCACTGCTTACACAAGACAAATGTCGTAGATAATTCTAGAAAAGAAACGAAAAAAGAACAAAATATTACAGATATAACCCTTTTTTTGCAATAAGAAAAAGGAAACATAAAAAATTACCTAAGATGTGTATCCTTGTCTTTCGCGTTAGTCTGTCTACCTGGAGGGATAATTGTTTGCAATTTGACCACACTACATTAATAATCTCTATAAACATTTAGTTTACAAATACACATGCAATCTTTATTAAATTTAAATATTATATTTTGTCTTTAATTTAATTAATATACAATTACTTTCACAAGTAAGTGACAACACACAATTTATATATATATATTATGTCCTGTGGTTCCTATTGGGAACAAAGAGCCACAACGAATTTATTCCATTCGGACCGGTTGGATGATATTCTCTTCACTTCTCGCCAGCTTTGATCAGTAGATATGACTTCTATATTTAGTTGACGGCGCCATGTGTGAGACGGTCTGCCTACTCTTCTCGTCCTACCCTGTGGGATTCCACTCAATGTCGATTTTGGCAACGTCACCTGGAGGTCTGCGCAGCGTGTGACCAATCCAACGCCATTTGCAATTCATTATTTCTATATGGATTGCCCGCTGGTTTGTTTGTCTCCAAAGTTCTCCATTGGATATGGTGTTAGGCCAAAAAACTTTTAGGATTCTTCGGAGACATCGATTAACAAACACTTGTAGGGAGTTTATCTCGTATTCTGCTGTGTTCCACGTCTCGCATGCATAAAGCAGCACAGATTTGACACAGGAGTTAAAGATGCAACACAAAATTTAACTTGTTTTAATATACAATTTTGTTTTATGTAAGAAAAAGAGATACAACAATCTTCCCTGGTTGATTTTGTTATATGTCTTACAAGAGTTGTATTTTTTAGTATTTTTTTTATTTTTTATTAATAATGAATCATATAATTACAAATTATATACTATTACCCCAACCGAGCACTAGCTACTATGGCCTTCGGCGCGTTGTAGCGAAAACAGACCAGTGCCTCTGGTGGGAATCGAACCCACGACCCCCGACACTTATACGCCAGCACACTACCAACAAGCCTACCTCGTCTCTACTTACATCTTGACATGCGTGACATCTACTTCATTCTGCGTATATCTTTCAAACTAGTTGTCTTCCACACTATGTACAAAAATAATGATCCGATTTCACTAATACGTTGTACACATAATCTGAAGACCTTTTAAAAGAACCTGATCCAAAAACAGTTCACTTTTAAACATAAATAAGTTATAAATGATAACATGTATCGGGAATTATTCGATCTCACTCCTTAGTTTTAATTTAACTGTGCGTTAAATATCAATTGGGCTCTTAGTAATCTAACCATAATATCTAGCCTTCTGTATTAAATTAACAACTTTATTTTCACTGGTTTGAAGCGTATCAATTTAGATCAAACTCCATTTATATACAATACGAATATATTAATGATTTTTTGGATCTAGTTTTAATTCTATAAATATAAGGCTATATCAAATTTGATTTATTTTTTTTTTTAAATTTTGTTATTATATTATATTATCAAATAAAAGTCCACATCTCCAAATTAGGCATTTTAAAAATCTTTAAAATTAATTTAAAAAACACGTTTTCAAATGAAATTTGTTTAAATTAAATTTGTTCAAATTAAATTTGTTCAAAATTCCGAGTTTTGAGAATTTTGAGTAAAAATAAACTTTATTCGAAAATTCAAAAAATATTAATCGTTTTCTTCCATTTGAAACCATTGGTAATAAAACTGTAGGTGTAATGACATATCAAGTTTTAAGGGACGACCTATTACATATTGTTGTATTACTCAGTTATGGTTTACTCAATATAAAAATTTCTGTTGCCTACCTTAAGGCGAAAATTTTAACTACAATTACAAGTTTACTTTAAGAGGCCAATTAAAATTTTTAACTTATTTTTTTTTTTAATAGTTTATTTCAATAAACATTTCCAAAAAAGTAAAAGTATTTTAGATTTCAGCCACAGAAACCCATTATGTGTCTAAAAATAAATTATAAAAACTAGCAAACTTAAGGTTAAATATAATATAATAGCACTTGTCTCTATATACAACAAAAAATATGCACATAAATTTAGTAAGTAAAAATAAAAAATTGCAAAACAGTAAAATAATAATAACCAAAAACAACTACTACCACTTAAACTGTTAAAAGAATTTTGTTCTACAAAAAGAAACTGCAATCATATTTTTTTTATACTACAACTAAAATTGGTTTAAAATAACTTTGAATTTGAACATGCCAAAAAACAATATGAAAAAAAAACTAGTAAAATACGTAAAACTCAAAATTGAAATGAAATGCAATTAAACCACTCGACCTTAAACTAATTGTACTATAAAACCAAGTACAAGACAAAACCTTAAAAAAATATAAATTGAAACTTGAATAAAATTGGTTAGGAAACGAAAAAAACACCCTAAAGAAAGGAATTGTTACTCAAAACTAAAAGAATTCCATTTTGCAATTGAGGCGTAAGTCATTGGTGGTTTTTGCGTTTTTCTGCTTGGGTAATTGCTAAGATTTAAAAAACAAAATAATCTACTAAAAAAAAAACAAGAAAACGTTGATTCAAAGGCCAAACATTTAGCAATTTTTATAATTTGTGTTATTGTGTTTTCTCCTTGTGCATAAAATGACGATCAGTTAGTGGAAGATGAATTATAATTGGAATGTAAGGCGATAGACTACAAATAACTGTTGTGAAATATTTATTAAATGAACAATAGCTAAAGAACTTTTTACTTGAAATATTACACAAAATTATGCCATTTGCTTGGCTTACTATACGATATATGACATAAAAGTATATCGTTATATATAAATATGAGGGCGGATCAATAAGTCCGCGACTTTTTGAATAAAACACAGTTTTTTTTGCAAAAAAACAAAATATTTTTCAACATAATCTTCTTTTAGCTTAATACACTTAGTCCAACGTTTCTCCAATTTTTGTATTTTTTCCAAAAAATAGGATTTTTCGAGGTCCATAAAATATGAATTTCTTGGCCATATGGGGTCGTTTTTTTTTTTTAAATCCTCGTTAAATCGGTACAATAAGTTGGCATAATATTCGCCGTTTATTGTTTTTCCCTTTTGAAGGTAATCGCTGTGGATTATCCCGCGTGCATCCCAAGAAACTGTTGCCATCGCCTTATTGCCCACGATTACGTTTATGGTCAATTGAGAGCTAAACGCGGCAGCCCATTTTGCAGACAGCTTTCTTAAACCCAACTGATCATTTAAAATCGAAACCACACTGTCCATATGAAATGCCCATGGCATCAACAATCTTACGCACTTTTACTCTTCGATCGGCCAACACCATATTGTGGATTTCTTCGACATTTTCGGGTGTATTGACCTCAATTGGCCGTCCAGAACGTTCAGCGTCATTTGTACTTGTGCAACCACAACGAAAGTCAGTAAACCACTTTTATACATACCATTGCAATCTATGGTGCAGAGTCCCCATAGTATTTATCAAGCTTTTCCTTGGTTTGATTGACGGGTTATTTTCGCAAAAAATAATGTTTAATGAGCACTCGAAATTCACTTTTTTTTCATTAAAAAAAAATCCACTAGGTTATATGTTTTGAACAGCTGTTAAACGCAAAGTAAATGACGGAACTTGCTCAAAATTTGACAGTAGTCTATTAACCGGTGATAATTGATGGGAGCGGTATTGTATTTCATATAACTATGAGGGAAGTTCGAAAAGTCACGGACTTATTGATCCACCCTCGTATGTTACCATATAATATCATAATCTATGCATTATTTTTTATTATATATTTGAAGATGAAAGAATATAAGACCATGTACACATTTTTTTTCTTGGGTTAGAAATTGCCATTACTTATAAAATGACGTCATAATTAAAATAGCTGTACATCACAAAATATGTTTGAAAAATTTCCAGATGGCTTTACATTTTCACACCTAACTTTTGAAGCTGTTAACCGATTACTCTCATTTTAAATACCAATACGCTTATAAGATTAGTAAATAAACTTAACAAATATTAAGTACCTCGCTTCTTTATTGGCGAAATATTTTGCATTTCAACAGACAGAGTGACATCGCGTAGTCAGGTTTGCTATTCATGCTGATCAAGAATATAAATATATATGTAATTTCTAAGTCCCAGAATTTCTTTCGATGAATTACAAATAGAATGACAAACTAAAGAGCTGATTTTATATCTGTAGATGAATGTTTATAAGACCCAGACAAAATTGTTATGGGGAGGATAACCGTGTTATCCAAAATAACTTACAATACAATAATTCCGTTAAAATTTCAGCGATTTTTAAGTTTTGTCAAAAAATTTTAAGCAGCAAATAGAAGTGATTAAATATTATGGAACCCAATCATTATCTGAAATTTTTTGATAATCCGCTTATACCACTTTCAAAAAAAATGTTTCAAATAAATTTAAAAAATCAAAAAGAGAAAAAATTCAAAATAATATTTATAATAATAAAAGTAAAAAAATTAAAGCCTTAAATGCGGTTTCATCAAATTTATATTTTATCCTCCGTCGTGTTTAATTAAAAAATTAAACAAAATAATTATTTTTGTGTTGAAAAAATAATCCACTAATATTTGCAATTTTAAAGAATGTTATTTACTTTGTTTGTTATCATGTCATATTGAGCTTGTGTTCTGTCGTTTTAATTGTAATTTAGCACTACTGTTGGTATGAAGAGTAAACGGTAAAAAACGAAAAGTGTTGCATGTTGTATTGTATCAGAATGCAGTGATTTGCATAAATGCAAATTACTTTATGCATTTTTTTTCTCAACAGTTTACTTTAGCATAACGTTCATTTTTTTTTGTTTTTTTTTGAAAGTTAAGAAGCCATAAAGGTTGTACAAAATTTATGCAAAATGGTATTCTTTCTTTTATTATAACTTTTATGTAAAGTTTATTTTTTTAATAAAATGCAAATATTTACAAAAAAGAAGTCTCAATGGTGAAATGCAGCAAAAAAAAATAATGGAAATTAGATTTGCGAAAATTTAAGTGGTTGATTTAAAAGTTATAATGAAAATTAGAAAACAAAATTATTGAAGCTGAATATAATAAACGCGATATCACTTTATTAAGTCACTGGATAAAATATATTTATTAAAGACATTTCTAAATATTGGTACAAAAACTTTTTTTTGAACCTTTAAACTAGAACTAAAAAGTTTTTAAATATCATCTAAATTACAAAACATTTGACAGATTTATTGCATTGTTGTTTAATCCTTGGCGTTTCTCAAATAGCTATATAAATTTTAATAAACTGGATCTTATTTTTATTATTTTCATTCAATTGAATTTCGAAATTCGTATGTTGTACTAAGTTTGACATAAATTCTAAATAACTAAATAGGGTAGAAGCGGGAGGTATCGCAACTGAGGCACATATGTCATCCCCGAGTTGGTAGCATTTTAAAAGACGTATACGTTTTAATAATTCGTCACATCGGATTATATCAGGGCTGGTAAAACTATTACACGCGTGTTTTCAACATTTTCTTGAATTATTTCAAATATCTTAATTTCATTGGAAAAATTCTGTTAAAAAGTTACGGCGGTTTATATAAATATTTTCGCTTTTCAAATATTTGCTTGAAACTGAAACTGAAAATGGTAAAATTTTTACTAGAGTTAGTAAATCGTCTTTCGAAATGATAAAGAACAAATTTTAAACATGTCTTAAATCTTTTTTTTACAGAATTTTGGTGAACAAATAGAAAATACGTTTTACATGATTCAAAGATACACAAACTTTTTTGGATCTTAGATAGATAGCATCGTGAAAAATGTGTAATAACAAATTTAAATAGTAAACATTTTGTGTATTAAAACTACGTAAAAATTCCTTGGCATTTTAGATTTATAAAAGTTTAAATGTTTTGATGAAAAAAAGACTTATAATCGAAAAAATCAAATTAATTTAAGAACATTTTACGATTAATTTAAAATTCTGCAATAAAATTGTAAAGAAAAAGCAAAAATATCAAATGGTGAAAAAAACACATGAAAAAGCAAAAAAATTAAGAAACTTTTATTTTTGAAAGCCAGAAAATCTCACGAGCACTCGAAAATAAAAAATAAAAAAAAAAAAAATTTTCTCAGTTAGATTTTTAATGGAAGAAGAAAAAATTTTTTATTGAAAAGTTTAGCGGACACAATGGATATGCCAGACTGCCACAGTTTCGTCCCCAACAAGAACTCGTCAGTGGTTAATTTAAGTGTAAATTGAACAAAGTATTTCACATTGTTAAAGTGCTCAATATGAAAAACTTTTTACTTTTTATCGTAGTGAGTTTCGAACCCACAGTCCAAAGACTCGTCAGTGGTAAATTTATGTGTAAATTGAACAAAGTATTTTACATAATTAAATTGCTCTATATGAAAAACTTTTTACTTTGTGTCGTAGTGAGTTTCGAACCCACAGTCATACACAACATGATAGGACATCACCACTTAGCGAGTTGAGCCACTGTCGATACAGTGATGAGTGTGGCTAAGTTTAGTTTTTGCAATCAAAATTTAAATAAATACAAAAACGACAAATTCTCCTTCTCTGGTAGTAAATTAAAAAACAATTTTGTTATATTTTATTAAAATAATTATGTTTTGTCGACCTTAATTGATGAAAATGAACTTATTGCTTCGAGGCCATATACTCTTATTCTTCTTAGGATTTAGTCCTAACAAAATCTATAGATTTTGTTTTCAAATTTTATTGACCCTTTCAGGAATGTTGAAGAATTCGCGGGAATTTCTAGTTTCAGTTCAAATTTTGAAAGCGGTACAAAAAAATCAAGCATTCATATGAATGAGATTTCTCCACTAAACTAAAACACTATATTTGAAGTTAAATTAAAACTCTTGATCAAAATAATTAAAACTTGTTGTTGTATGTTACCTTGGTAAATATTCATACACTTTTTTGTTTTTTTCCTCCTCTTTATTTGTTAAGTTTGTAAACAAAACAGGGGAAGTAAACTAGGCGGGGTACTTTGCCTTTTTTCACAAGTTTGTTATAATTTTTATTAAAAATAAAAATTATGTTTTTTCGACCTTTAATTGTGCAATGAAAATGAAAATTATTCAAGTTCGAGGCCATATACTCTATATTTCTTCATTAGGATATTGTCCTAACAAATAATCTATAGAGTTTTTGTTTTCAAATTTATTATTTGACCCTTTCAGGAATGTGTTGATAGATCTATTTCGGGAATTTTCTAGGTTCCCATCATCAGAACACGTTTTGAAAGCGGTAACAATCCCATGTCAAACATCAAGCATTCATATGAACTAGTTTACTCACTACATGAGAACTAATATACATATGATTTTGAAGTTAAAGATTATAACCATTGATCAAAAAATAAATTGAAAACTTGTTTGTGTGTATGTCTACAATTTAAAACTTTAATATGTTGCACCAGAAAAGAGCTTAAAAAATGTAATTGAGATGCACGCGACTACTTTTTTTTTAACCAGCAGAATACGCCTGTTTTTGACACTCAACAGAAAAAGGCTTGCCACTCCTGTTATAAATGTTGTACTAGTCAGACATACTTTTCTTTCAATAAATTGGAAAAAAAACAACTTTTTTAAATGTTTTTTGGCTGAATCCACTGATATCCACCTAATACAAATACAACACAATTAAAAAATGCTTTTTAAGTACTTCGATAACATGGGTTTTCAAATAGATTGAATATTTGAAAACTCTATTGAGTACCCTCGGTCAATGTGATATATCAAACGATTCATATACAAATCAGGGTTAAATATGTATTTCTTTGAGTAAAAAAGGGTTTTCTAACCCGGTTTTTCAAATAGGGTCGAATATTTGACAACTCTATTGAGTACCCTCGGCCAATTTCAAATTTAATGTATCAAAGGGCTCATATACAAATTAGGGCTAAGATATGTACGTCTTTGGGGAAAAAGAGTTTTGTGTCAAAAAATGGTTGGTTTAGGAGCGACAGCGCTTTATAATAATGACGAATGCTCCCATTTCTACCCTACCAACTTGTTGGTACTTAATAATTATTTGTTTTTTGAGTTTTTATCAACATGTTTTAACATTTTGTATTATTTCATTTTATCATCTCTAAACTATCTCATTTATAAGCTTAGGAGAAAATTCTATATAATGTTTACTGTTGTGTTTTCCCATAATATAAGTCTTAAAAGGACTATATTCATTCACAACTGATTCATTTGAAGCTTTTGCATTAGGGTGATAATTATATGTAATTTCGGGCAATTTGTAAAATGTATAAAAATTCACAAATAAGTGTCTCTTTTGCCACTACGCTGTTACGATGATGATGACCTTAAGATGGTCATAAAATGAAGTGACCCTGATGTGTGTAAGGATATAAATTCATAAAAAAAAACTAAATGTTACAACTAAAAAAAAATCTACACATATGAAAACCCTTGTTAAAAAAGCAAATAGTTTGTTAGTTTATCATATCCACTATGTTGCTGTAGTATTATATATTTATACACTCATAGAATTAAACCTTAAAAATAACAGAAAAAGCTACTAAAAATTAATTAAAAATTATGTTGCCGAAAATTTAAAAATTACATTAAATTTAGTAGAATTCAAATAACAATTCGATTAAAATGTATTAATATGACGCAACAAAGAAATGTACCAAGTTCGATAGAGCCTTATAACTAACTGAAATAAAATTTGAGGTGGAAAATGGTAAATTGTAATTGTACACTAGGGTGGGCCCATTTGTATGGACAAAATTTTGTCGATATTGTGCCATCGATTTTTCGATAGCTTTTGGCAAAAAAATCATTTTCGAGGAGCCCAAATTTGAATTTTTTTGACTTTTTCTCAACTTTTATTTTTAAGGGTTTTTTTTTTTAGTAGGGAATAAAAAAAAATCGACTGATTTAATTTTTTTCCAAGGTGACATACAATACATACAAATATACATTGTCACATACAATACAATATAACAACTGACCGCGTGAGAATAGAAATACGACTGAGAGAATCGTACAGATAGGACCGCATCAAGAAAAGACGAAAACTCGTTGAAAATTGTTCTGTTTTTCGAAAAACTGATATCTTTATAAATGCGCTATTTGATACGGAAGAAAATACATACAAATTGGTTTGTAGCCTTAAAAATAACAAAAAAGAGTAAAAAAATCAAAAAAAAAAACCGTTTTTTTCGACAAAAACTCGTCTAAAACCCAAAAAAAAAACATTTTTTTTGAAAAAATGATATCACTATCGTTTTTAAGCGCACAATTTTACCTTGGATAGAATATATTTAAAAAATTTGAAATCGACAAATTTTTTTAACATACCTACTAACATACCTTTTAACATACCTAAAAAATCCGCCGATTTTTTTTATTACCTACTAAAAAAACTTTAAAAATAAAAGTTCAGAAAAAGTAAAAAAAAATTAAATTTGGGTACCTCGAAAATGATTTTTTTGATATGTCGTAGTGGAAATTTTTTTTCCTCATGCCAAAGGCTGTCGAAAAATCGATGGCACAATATCGATTGCTAAATCGACCCACCCTATTGTACACTAAAAAAAAAGTTAGCAAAGTCAGCGAAACATTTTGTTGAGTCAGCAACATTTAAGTCAGGAGGATGCTTGCAAAATAATTGCTAATGTCAGCCATAGCTTTTGATGAAAATCAGCGAGCTGTATGGCATATACAACCATTTTTGTAACTTTTTTTGAAGTTATTTAGGCATAAAATATTCCATAAAATATTGTTTTTTTAGCATAATAAGAATTATTCCTTCCTAATGACAAGCCAATGTTAAATTGATCGTTAGAAAATGCACAATAATAACACGGTACTACAGTGAAAAAAAACTTGGAAAACGATTTAGCGTGGGTTATAGGTCTTGTTGAGTACATTGCAAATTGTGTCAAAAAATTTCAGAAACACCCTCAAATTCAGAAGTTATTCTAAAAAAAACCGTTTTCAGTGATGTTCTTCAACTTATCGACCTGTAAATCAGTCAGCTTTTGTCCAATTTAAATTTTTTAACGGGTTTGGAAAGAAACCTGATTACGCTTTAAAATGACGTGCATTTTTTGATACATTTGTGAGTTATAAGTATTGTTTCTGTTAAAAATATCTACAAAAAAAAACGAAAGTTATAAACTTTTTTGACTTTAGTAGCTTTTCATTGCTTATTTTAATATGAAAGCTTATAAAAATTTATATCAACTTTTAAAGCAAATCTAGTTCTTAACAAAACATTGTTTTCATTTTTCAAATCGGATGAAAATTGTAAAAGTTATTCAACTTTTCATTAACACCTTTTTTTTAACTATACATGTTAACTTAGGTTAAGCTATTTTTACAGTTTTTAATTTACGTTTGTAAGTCAAGTGGTTTACCAAAAGAAGTCTGCAATCCCAAAACTTTTACTTTAGAAAAAGTTTAGTAACTTTTGCAAATATAAACCGATTTTCACAAATGATATCTCGTTTTTTTTTCTATATAAAATTGTCTTTAAAATACAGTGCAAAAAATGTAGGTTTTCATAGAAAAAAAATTAAAATAACTCTTGTTGAATTTGAAAAATTAGAAAAAAAAAAATAAAAAAAGAGAAACTTTTGATAAACACTTACCTAATTTCCTGGAATATATATTTTATGAATACATTTCATGAAAGCTTAATTCTTTGCCTTTCCGAAACTGTTTAAAATTTTGAAATTGGTCAAAAAACGTGTGAGTTAGAGGTACTAAAGTGCTACGACCTACCCTAAAACAGTTTTTTAAAAATAACTCAAAATTTTGAGGGTGTTTTAAAATTTTTGAAAACGGGTTTGTATGTCCTCACCTAGACCTACAACCCCCACTAGGTCGGTTATCAAGTTCTGACAAAAAGTGTTTTTTTGTAGCAGTGTGTAATCATTCTTTGACAGAACTATTTTTGCTGGGTATAAATACAAATCGGCACATCTATTGTGGCTTACTTGTAGCTACAAAATAACTTTTTTCATACGATGTACCCGTTTTCCATTGAAAGTTTTACTAATTTTTTTCTATTAGTGTAACAACATAATAGGCTTTAGTTTTTTTTTATTTTTTTTTGTATTTGATTTTTTTTTTGTTCTACAAGTATGATGATGTTGACTTTTTTACTATAGAAAAGGTCAAGGATAATGATTTGGGTATGAGTTGCTGTTGTCCATGATGTCGATGGACATTGAATGTGTAAGAACAAAATAAATACATATATCATATATTAAGTGTTTTCAAATTGAAAAAAACTTTTTAAAGAAAATTTAAGCTAACGAAAATTTTGATATAAAAATATTGTTTTTATATAAAAAAAAATACAAGTCCTGGCCTCATTGCTCACTTTAGTTGTTTAATTAAGAAGATTTTCCACTTTTATTTAAATTTAATTTTTATAATTCCATGCCTCGTTTTGCAACTGCAATAACATTGTTGTAACGGAATCTACTTAGCTCGTTAATGGCACTATCATTGACGTTTTTTAACAATGAGTCATTAAAAATTTATTGTATTTATTATGCCTTACAGCGCCCTCTAGTGGAAACATTAGCAGCCCAAGTTTAAACTTTGACAGAACCTAAATCCTAGACGGTTGAACTTATTTTAAAAATTAAAATTTTTATAATTTTGTGAATAAATATTTATTAAAAATATATGAAAAATTAAAGAAAGAAAAAGAAAGCAGGTTCAAGCCACGGTCAGGATTGCATTTAATAAGTAAACATTTCATATAGATGCAATCAAACATAAAACCATAACAAATAATTACAGTATTGTCAAAAAGGATTACTGATGAAGGTTGTGTTACCAGAAATTGCGCAGTCTAATTCAATAAAAAATTTACAATGTAGTTATGATTTTTAGAAAAGTATGCTTAATCTTCTCTACCACGCCTATCTCAAACAATTGAAAAATATGTGCATATTAATTATAGTATTAATTGCACACTGTCTCAAAAGACGATGAATAAAATTCAAAAATCCCCAATAAAATATATCAAAAATTTGCTCCCTGGCAACTCTTCCCTAACTACGTGAATAGCCAAACTACCGTATGTACAAAAAATACATGATAGTTGCGCCAACTCACAAAATGTGGGAAATAGTGGAAATTAGATTACATATGATTTTCTAACAATTTTGAATTGTTGTGGTGTTTGTCTTAGCTATCTTCTGCAATTACAATTAAATGTAAAATCGACCCCGTGTAATTGAAACTGGTTTTAAGCCACAGCAAAAATCGTACCTTACTTAGATCAATTGGTTAGAGCCTCTGTCTAAGTGTAGTGCGAAGTGCATGTGGCAAAGAAAGCAGGTTCAAGCCACGGTCAGGATTGCATTTAATAAATAAACATTTTCTATAGATGCAATCAAACAATAAAAACCATAACAAATAATTACAGTATTGTCAAAAAGGATTACTGATGAAGGTTGTGTTACCAGAAACTGCGCAGTCTAATTCAATAAAAAATTTACAATGTAGTTATGATTCTTAGAAAAGTATGCTTAATCTTCTCTACCACGCCTATCTCAATTAATTTTTAAGTTACGATTTTTAATTTTTTTTTTGGAAAAATACCGTGGTCGTTGATTTTTGCTTAAAATTGCCATATGGCAACCCTGAAGTTATAAATTTATATAAGCTTTGTAGTATTTAATAAAACATCCATTATTTATAGTAATATTAGTTTTTGTTTTTATACGCATCGAGATTATTTTTATGTTATTTTCAATTTATAACGAGCTTTCAACCTCCGTATATTTACAAAAATAAAGCAAATCAAACATATTAGCTAGGTTGATACTAGTATTTCGATCTGGCTAAAGATCTCATCAGAACCCGAAGTTTTATGTTTGACACAAAATTAATTGAATGAAATTCGGAATATTTTAGACTTTGGGTATTTGAAAAATTCATGGTCCGAGCAGTCAGATTTTTAAAAAA
>CM037854.1:208093252-208109738 GCA_021234595.1 Delia radicum
AAAAAAATTAGACCAATATGACTTTTGTAGTACGTTTATACTTGCAATAAGTGTTTAAAGTAGACTTCTAGCAAATATCAGTCAATGGGTGCCTAGAAACGGCGAAAATTCCATAAAACAGTAAATGTGCGTTATCAAGATTTTGCAATTAGACCTTCAATTGTATTGCTTTTAGAGAGTTTTTTTTTAATTTATGTCCACTTTAGGCTACATGTACCCTAATGTTTACCTTTTGAGTTGCTTTAAATATCGCCAAAAACTAAAATAATTTAATATGGAAAAATCACCAAATTAAAAAAAAACGACATTAATTTGGAAATCGTCAATTTAAAAATAAAATTGCTAAAATTGGAGAATTGTAAAAGGTAAAATATAAAAAATCGCTAATATTTGAAAAAATCACAATTTAAAAAAAAAAATCCTCAAAATTGCCAAAATCAAAAAAAAATGCCAAAACGGAAAAGCACAAAATTGTCAAAATAGGATAACAATTGCCAAAATTAAAAAAAAAATCGTTCAAATTTAAAAAAAAAATCGTTAAAATTTCAAATTGTAAAAAATCTCCAAAATTGAAAAAATAGTTTATATTAGAAAAAAACAGACAAAATTTGAAAAAACTTATTAACAAAATAAAAAAAAACACTATTTAAAAACGTCTTTATTCTCGAAAACATATAAAAAAAGCCAAAGTTTAAAAAAAAATACTAAAGTATAGTATTTATTTTCAAAATTTACAAGAACCAATGAAAATCAAAATTACTCAAGTTCGAGGCCATCCTCTATATTCCTTTATTTGGATATTGTCCTAACAAATAAGCTATAGAGTTTTTGTTTTCAAATTTGTTAACTGCCCACTTTAAGAAATGTGTTGATAAATATATTTCGGGAATGTTCTAGGTTCCCATCATCAGAACATGGTTTGAAAGAAGTGACAATCCCATGCAAAACATCAAACATTCATAGAACCTAGTTTTCCAACTAAATGAGAACTAATATATGAGTTCGAGGTTAAAACATAATTTTTATTTTTAATAAAAATTATACCAAACTTGTAATTTACAAGAATCACTAGAATTTTAAAAAATTGCCAGAAACTAAAAATTGCTATTATTTAAAAAAATTGAAAAAAAAACCTCAAAATTAAAAAAAGTCGATAAAATTTTAAAAAACTGTCAAAAATAAGAATACAATTGTCGAAATTAATATCTTATTATGTATAACATAATAAGATATTAATAATATCACATCTTATTGTGTATAACATATATGCTTAATATATAATTTTATAAACGTTAAAATATAATAATATATCGTCATATATGTTACCACCTATAAAATATATAATAATATATGGATATGCATTACACAATATATATTTAAAAAATTTATATTTTTTACTTAGGAAAATTAAAACTTCTTTCTCGAAAACGTTTATAATTTTCGTGAGTTTTAATTTTAAAATCTTGGTGATTTTTTTGAATTTTGAACGTTTTTTTCTTTGTTATCATTATGCATTACAAAAACTGGAGATTTTGTGTGCACCAAATACATTTTCAATTAAACATTTAATACATAGTATTAAACTTTTATTGAAAGTAAGTTTGAAATCAAACAAAAGTTTAATAGAAATTTTTTTGATAATATTTTTTTCTATGTCTAGAACTACGATATAAGTTTCTTAGAAGGAACTTTGTAAATTTTAAAATAAAAAAAGGGTCCAGGATATTTTTAAAGTCCTCACTTAAGAATCTCTGCTGTCTAAAGTCCATCTGTTTTAAAATAATCCTTAATGTTCAGTGTTGCTTTTACAATCCCACTCACATCTACATTTATATGTTTGAACTACATACGCATGAATATAATTTCTCGCCATTAGCTTTTAACCTCCAAAACCTTTTTCCTATGAATAAATGTACAATATGTCTGTCTGGCTATTGGTCTGTATGTTGTATGTATTAAATATCCGTTTTACTCATACAATTGTCCAGACATTAACAATAATGTTGGACATTGAACAGGACAGAAAAATATCGAAAATGAATGAATGTATTCATTTATTGTGTTTAACGATAATATGTGGCTAAAAGTTTAAGCATTGACAATACTTCAATTTTCTTTTTATAAATTAAATGTTATGCGACATTAAGCGATTAAAGTAATGTAATTCAATGTCAGCTTAATCAAAGGTTCAGCTATTGTATATTTTATTAGTAAAAACCCGGCATTGCCTGGTATTCAAAGGCATTGTTTCAAATAACAAAAGTGATAGTCGTTATTGTTTTATATTTTTAACTCATTTATAGATCCGCTGAAGATATTTCAAACTTTGCATATAAAAAACAATCATGAAACTTTTGTACATTTTATTTTTGCCTTAAAGTGCTCTGTTAGCGGAACTATAGGCAACCTAAGATGAAACTTTGAAATGAATTTAAAACGATTAAACATATCTTAAAAATTTAAATTTTGTATGATTTTATTGATCCATAACTATATAACATTATACATTTTTTTGAATTAAACGATTCTTTTTATATTTGCTTGGGAATTTATCGTGTTTTTTTTTTAAATTTTTATATGAAACCCTGACATTATATTTATTAATAGTGCAGCAGTATTTTAATAAAAACTAGCCATTCTCTCTGTTTTAAGTAAAAACGGAATGCATTTTGACATATTTTGACATATTTTCATCTTTGTGTATTAAAAAAATTCATGGTTTGACCAGTCAGATTTTAACCAAATTGTATAATAAAGATTAAATAATTTTCAGCAGATGAATACATTTTCATGTTTTGTCATCAACATAACTATTAAAAATATAAAAATTTAGTGTATTTTTTTGGGCAAAACTGGAAACATTAACTCTATATGGATCAAGTTATATAAAATAGTTAATTTTATCAAGTGTGAAATTTGTTTCGAGCAATTTAAAAATTTAACAAACCTGTAACCGCAATTCAAATTAATTTGTATGGGTCTTTTTTGTTCACAGTACATATGGGTTAAATATTTTTTCTTAAATGGAAGTAAATATAATTATAGTATAGTAACTGATATTTTTTAAATATTAGGCAATTTTCGAAACACGAATTATCACTTTTTCTATTTACGAGTATTTTTCATCTTCTTCGATGCGGGTATCGGTAAGGGTAACGCTATTATCTTTCATTTGGGTAACGGTATTTTAAGGGTAACGATATTTTAGTTATTTCGTTAACGGCTTTTTAGCGTTATTTCGATAACGGTATTTTAGTTATTTCGGTAACGTTATTTTAGGGATGACGGGTTTTCAGTTATTTCAGTAGAGGATTTTTAAGGGTAACGTTAATTTAGTTATTCAGGTAATGTATATGCTAACTGATATTTTTAGCCCCCTTATGACCGAATTTGCTATCAAGTTTATGATCAAACTTTGAGAAAATATATCTAATTATAGCGATTATTTAGGTAACGATATTTTAAGGATATCGCAATTTCAATTATTTCGGTAACGGTAGTTAAGCGATAACGGTAGTTTAGTTATTTCGGTAACTGTATTTGAAGAATATGGCTATTTCAATTATTTCTGTAACGGTATTTTATTGATTTATATTTTGAATCGATAACGGTATTTAAGTAATATTGCTAGCCCTCCCTGATTTTAAAATATCTTTAAGTTTAATTAAAAAAAAAAAACGTTTTTGCATTTTTATCAAAATCGTTGGTAATTTTTGGTACTGAGCTAACGTGGGTTAATGATAGCCGATGAAGTCAGAATTCCCTATATGAATAATTTTAAGTATATTTAATGAATAAATATAATAAACATTTTTTTTCAAAATTTCGAAAGAAAGTGTATTTTTATCTAATAAAAATACACTTTCTTCACAAATAGACCGTTTTCGGCCGAAATTCGCAAAGGGTTAACGTTTTTCAAATAAAAATCCAATTCTTCCAATTGAAACCAGTGAAAATCGACAAATCCTAATTTACGAGACATTTTAAAATACATTTTTTAAAAATAACTTTAAACGTATGAGCAATATTATTGTATTAAATATTAAGTATACGCTCAATAATAAAAAAGTAGTAGTAACATTTAACTTTAAGCAAAATGATTTTATATTAATTAAAAGTTGCAAAAACTAATTACAACGAACAGTTAAAAAAAAATTACTTTATTTAATTTTATAGCTATTCAGTAACAAATGACATATGTAAAAAAGAGGGTTAATTATTAGAGTTAAATTAAAACTTATTTAGCTAATTCATTAAACAGCATTAAAGCTCTATTAGAATTAATCTTTAAAGCTTTGGGTTTTCAATCAAAGGTGGTATTAAGTTTCTAAAAAGGTTTCATCATGTTTAATAACAGACAGTCAACTGTATAATGAATAATGTAGTTGCAAAAACCGAACTTTAGGGTTGTGTTAATGGAAGTTTATATAAGATACCAACCAGGTTAACCGTTTCCTTAAAAATTAAATAGTCTCTTCGAATTGGACGCGTTTTAAGTGATATTAATTTTTTATACATACACTTAGAATACTATGTAGGTAAAGACAACTACAAATGTAGTTAAAAATAAATGAAATTTCACTTGAAGAAAAAACGACTTACATTTCAATAAATTTAACTAACATTGTGATTTGTTTTTTACTGCTCAAAAAATTAACCATAATTGTAGTAAAAATTAACCGCATATGCAGTAAAAAATAAACAAACATTTATTTGTTTAATTTTATTTAAATAAAAAAAAAAATACTGTATAAAATAAATGTAAAATCATAATACGGTAATTTAATGTGGTTTGTTTTTTAAATAAACTGCAATTGTAGTAAAAAATTAAATTTCTTCTACATGACTGCTTAAAAAAAAAGATTACTGTATTCCAACTCAAACAACTACAAATATTTACAGCAGAAGTCCCTGAGTGTACTTTAGGGTAATTAACCCTGTAAAATTAAAGATATTTAAAGTTATATCTTTGCCATAAATTGATGTGTTTTGTTTTTTATAAATGAACTACAATTGTAGTCAAAAATTAATTTTTTCTACAAATGACTGGTTTTTCAATTAAAAAAAGATTACTGTATTACAACTCAAGCAACTACAAATATTTACAGCAGAAGTTCCTTGAGTGTATTGAACCCTTTAAAATTAACAACATTTCAATTTATTTCTTTCCATACGGGGCGGATCAATAAGTCCGTGACTTTTCGAACTTCCCTCGTAGTTATATGAAATGCAACACTGCTCTCATCAAGTACCACCTGTTAATACACTACTGCCAAATTTTGAGCAAGTTCCGTCATTTACTTTGCGTTTAACAGCGGTTCAAAAAATACAACCTCGAGGATTTTATTAAAAATGGAAAAAAGTGAATTTCGAGTGCTCATTAAACATTATTTTTGCGAAAAAAAAACCGTCAACCAAACCAAGAAAAAGCTTGATAAATACTATGGGGACTCTGCATCATCGATTCTAATGGTAAAAAAGTGTACAAATGACGCTGAACGTTCTGGACGGCTAATTGAAATTAATACACCCGGAAATGTCGGAAAAATCCACGATATGGTGTTGGCCGATCGAAGAGTAAAAGTGCGTGAGATTGTTTATGGCATAGGCATTTCAAATGGCAGAGTGGTTTCGATTTAAAATGATCAGTTGGATTTAAGAAAACTGTCTGCTAGATGGGTGCCACGTTTGCTCTCAATTAACCATAAACGTAATTGTGTGACAACTTCAAAGGATTGCTTGGAGTTGTTTAACAGCAATTCGAATTAGTTTTGCGGCGTTTTGTAACTGTAGATGAAACATGGATCCATTTCAACACTCCGGAGGCCAAGCAGCAGTCTAAACAATGGGTTTCTCCGGGTGAACCGGCTCCGAAGAAGGCCAAGGTAAGTTTGTCGGCCAATACAAAAGTTGGAGAAACGTTGGACTAAGTGTATTGAGCTAAAAGGAGATTATGTTGAAAAATATTTTTTTTTTTGCAAAAAAAACAGTGTTTCATTCAAAAAGTCACGACTTATTGATACGCCCTAGTATTTTTGGGTTTATAAAATTATTTTGTTAGCTTATTTTTTAGAATTACAATATTTAAAGTCATTTCGTTGTTGTCGTTTAAAAGGGTTTTAAATCGATAACGTTTTTTAGATAAGTGCTTGCCAACCATGCCTGTAAGGGGTTTTTTTTTTTTGAATTGAAAGATTCAATGGCCAACGTTAAACGTTTTTCTTGCAAAATTATACTTAACCATTAATTTTAGTTATTCTTTTGTATAATTATAATACGATACCATAGCCAGCAATTACTCATACAATTATAATTTCTACACATACAATTTGTTTTGATTTCTAAGGCCACCAACTCATACAATAAATATAATTTTTTGTATTTTTTTGAAAATTTCCATTAATCTGATTAGCTTTTGTTTTGCTTTTATCATTATCCCACATAAAATACTATCATTTTGTTCTTTACCTTCACCCATCCGTCATCAGTCAGTCAATGGAAACTTTATACCTTTAAGCCCCCGTACGGACAACTTTTACTGCTAGTTCTAGTAGTACTACATCAATAACTAACTACCCAGTGTAGGTACCTTTTACAATTACCAACACCATTTGTGGCCATCAAATTATATGATTGATCACAATTTTCCAAAGTAATTATCCGCTTATACAGTGTTGTTTCTATTACACACACATATACATTTACAACAGATTGGTTGAAAATGTATTTTCTACCAATGCTTATGGATAAACCTCTACATACATACATTATAGTACGTTTGTATATAAAATACTTATACATAGAAAACTTTGTTATAAAGTTAATACATTTAGATGTATATAGAACGTTAACTTGTGGATAAAATTATGTGTCCATTTATAGTCGATAGGTCTGTTGGTATGTCCGTCCGTCCATAAAGCTTTGTAACATTTGTGGCTAGATTTTGTTGTTTGTGTCACTAATCGTAATTACTTTGTAAATAATTTCATTTTTAGGAGAAAGATGTTGAGGCAAATGTAGGAGTATATATATATTAGCTGTAAGTTTTACTTATAATGTGACCAACTATTGGCAGGTTTTATTTAAATATTTTTAAGGAACACTTTCCAAAAATAATTAATTCTTTAAATTAATAAATCGATTCTTAGAACAAAATTTACTGGAATCGATTTTGTGATTGTGAAATTAGATGCACAGAGCCCAAACTTAAGGACCACAGGTATATATCCTTTAGGCTCTCACAACCACCATCGGATACCATTTTGTTTCCAAATAATTCAAAATCGAATTGGTTTAGATCAAATTTCAGCCCATATCGGCACCCCCACATGTTTTTTTTTAGGTAAATGGGCTTACTAGTAACCTTATTGAATATTTTGAAAAATCATGCGGACACTGAACTCTTCAGGTAGATCACACTGTTTACATCCTGAAGCGTTAGCGCAGGTACCGTTCTCCTTACCATAAATTTTCTAACATTACCTTAATATATATTTGAGTAAGTTGATAAGTTATTTGGGAAATAGGTTAGTCCACTAATCACTCTGAAAGATGGGTCTATTGAGCGACTTTAGGAAATCTTTTGTGTAGACTTTTAAACAGACAGAAAAACTGTTTTACCATTTTACCCCAAACTCTCTACATATTATGAACTTTTTGACACGTCAAATAGGAAGCGGTCAAATTCTTCAAATTTACTCGTAATTAAGTTTTTGTATGGGGCCTATTATATCTTTATATTTATTTTTTAAAATATTAAAAAAAATTAAGTTTTTTTTTTTATTTTGAAGGAATTTAATAAATCGCAAGTTGTTATCGGATTTTTCTGATTCAAAAACCATTTGATTTGTAAGATTTCCCGCTTTAAACGGAAGATCGCTTTATATATTTAAAAATACAAAATTAAAGATATATTTATCAAATTATTTTCCCATTTCAAAATTTTTTTAAACAAGAACATTGTAGTTTTTATATTTCCAACAGTTTTCAAAACAGTTTAAAATTCAGAAAATAATCTTGATAAAAAAGTGATTTCTTTAGGTTTATCTGTCAAAATAATGTATTTCACAGGCCTACAATGATTTTGGTGCCGCTAAAAATAAAACAGATTTCAAGTACGTTCGGTACCCTGATAAAAAATTGATACTTACTTTTTTAATGCTACGTGTAGTTTTCTAGATTTCGCAAGGATATTAAAGTAATCAACGTATGTCTTCTTCACTGCATCTGTTATAGGTTTTCTAAACTTTTTTACTACATATTCACCACAAATATAACAAAATGTATTTGGATTATTTACACAACACCTTCTCGACGACGGCATATCGATATTATCATTTAATCAAAGAAATTAATTGACTATAATGACATTAAGTATAATAAAATACATTTTTTAGGTTATGACCGATCGATACAAACCTGAACGTAGCTTCGCGATTTTGACAGCTAACCATGACGTCTTGCGGACTAATTAACCAAATTATAACATAGAATTAGCGGCACCAAACAAATTTTTTTTTTTTATAGGCCTGTGTTATTTATGCAAATTTAAGATGCAATTTACAAAATAATAAAAAAAGCCTATACACAGAAAAAAATTTGGCTATTTGCCAAGCTGAAATTTCGTTACTACGACTCAAATTCAGTTATTTCAAATTTCAGACGGTTGGCACATCTTAACATTTGTTTTCACAACAAAGTTCGATTACTTCAACTTAATTTTAGTTGCTACACCCAAAATATTCAGAAATCTAATGTAAATATCGTTGTACTAACTGCATTTAAAAGTTGTTACCATTAATATACACTTTTTAATCCGGTTGGCACTTTATTTCTCTGTGTGTACGAATCTAAAAATTTAAAGAAATATATATCAGAATATTTAAATTTATCCTTTAAAAATTTCTCAGAATCTGAGATATGTTAATAATGTAATATCATGATTTGGGGCTTGCTTTTTAAAGCAAATACCTATAGACGACCTTGTTTCGCAGAATTTTCGAAATTTATATTCTAACTTGTGCGTCCCGGTAGGCTAGTTGGTAGGGTGCTGGCTTATCAGTGCGGGGGTCGTGGGTTCGATTCCCACTAGAGGCAATGGTCTGTTTTCGCTACAACGCGCCGAAAGCCATAGTAGCTAGTGTCGGTAGGGTAATAGGATATAATTGTAATTAATAAATTAATTAAATAAAATAAAAAAATAAATATTTTCTAACTTTTATTGAGTAGTTGATTAAGTTGGTCACATTATTGATTTGTTCCATTAATGTTTAACGATTAAAGCTTTAAATATTCTAGTAGTCTTAAACTTTTGGTTTGTAATGGTTCATATCAACTCATACCTTAGAATGTGTATGTGTAAGTGTTCAAATCTGATTACAGCGTATGTGTGTTTGTATAAGTATAAGTGCGTGCATGTATTTCTACTTGATTTAACACTATTAAGAAATTATTTTTATGGCATTAAAGATTTATGTAGTTGTTAACGTTTATTTTTGTTTGTAGTTTTTTTGTTTTTTTTGTTCATTTAATTTTTCTACATGAATAAATGAAAGGAAGATGAGTAATTGCAGGCATTTCTCTGGGTGTATAATGTGTAAAAAATTGTACAAAAACCATATGCCATTTAGTTGATTGGTATTATTGGTACACAAAGTTGAAGGTTATCAAAATTTATATTTTTTTTCTCTTACAAGAGCACATAGAAAATTATGACAAAATTGTAGATAAAAATGATGGGTTTGAAAAGTAAAATTATTTGAAACTTTGGTTTGGGGTTATTAGAAAGATTTGTTGTTAATGGAATTTCAGTGTAAATTTAATTTGGCACAAATTTAATTTTAGACAACATCGTGATCGAACAAAGATGTAAGCACAAAGTTTTAACCCTCTAACTGGCTAGCACGTCACAAGACGGAAGTATTTTAAATTGGTCACCAAATGAGGGTTTTATAATTAGAAATTAAGTTATTTCAATAGAAAACCAAATTTACAACATATTTTGCGAACAAGTTAGGTGTGTAGAGTGCACAGTTTGGAAGGGAGAAAGCGTTAAAATCAAAATTTCGTAAAATTTCAAAAAAAAAAAAATATTGTGAAATTGACAAAATTTTAAAAAATCGAATGTTTTGCTTTCAAATTTTAAAAAACTAAACCAAAAGCTTATTTTTTGATCTTTTATCATAAATTATGATGTGAGTAAGATTATTCAAGTTCGAGATCATTAGTTTTTTGTGCAATGTTTTACCCGAGAAACTACTCGTTCTCGGTGATGACAAGGTCCTTACATGTTTCATTTCGCGTCACCGAAAATCTTTAGAGGACCGATGTAGAAGAGGTAGAATATTTATCCAAATTATAATTTTTAAGGAAAAACATCAAAATAAATATTATTATTGTGCGCCCGGTAGGCTAGTTGGTAGCGTGCTGGCTTATCAGTGCGGGGGTCGTGGGTTCGATTCCCACCAGAGGCACTGGTCTGTTTTCGCTACAACGCGCCGAAGGCCATAGTAGCTAGTGCTCGGTTAGGGTAATAGTGTATAATTTGTAATTATATGATTATTAATTAATAAAAAAAAAAAATATTATTTTATTTACCCGATAAGAAGTAAAAAAACAAAATTGGAAGAACTGAATTAATTCAAATCAAAAATGATACATTTCTAACTAATAAACATTGTTCGTTGAATAATCTTGCTTACACCATTTTTAAAAATCTTAAAACTCGAAATCGTAAAGTAGATCGAAGCTTAGGCTTTTAAAAACAGCTATTATTTTGGACATATAGGATTCCAACAGGATACCTCTTAACGACATTGTCGTAACTTAAAAACGTATGCATGGATTTTTATGAAATATGCTAAATAGATTATTTTGAGTAGTAGTAGCAAAGCCTATAAGTTTTTATCAATATACATTGAACTTAAGCTGCGTTTTCGCTCAAATTTGTGATTTAAAAAAAAACATAAATCCCCATATATACTTAAGCTAAACCACAAAAAGTTGAATTTTCGAACAGTAGTTACATCTTGGTAAAAGAAATAATTTATGCCTTAACCTATTAAGTTTTTTATTTTAGTTTTTGAGATTCACTCTAAATCTATTTTGGCCCTTATCGCCTAATGTAAGCAACGAAAAAAAATTTTATAGAAGAACATGTTGTTAATTTTCGTGTCGAACACGTGAAATGATTTCGCCGGTTTGATGGTTAAGTTTACCCTTCATAAATATAGTCTATGCTGGAAGCCAAATATTTTTTAAAAAGTTGTTTCTTTAAAGTAAAGCAAACTTTTATTTTATTTCCATAAAATTTTCTCTGTTGCAATAAATTAAATTTCACACTATTTCAATAAATGTCAATGTGATTCCGAATGAAAAATTATAATTTATTTTGTGACGACAAAATTTATTAATATATCTATCCCTTTATGAAATTAAACACGTGTTCATATTACCATAATACATCATATGAAATTTTAATCAATATCAAACAAAAAGCCACAAATATCCATTCAATAATAATTTTAATCAAATATTTACAACAACAGTAGTAATTGAAAATCCTGTCCAACAAGAGACAGCCAGCCAGCCATCATATAAAACACACTTTACACTCTGACACTTGTAGAGACACATAGGCACACTCCAATACGAACAAAGGGCGGAAAAACTGAAAAATTGTACAAAATTACAACCACCATCAACCCCATCTACCTTATATTGTGTATGCACAATATCATTCAGACAACCATCCATTACAACTACCCCCTCCTTTATGCCATATGAAAAATTGGCATTAAATGCATTTTATAATATCTTATTACTTAGTGTTTGTTATAACAAAAACGTATGTTTAATGTGGAAATGTAACAATAGAATACACATTTTTTTGAAATGATTTTAAAAACCATGAAATAATGAAAAGTATTGTTATAAATGTCTATAGAATAGAATTGTTGAATGCATCTTTTACTGTCTGCCACTTACTCAAAGAACTTTAACACACACACACACACACACATAAAATGCCTTATAATTATGCTACATTATTATGTTTGTAATATTGTTATAGATGAATGTTTTATTTACGACGAGAGTGTCAAAGTTGTGGTTTTCTTTACTTGCTAAACAGTTACACGAAAAAGGGAGAGTTTTAATTTCTTGAAGAAATTTCTTACAAATGTGATTAATTAAAATGTACATACACACTCACAATATTTTTTTAGTAAAAACTACTGAATATACACAAAAATTAATAGAAACTCAGTTAAAAAAGGACTACTTACTTTTGGTTTAAAACAATTGTATTTTTTAGTTTATTGGGAAAATTCCCGAAATAGATCTATCAACACATTCCTGAAAGGGCCAAAGAATAAATTTGGGAACAAAAACTCTATAGATTATTTACTAGGACAATATCCTAATAAAGAAATTTAGAGTATGGCCTCGAATTTAAATAATTTTTATTTTCATTGCACAATTAAAGGTCGAAAAAACATAATTTTTATTTTTAATAAAAATTATATCAAACTTGTTTATTTTCAACTCTTAAAAATTTATTGACAAAATCGATAAAAATAATAGATTGTTTTCGTTTACTTCAGTACTCAATATTACATAAAAACGTTTTGTTTTAAATAGAAAATTTTAACTGAATATTTTAACTAATACCGAAAGTCCGTTTTTTGTTTATTTTGTTCATTGCATAACCCTAAGGGGAATACCTGCGCGGTATGTTAGGGAAAGGCTCAGGGCATGGAGAGAGTCTGAATTCTCTGGTTACTGGGAAAAGTCTCCAGGTCAGCGCCAGGCTAAAAGATTGATCTCTTTTTCCAGTAGGGGGATCGAGGCGACTCTTGTCGCTTGAAAGGGGGGAGGGGGGGGTTTAAGGATCCCTGGCGTCGTACTTAACTGGACACTGTAATCTCAGATACCATCTGCACAAGAAGGGTCAATCGGACACGGATATGTGTAGGTTTTGTGAGATGGTGTCTGAGACCTCGGAGCATGTTCTCTGCGAATGTCACAGGCTTTGTGATAGGAGACTTAGGTTTCTAGGTGATCGCTTCATTTCGCCTTCCGACATCGCGAACATTTTGCCTAATAGGATAATTGGCTTTATAGGTAGCTTGAATCTGTAGGTAACTTTAGGCAGCACAAAAGACCTACATTGGTCGCGGTGCATAGTGCCTTCTGATCTAATCTAATCTAAACCCTATGGGGAATGAGGAGTCAATTGACTTAAAAGTGACTGGTTAAAGAAGCACTTATGACAGGACTGGTATAATTTAATACTAAAGTGGGTTAAGCAGTGTCAATTGTCCTAAAATTACTAATCCTGTGACTGGTAAAGGGAGGACATACAACTTAACCAGTTGGCCAGAATTTTACCCATTGGAAGCTGTTTAGTTTTCGTTTATTTTTTTAACTTAAAAATTATTAATTTTGTTTTTTTTTGCCGATATTTCTGTTTTTTTTTGGGTTTATTAAAAAATTATCGGCATGCGAAAATTGACCTAAAAGAACCTGGACTGCTGGAAAAGGACTTATCACAGCACTAGTATTATTTACAATTGATGTGAGTTATGTAGTCTAAATTGATCTAAAAAGACTAGTTCCGTGACTGTTAGAAGTAGGACATATCACCTAACTGGTATACATATTGACTAGGAGAAGCCAATGAGTTAGAAATTTATTGTTCCATTTTCTACCATTTTTTACAATAAAAATTATTAAATTGTACGACATGTCCCTTTCAGGATAGTCATGTGGTTAGTCCGTTTTGGTTAGTCCTCCGACATGCTTCTTTTGTAACAGTCTTGTGTTATGCTCATCTTTTGTTAGTCTTGTGGCATGCCACTATGTGGTTTAAAGCAGGACAAACGACCTCCTCCTATGACAAGCCCATGTTAAAGTTGCCAGTTGTTTACATAGGTTACGGTTTAGCAGGAATGGTTCTCTGACACGAAGGGACCTGATACTGTGGCACACGCAGGACCAGGTCCAATTCTTCATTCTGAATAGACAGAGAAGTAAAAAAATATATATCTGTTGTAATTTGACTACATATTCCATTGAAATAACTTTACGGTATATCTTTTTAAATAACTGTTGCAGTTTTATGGAAAAGTTCTTGTGAGTGCAAAAAAAAAAAATCGCTTAAATTTCCATTAAAACCATCAAAAGTTTATCTATATTTAATAATTTTAACATATTCCTACTCATCAGTGCCTTTTCACCCACCAAAAATAGTGAGGAAAAAAGAGTAATAGAATTTATATTCATATTCATAGGAAGGGAATTGTTTCTTTTAATAATAATCTAGGTAAATTTAAACCACTGAAAAGAATGTTATAATATAAGTGTTTTAATAAAAAACTTAAAATCTTGTGGCTGGCGTGGGGTTTGTACACACGAACTTGGTCATGCCAAGCTGACTATCTAACCCTGAGCTATCGCTTCCTAAATATGGTAGTTGACTTCTGACAGACTTATTCTTGTATACTATAAACAAAAAAATGCATGCATGTATACGTTTGTCTTTAAATACAGTTATTTTTATTTAGTAAGAGTTTCTCAATATACACACAGAGAAATAAAGCGCCAACCGAATTGAAAAGTGTATCTTAATGGTGACAACTTATAAATCAGTGAATACAATGATATTTAAATTAGATTTGTGAATATTTTGGGTGTTGCAACTAAAGTTCAGTTGACTTAACCTAACTTTGGTGTGGAAACTAACGTTAAGTTGTATCAACCGACTGAAATTCGTAATAACCGGATTTGAGTCTAAGTAATCGAATTTCAGTTGGCAAAGAGCTAAATTTTTTTCTATGTGTAGATTTTTCTAAAGCTTTGATATATGTTTTTTTTTTGAGAAACTTTATAAGGATTTTTCTATAAATGTTTTAAATATTTTCTTTAATAAAAAATTAGTTAAATATAAATATTTTATTTAATGGTAAATTTTTTAAATATTTAAAAAAAAATTAAAAATTATTTATATAATAGTGAATTTTATCGTTGATCTATAAGTTTATGTGTGAGATTTTATTTGTTCGGTTTGAGATCATGACAAATTTTTCTCTAAGTTAACAGAAAAATTATAATTTTTATATGATAATTTACTTTGACTATTAGAAAAAAACACAGAAAACGTTATTAGACACTAGCATGAATGGAATGCATTTTCAAACCGAACGAAATAAAATCTCACACATAAACTTATAGATCAACGATAAAATTCACTATTAAACCACTCACCAGGTACAGTGTAGAAATCGTTAAATGTATATGCTCGACATATGTATTAACAAAAAACAATCTTTAATGTTTGTTGATATGCTTGCTTATGTAGAAGGATAGATTGCCATTAAAAGTTTTAACTGAAAGTTAAACTGGCAATTATGATAATGACTAGAGAAAAACAAACACACTATAAATATAAATCGTTCGTGGTAAATTTCATTTTAACTCAACACACAGAGTAATGTGGGATTTAAAGTCAGCCAATTCCTTTAACGTGTGAGTTAAATAGAAGATATTTACGATTAACACTAAATGGCACGAAGAATGTTGATGAAGACCGTAGTGGGTCAGAAAATGCATTCCATTCATGCTAGTGTCTAATAACATTTTCTGTGTTTTTTTCTAATAGTCAAAGTAAATTATCTTATACAAATTATAATTTTTCTGTTAATTTAGAGAAAAATTTGTCATGATCTCAAACCGAACAAATTATTTATATTTAAAAAAAAAAAAAATAAAAAAAATAATTTAAAGAAGAAAACAAAGAAACAATTTAGTCGCAAAATTATTTTAAAATTTCTATATAAAATTATCTTTCCTAAGTTTATTTAATATATAAATGTTAAAATCATTTTGTACACAGGTAATTTTTTTTCTGTTTGAAATTTTTTCATATTAATAGTGAATTTTATCGTTGATCTATAAATTTATGTGTGAGATTTTATTTGTTCGGTTTTAGATCATGACAAATTTTCTCTAAATTAACAGAAAATTATAATTTTTATATGATAATTTACTTTGACTATTAGAAAAAAACACAGAAAAAGTTATTAGACACTAGCATGAATGGAATGCATTTTCTGACCCACTACGGTCTTCATCAACATTCTTCGTGCCATTTTAGTGTTAATCGTAAATATCATCTATTTAACTCACATGTTAAAGAAATTGGGTAACTTTTAAATCCCACATTACTCTGTGTGTTGAGTTAGAATGAAATTTACCACGAACGATTTCTATTTATAGAGTGTTTGTTTTTTCTCTAGTCATTATCATAGTTTGCCAGTTAACTTTTAGTTAAAACTTTAAATGGCAGTTTTTTTCTCTAATGTCATCATATACTATCCTTTTACATTAGCAAAGCATATCAACAAAACATTAAAGATTTTTTTTTTTTTTTTTTTTTTTTTTTTTTATTAATACATATGACGAGCATATACATTAAATGATTTTATTT
>CM037854.1:208109838-208183536 GCA_021234595.1 Delia radicum
TTATTTATTTATTATTTATTAAAAAAAATTAACTTAAAAATAAAAATTATAAGCTAATTTGCAAAAAGAGCAATAGCAGCTTAGGCCTTCAGCTCAATGTGTATGATATAATGTTTTAAGTTTTGGAATTTATTGTGAACATATTGAAATATTATTTAGTGTTTTTAGATTAAATTGTATAAATTTGTGGATTTTAAATAATTAATGATTGTTGATATATTTTCTTCAGATGGGTCGGCAAGTAGTTGGATGGGATCTTGACTTTTGAAGATTAGTTGCCTTTGATTATGGTAAAGTGCACAATCTAATAGCATGTGTGATGGATTTGTTGGATAAATGATATCGCAGTCACATGGGTATGTAACTGGTATTTTTAGAAGGCCGCCGTGTGTGAGCTTTGTATGCCCTAGCCTTAGTCGGGTTATTTTTATTGAGTCCAGTCTGTTGATGTTACTGCTGATGATAGTTGTGCTTTCGGAGTTGTTGTTTATTGTTTTATACCAATTGGATGTTTGTGAATAGGTGGTGTCTTTGTTTTTAAAAAATGTTGTTATGTGCTTATGTATATCTTTGATGTTGTGATTTTCTGTTTTCAATACAGGGGATCTAAGGGACAATTTTGCCGCAGTATCGGCAAATTCGTTTCCTGGAATGTTGACGTGGCTAGGGACCCATATTAATTTTATGTCTGTTGTTCTTTTGATTAGAAAATCTCGGATGTTAGATGCATATATGTTGTTGTTAGTTATATTTAATATGGCTTTTAAGGATGAGAGTGAGTCTGTGCAAGGCATATTTGCCTCTTTTGAATCCAATATGTGATATTGCATTATTGATGGCGATCAGTTCTGCTGTAAATATGGAACTGTGGTCGGGTAGGACACCTAACTTTATAACTTTATTTCTGTTGTTACGCTGTAACCTACGTTGTCGTTGTTTTTTGAACCATCCGTATATATGAAGTTGTAATCTGATAGGTTGTCCTCGATATCTTTAAACATGTTGCGAAATTGTATTGGGTTAAGGTTGTTTTTTTGTGAAATTATGGAGGGATAAGTTAATATTGTTATTGTGTAAGTTCCAAGGGGGGGAGTAATTAATTTTTTTTTCCGGGAATTTGAATGGGTATATCGATAGTTTTACAGTTTTGTTGAATTCTTCTTATAGTAGATAATATTTTTGGTACTTTTCTTGATTTTTTTATTTTTTCGTAATTTTTGCCAATGGCGAATCATTGTCAGAGAGTGCATGGTGTAATTTCGTTGTTAGAATATCCCTCTGGACTTCAAGGGTAAGATGTTTGCTTCGGTAAGAAGGTTTTTTGTACGAGTAGTTCGGAATGCTCCTAGGGAGGATCTCAAGGCAGCGTTTATTTGCTTATTTACTTTTTTAAGCAGAGATTCTGAAGTATATCCGAATATTGGTAGTCCGTAGTTGGCTTTTGATAAAATGAGAGCCTTAGTTATTTGAATTAAAGTAGAAGTACTACAATTAAACTTAGTGCTAGAAAGACATTTAATTATGTTGAGCTGTTGATTTAATGATTTAACTAAGTTGTCTATGTGTTCGCTCCATCGGTATCTGTTGTTGAAATGTAAACCCAGTAGTCGTAGATTTTTTGACTTCGGATAATAAAATATGGTTTGATATTATTTCACAACGACACTTCTTCTTTTTCGGCAAATGTGTATGTATTTACACTTATTGGGGGATAAAACGGCTCCCGAATAATTTGTCCAGTCCGTTATATCTTTGAAAAGGTTGTTTAGATTAATGACTGGGTTTTTTTCTTTGTTGGATTTTATTATCAGGTTAAAATCATCAGCATATGAAGTAAAATCAATTTCTCGGTGTAGTGAAATTATATGACATAGTTTGTTGTATGCTATTAAAAATAGCACAACAGAAAGCGGTGACCCTTGTGGGATACCATTATGAAGAGGAAACGGTTGGGAATAATTGGATGTGATTTTTACCATAAATTTCCGATTACTCATAAAGTTTTTTATATAATTTATAATCTTGGGGCCAACATTCCAAACAATTAATTGATCTATAATTGTATGTAGACCTATTCTGTCGAAAGCTCTTTGAAAGTCTAGTGAGACTATGCTTACATGTTTTTTCAACGAAAGTGATTCCACAATTTGATGATCCATGTAAAGAAGACTGTCTGTCGTAGATTTTCCCTTTTTAAACCCAATTGTCGGCTATCTAACAGTTTATATGTAGTTAGAAACCCACCAAAGTCGATTTGCAACAATTTTATCCATTACTTTTGCCAGGCATGGGTTTAATGATATGGGCCGATAGGAGCTCAGAGAGGTTCTATCGGATCCTTTTTTGTGTATCGGGACGTTAACGCTTACCTTAAATTGCTGTGGTATGTATGAATCTAATATGTTATTATAAAGCATGAGTAAACGTTGCTTCATAGTTCTAGGTAGATGCTTGATCATGGGGTAAGAGATTCGATCTAACCCAGGCGTTTTTACCGGATAATTTGTTTAAAACTGAATTTAATTCTAGCATATTGATGTTCGTTTCTATTTTTGCGGCTCCGGGGCTTGGGGGGCTGATTTGCATATTTACCGCTGTGTTTAGCTTTCTAGTACGAAATTCTGTTGGATATTTTGAGTCGGATGAGTTATCCGACCAAAAGTTACCCAATTCTGTTGCTATTTTTAACTTGTCGGTTATGAGTTCATCTTGATTTGATGCTTTTGTAATAGCATGTATATTTTGTGTTGCTTTGTAGCCTGTAAATGACCTGATATTTTTCCAAATATTTTCTGTTTTAGAGGAGGGGTTTATGGCAGAGGTAAAATTATAAAGTGATTCTCTTTTTGCGATTTTAATTTTTCGTTTTAATAGAGCATTCGTTTTTTTGTAGTTGATAAGGTTAAATGTTGTCATGTTTTGTTTAATAGCGACCAGAATTTACTTTTTTCTTTTTTTATGTTATTAAGATCTGGGTTCCACCACGGTACCTTTTGTTGGATGGCTGGTTGACTTTGGGGAATGGACACATTAGCGGATTGGTGAATAATTTTGCATATGTTAGCGGTTTCTTTGTTTAAATTTTCACTTATAGGCCGTTCGGATTCAAAAGGAGACATTGGCTGTTATATGTGGTCCAATTTGCCTTTTCAATTTTAAATTTTGGTCTAAATGTTGTAGTGATATTGAACTTTGTCGGAAAAGGGAGATTATAATTGGAAAGTGGTCGCTACCGTATAATATTTTTTTCTGTTTTCCATTCTGAGTGGACTGCAAGGGATGGAGAACAAAATGATAAGTCAACATGTGAAAAAGTGTTGTGTGTATTGAAAAGTGTTGGTGATGAATCGTTAAGTAGCACTAGGTCGTTGTTAGTTATATAATTTACTAATGTTGTACCTTTTCTGTTGTTAGTGGTAGAGCCCCAAACTCGGTGCCAGCTGTTAAAGTCCCCAGTGATTAAAAGTGGTGGGCTTACATTATAAAACATATTGTGGAGATTTGTTTGAGAGAACTTTATGTGTGGTGCTGTATACGCTGATATGATTTTAAATTTTATTTTAGATTTTATTTCAATACAGATAGCATCGAAATCGCTTTGTAAATTTATTGTCTTATGTTCTATAGATTTATGAATAAGTAGCGTACACCACACCGCCATACACGGGTAGTAGATGTGTTGTGTGAGTATAGCGTGTAATTTATAGGAATAGGAATGTTTGATTGGTTGTGGATGTGAGTCTCTTGTAGTGAAATTATTTTTGGGGAATAGAGTTTAATAAGTTGTTGAAGTTCATTGTAATTATTAATGAAACCATTTATGTTCCATTGTAATATGTTTAATAGCATTTTAAAGTTTGAGATAAAAAATAAGGTTAATTAATTTGAAAAAGTTTTGGGAGACTGTAATGAACTTTCTGGTGGTTTAAAATTTATTATTGGATTAGGCATTTTTGGTACGTTTTGTTTTGTTTTCAGCTTGATGTAGTTTTTGTAATTGTTTTCTTGTTCTTTTTTGATGTATTTCTGGGTAATATTTGTTTAGTTTTTGAATCGGTAGTGTTTTGCGAGGATGTACTGTCGACATCTGATGCCTCTGACAGAACATCTGAGTAATCGTTTAATTCTCGAGATGTTGTTTTAGTAGGTGCGGCATTGTTTGTTCTTTATTAACATGAGAAGAGTTTGTATTATTGGTAGGTTTACTATCGGGAGATTTTGCTGTAGAGTTAGAAGTGGTGTTAGTTGATTTAACTGTTGATGAGTATGTATTGGTGTAGTTGGGTGACGTTCATTATATTTAGTTGTTGCTGTTTTTCTGTTAGTTTTTTCTAAAGTAATTATAGCTTGGATCTCTTTCTCTTTTAGGAAAATTGGACACGATTTGTCATTAGAGGAATGATTGTTGTCTATTTTGTTGTTTTCTTTACAATTTATACACGATTGAGAATTAGAGCATGTTTCATTGTTGTCGTCATTTACATGATATTCGCTTGAACAATTAAAACAAATTCTCTTGTTATTGCAAAATTTAGCCAAATGACCAAAGCGTAAACAGTTTTTTGCATTTTAGAGGAAGGGGATATGAGGTCTTATTTTGATTTTCTCATAGCCAATTGATAGCTCAGAGGGTAGCGACGTAGTAGCAAAGGTAACAACTATTAATCCGGTTTCTTTTAAATTGTTGTCTACTTTTTTTAATATTTTGTTGACTTTACATACATTTTGTGATTTGAGTTCCGAAAGAATTTCTTCTTCTGATATACCACGAAGGTCATTTGAATATACAACTCCTTTAGCATAATTTAGTGTTTGGTGTTCGTTTAACTCAACTTTAATTCTGGTGACAGTGATGTTAGTTGAATAAGATTTCTGGCCTGAGTAAAGTTTTTTGTTTTTATAAGAATTGTTCCATTTAGTAGTTTTTTACATGATTCCACCTCTCCACCGCAGGTACCGTCTATTTTTTTTGACACGTTTCAGAAATTACAGAATTGTCACTTTTGTCATTATTCACTCGGGACATAATCAAGTATTTTGGACCGGGGGTTAGAATTGTCATTGATTGCTCCTATCAAAAGTGATAGGTGGTTTACCACGATCCGGTGGTTGATTCATTTTAAGAAAAAAATTGTAAATTTATATAATCTTTGTTATTCTATAGTTTTAAAGACAAAAAATGGAGAAGAGTAAGATTTTTGATTTTTTAAGTTCAATATTGTTAATAATTAATTATTAATATTAAGCACAGAATGCGTCGCAGTTAGTAAACACGTCTTGTGTAGGCGAATATACACATGCAACTGAGTTAGAAATTAATTGTTCCATTTTCTCTACCATTTTTTACAATAAAAAATTATTAAATTGTACGACATGTCCCTTTCAAGGATGTCATGGTTTTTAGTCCGTTTGGTTAGTCCTCCGACATGCTTCTTTTGTGACAGTCTTGTGTTTATGCTCATCTTTGGTTATCTTGTGGCATGCACTATGTGTTTTAAAAGCAGGACAAATGACCATCCTCCTATGACAAGCCCATGTTAAAGTTTGCAGTTTTGTTACATAGTGTACGGTTTAGCGGAATGGTTTCTGACACGAAGGGGACCGTCCTGTGCACACGCAGGACCGGTCCAATTCTTCATTCTGAATAGACAGAGAATTAAAAAATATATATCTGTTGTAATTTGACTACATATTCCATTGAAATAACTTTACGGTAGATCTTGTGAGTTCTTGTGAGTGCAAAAAAAAAATCGCTTAAATTTTCATTAAAACCATCAAAAGTTTATCTATATTTATAATTTTAACATATTCCTACTCATCGTGCCTTTTCAACACCCACCAAAATAGTGAGGAAAAAGAGTAATAGAAACCATAACAACTTTGAATCAGATGTGTTCAAATTTGGAATTTCATGGGTGAATTTATTCATATTCATAGGAAGGGAATTGTTTCTTTTAATAATAATCTATGTAAATTTAACCACTGAAGAGAATGTTATAATATAAGTGTTTTAATAAAAAACTAAAATCTTGTGGCTTGCGTGGGGTTTGTACACACAACTTGGTCATGCCAAGCTGACTATCTAACCCTGAGCTATCGCTTGCTAAATATGGTAGTTTGACTTCTGACAGACTTATTCTTGTATACTATAACAAAAAATGCATGCATGTATACGTTTGTCTTTAATACAGTTATTTTTATTTAGTAAGAGTTTCTCAATATACCACACAGAGAAATAAAGCGCCAACCGAATTGAAAAGTGTATTTTAAATGGTGAAACTTATAAATTCAGTGAATACAATGATATTTAAATTAGATTTGTGAATATTTTGGGTGTTGCAACTAAAGTTCAGTTGACTTAACCTAACTTTGGTGTGGAAACTAACGTTAAGTTGTATCAACCGACTGAAATTCGTAATAACCGAATTTGAGTCTAAGTAATCGAATTTCAGTTGCAAATCTAAATTTTTTTCTATGTGTAGATTTTTCTAAAGCTTTGATATATGTTTTTTTTTTTTGAGAAACTTATAAGGATTTTCTATAAATGTTTTAAAAATTTTCTTTATAAAAATTAGTTAAATATAAATATTTTATTTAATGGTAAATTTTTAAAATATTTTAAAAAAAATTAAAATTATTTAATAATAGTGAATTTTATCGTTGATCTATAAGTTTATGTGTGAGATTTTATTTGTTCGGTTTGAGATCATGACAAATTTTTCTCTAAGTTAACAGAAAAATTATAATTTTTATATGATAATTTACTTTGACTATTAGAAAAAAACACAGAAACGTTATTAGACCCTAGCATAAATGGAATGCATTTTCAAAACGAACAAATAAATCTCACACATAACTTATAGATCAACGATAAAATTCACTATATAAACCACTCACCAGGTACAGTGTATAATCGTTAAATGTATATGCTCGACATATGTATTAACAAAAAAAATCTTTAATGTTTGTTGATATGCTTTGCTTATGTAGAAGGATAGTATATTATGACATTAGAGAAAAGAATTGCCATTTAACTGAAAGTTAAACTGGCAATTATGATAATGACTAGAGAAAAAAACCAAACACACTATAAATAGAAATCGTTTGTGGTAAATTTCATTCTAACTCAACACACAGAGTAATGTGGGATTTAACGTTACCCAATTTCTTTAACGTGTGTCATGATCTAAAACCGAACGAATAAAATCTCACACATAAACTTATAGATCAACGATAAAATTCACTTTTAAACCACTCACTAGGTTCAGTGTAAAAATCGGTTAATGTATATGCTCGACATATGTATTAACAAAAAATCTTTAATGTTTATTGATATGCTTTGCTTATGTAGAAGGATAGTATATGATGACATTAGAGAAAAGAATTGCCATTTAAAGTTTAACTGAAAGATAAACTGGCAATTATGATAATGACTAGAGAAAAACAAACACACTATAAATAGAAATCGTTTGTGGTAAATTTCATTCTAACTCAACACACAGAGTAATGTGGGATTTAAAGTCACCCAATTCCTTTAACGTGTGAGTAAATAGAAGATATTTACGATTAACACTAAATGGCACGAAGAATGTTGATGAAGACCGTAGTGGGTCAGAAAATGCATTCCATTCATGCTAGTGTCTAATAACTTTTTCTGTGTTTTTTTTCTAATAGTCAAAGTAAATTATCATATAAAAATTATAATTTTTCTGTTAATTTAGAGAAAAAATTTGTCATGATCTCAAACCGAACAAATTATTTATATATTTAAAAAAAATAAAAAAAAAAATAATTTAAAGAAGAAAACAAAGAAACAATTTAGTCACAAAATTATTTTAAAATTTCTATATAAATTTATCTTTCCTAAGTTTATTTAATATATAAATGTTAAATCATTTTGTACACAGGTAATTTTTTTTCTGTTTGAAATTTTTCATATTTTCATAAAATTTCATAATAAATTAAATGAAACAAAAAAAAAAATGTATATATAAAAAATTTTTTTTACGAAACTTATTTTTATTTATAAATATGTTTATATAAAGATGTTTTTGGCTTTGTTTTGTTTTTTTTTTTGCCATTTTTTGAAATTCTTACTCTCATTTTTTTTTTGTGTGCCATTTTTTTTATTTTTAATTTTGAGGCTTAAAATAGACTTTTGTTAATATTTTTGAGCTATAAATTGCCCTTTTTAGATATTATTCTCTTTAAAAGCTTTTCCTTAAAATTTTTTAATTCTTCTTTTAAAAAGTGTAATTAATTTACCTTTTTTTGTTGTACTATTTTGGCTTTTTCCCAATATATTTTTTGCAATGGATTTTGCGATTTTTTGTCTTCTCTGTTTATACATTATAAAAATTATAAATATCACTCATTCGCCTTAAGTCCCCCAAAAGTATGCAACATCTAGTTTAAAAAATGCAACAAAAACAAGCGTATAATTTATTTTTTTAAAAACTTGAATACACACGCATACGTCTGGGTCACTTTGTTTTCATAATATGTTTCTCGAAAGTATGCAACACAAAATTCCTTCAATATTATTTGATGTGTTTAAAGAAATGCTCTCAAAATTATTTTAATATTTTCAATCTTTAATTTTTTTTTTATTTCTTATTCATAATTGCACCTTTTAAATAATGCAATATTTTAGACATTATTTGACTAGTATATTAATTGTTAACAATCTTGAAAAAAACTAAATAAATTTGCCTGCGAATTCGGGTTAAAGTAATTCAAAAAATTTTTTATTTATTTTTGTTTGAAAATTTAAAATAAACTATTTTTATGAAAATATATACTCTTTGAAAATTTAATATGCCGACGAAAATGTTTATATATAGTCGTATATAGCATCTCATACTTATTTGTACGAACATTTCTAATATGACGCTATATATAGGCATATATCATTATATCATATGTTATATAAGTTGAGCTTTTTATCTCATCATCTATTATTGATTCAAAAAATGGTTTTCTCACATTCATTCACTAAAAATTTACTAAACAAGCGTCATATTTATTTTTATATGCGAATATATGAGATCGAATACTGTATACACATTTGAAAAAGAGTACAGTTCTTTGTTGAAAAAGTACCCTGTTAAAAATCGAACACACATGATTCATACATGTCCACATGTATCCATACATAATTAATATGTGTTCATAAATGATTCCATACATGTTCATATGAGGAATCACATATATTCATCGTAAATTGAGGTAATTTTATATGTATAATCATACATGACCAGACATTTCCAGACATGTTCATATGTGTACATTAGAGTGCTCTAAAAAAAAAGTTGTGAGTTATTGACTGGGCCCCCCTTAAAAATATGAATTTGGGTGTAAAACAACGTATCCTAAAAATTAGGACAATCGGATAGAGGAACACGTGCCTCAACGGGCCTGAAGTTTGAAAAACCGTACATATGGAAAAAATATGACTTTTTTTAAATTTCTAAAAATTTTTAATATTTTAAGTTGATCTTGCATTTAAAGGATTAAAAAATCATAATAAACATAAATTATCTTTCTAATAAGGCAATAAAAACTAAAATCGGTTAAAAAACATCCAAGTTATTACAATTGTGCAACTAATGTGTCACAGAACGCTTAATCAAGAAGTTCGAGCCCAAATTTGGAAATTCGTAGAAATAATGTAATGCAAAAACATTTTTGTATTTTATTAGTTTTAATTAAGCACATATTAAGGACTAAAACTTGAAAAAATTGAAGATATTCCTCTTTTCATTGGCCAGTGCAGCGATTTAACTTCAGCAGATTTCGAGAAAACAGCGATTTTTGTCACTTATTAAGGTTTTATGAATTTTTTTTTTTTTTTTTTGAAATTCATCGCAAGTTTAAAAACTTCAATCCTCTTAAAATAATATTACAAACTGTATTCATTTATTATTTTATTTGTTTTCATTAAAATGCAAATAATATCAAAGTAGCTGTTTCTTATCCCCATTGATGTAGGTTCATCAAATGAAAAACACCCAAGGGATGATTACAAAGAATTTTCGCAACTGGCTATAATTTTCCTTGGTGGCACAGTTCCAAACTTTTCCTTCCGAGTGCCTGGAGCCCATCATCACGCCCTATGGATGACGATTTATTGCCTAAAAATATTTTTGTTTCGTGAAGAATTCGAGATGACTGATTGTGAGAGGAATGGTGTAAGAGATGTATGTATGTATTTTTTGTAGTAAAACTTTATCTAAAAGTATGGTTTAAAGCGTCAGTGGCTGTAGAAGCCCCAATGCAAACTTTAACGTTTCTTAAAAATCTTCATGAATACAGCAATATTGACACAAATATAAGTAATGAAGCAATACGTAAATTTGGTAACCATTTATAGTATCTTTCGCCAGAAAATGTAGCTCTAGCATTTTTTGATCCAAATATATCTTACGATATTAAAAACGTAAGTTATAAGTTTTTAAACTGGCGATAAATTTGAAAAAAAAAAAAATAACAAAATTATAAAACCATATTAAGTGACAAAAATCGCGGTTTTTCTCGAAATCCGCTGAAGTTAAATCGCTGCACTGGCCAATGTAAAGAGGAATACCTTCAATTTTCTCAAGTTTTAGTCCTTAATATGTGCTTAATTAAAACTAAAAGTCCAATCGTTGATTTTTTTAAATTTCTTTAAAAAAATTTTGAAACTTTAAAATTGGAGATTTGAAAACTGTGTTTAATAATTCAGACTTTTTTGGCTTTAGTTTAAAAACGAGTTTGCAAAGCACATGATAAAATACTTTTTAATTGAGTACCTTGGAGCTTATAAAATACAAAAATGTTTTTGCATTACATTATTTCTACGAGTTTCAAAATTTGGGCTCGAACTTCTTGATTAAGCGTTCTGTGACACATTAGTTGCCGGGGGCAATTGTAATAACTTGGATGTTTTTAGCCGATTTTAGTTTTTATTGCCTTATTAGAAAGATAATTTACTGTTTATTATGATTTTTTAATCCTTTAAATGCAAGATCAACTTATAATATTAAAAATTTTAAGAAATTTTAAAAAAGTCATATTTTTCCCATATATACCGTTTTTCAAACTTCATGCCCGTTGAGGCACGTGTTCCTCTTATTCGATTGTCCTAATATTTTAGGATACGTTGTTTTACACCCAAATTCATATTTTTAAGGGGCCCAGTCAATACCTGACATTCTTTTTTGCTCCATACAGGTTGGAGACCCTACTGTACATTAACGAAAATTAAGGTAATATTTACATATATGAAAACATATAAACATATATGAATCCTATATGGTGGTATATGGACATGTATAACCTCAAATGACTTCATATATAAGAATGAATTGGTTCATACAGGTTGTCGAGAAAAAATAGCGGTTATAAACATTGAAATTAATTAATATACTTATTATTAATAAGTACAACATCTGTAATTTTTGTTAAAATAACTGGAATCACTTTACTATACGGAGAGTTTCAATTCACTTAAAATTACTAACTTTAAGAAAACAGTTTTTTAATGAAACCTCACTGCTTTTTTGGTTAGATTTGGTACTAATTTCTTAAAAGAATACAAAAACTCAACTATTTTGCCAGCTTTAAAACTACAGCATACTTAACAGCTAAAGTACCACTCTCAAATCATAATTTTGGGCTTTAACCATTTTCTCTTTGCTAAATATCCAAAACACTTGACCTTGTTTTTTAACCCTTAATCCTTTTGTTATGTTTCATATAATTATCATTCATATTGTCCATGATAATTATACACAAATAATGAATTCAATTATAAACAAACATTTTAATAACTCTCTCTAGTAAGCAATAAATCAACGCTACAAAACAAAAGTCTTTTATTACAAACGAAACAAAAAGGACATTTGGAATAAACAAAAAAAAAAGCTGAATTAAAAATTAGAGGGGGTTAAATTTATTAATTGCCATAAACAAACGTTAAAAGCAAAAAATTTAGCTACTCGACAATACAAAGGACTAAAGATTTTGAAACATAATTATTAAAAAAAGGAAAGCCTTAATTTATGCTTTGACAAAAAAAAAGAAGAAATATGTTGTGGTGGAAAAATATTAATTACCACAAATGGTTAAAACCGCTTATTTAAATGAATTGTAACTGAAAATGAAATAGCAATACAAATGAAAGTATAATAAAAGCATAAAGAAAGGATTTAAAATATACTAATTCAATAATTTATGCGCAGATTTAAAAAAAAAAAAAACACGTTAAAAGAAAAATCAGAATAAAGCCTTTTCAATATAAATGAGAATATGGATTAAAGAAGACCAAAACGAATTTCTTTATACTCTACACAATAAAATCGGAAAATCATTTGTTTAAGCATATTTAAAAAAACAAAATCAATTGTGATATTATTTGGTAGTTTCTAGCAATTTTCTGTGTTTTACAAAATGGAAGAAAGTTTTAAGACAATTTTTATAAAAAAGGCTTATAAACTTGTATATATTTTATTTGATTTGTTTTCATCATTAGTTGTGCTTTCGTTTCTTTATTCAGCATTCATGATTCATCATACGTGCTCTGAACCGTTTTTTCTCTAATATTCGATAACACTACTCAACAGACAAAAAAGCTGGCCTTGATCACATTTTTTTTTTTTTAATTTTCATTTGCAGTTTTTGAAATGTCGCGGTTTTTATATTTTTATTATACAACAAATTTTATCGTAAAACCATGATTTTTTTTTAATATATAAAACTACACAAAATTTTCTTTCATTACAGTATAATCATGGCGGATATCCTTATATCAGGAAATCCTAGAATAAATTGGTTGGAATTCCATTGTAATTAATAAAATTTAATCATTATTCAATAATTTTAATTGTAAGTACTAAAAATTCATCATTCAGAATAATTAAACTATATTGTAAACAGAAAACTATATAAAATTAATCAAAACACAGTCACATCATTCAACTATTGGTTTTCCTTATCAATATTGAAAAAAAATATTATCTTTTACATTACCTTTAATACCAACAACCAATCGTTTTTTCGGAGATTTTATCCCTTGAATAAAATATTTGCAGTTAAAATCGAAAATTTGATATTTATTTGTAGTTTCTAGAAATTTTCTGTGTTTTACAAAATGGAAGAAAGTTTTAAGACAATATTTAAAAAAAATTTGATTTGGTTTTGTCAGTAGTTGTGCTTTCGTTTATTTATTCAGCAGTTAAGATCTGAACCATTTTTTCTCTAATATTCGATAATTGTTTTTAATTTTATTTTGCAGTTTTTGAAATTTTGCGTTTTTATTTTCACTCTATATAAAATTTTAGTTTTCATTACCAATTTTAAAAATAATAAAATATTAAGATTAGCAACGCAATTTCTGGGGTACATACAAATCTATTTTTAGACATTCATATTTAAACTTGAAAGAAAAAAAATTAAAGGTAGAAATTTGAAAAAAAAAAATTCAAATTGGTTGTGAGCTAGAGGTAAAGCAATTGCTTGGCAAGCAGAAGATTGCCGTTCGACTCCAGTTCGCGGCATAAGAATTTTTTGTAATAAAATAATTTTAAAATAATATATTCATTTTTGTGTAGTTTTGGTAACTCTAATAAAATATTGAGATCAGCAACCGAGTTTCTGTTGTACACACAAATCTATTTTTACACATGTATATTTAAATTTGAAACAAAAAAACATTCAAGGTTGAAATTGGAAAATACATATTTAAATTGGGTTTTAGGCTTAGAGGTAAAGTACTTGCCTGACAAACAGAATATCGTCGGTTCGAGCCCAGTTCGCGGCATCAAGAATTCAATTGCAACTACAAAACTGTTATCTGTGTGTATGCATACTAAAAATTTTTAAAAACTTTAATGTTACTACTGAAGGAATTTGCAAATTTTTGCTAAACTGTGTATTGCACATTTTCAGATTTAGGTACGCCTGTGTCCAAATCTGGCAAAAGAAAATGTAGTTTTGAAATATCGCGGTTTTTTATATTTACGTTATATAGTTACTAGGTTATTCAAAATACTCTGATTTGGTTTTGTTCAAGTTAATGAGTTACTCGGTTTTGGGATTGTTAACCTAATCGATTAATCGAATAAGATTTAAAAATTACTCGAGTAAATCGAATAATTTGGATAATGTTATTTCACTAATTTTTCCATAAAAATACACAATGAATCACAAAATAAATACAAAATCTGGAGAGTTCCGATATGTATTTTATCAAAAGTAAAAATATAGGTTAGGTCAAAATAAAAGGACCTTTTGAATTAATATACAATTGAGTAAAACTTATTTCTTTTGTTTATAAGTTCGACTTTAAGAAAACATTAGGGATAAGTTAGCATTTTTGCAAATATCAAGAATTATATGGCATAGCATAGGAAAAACATAAAGAAAAATTATATCATTTTTTCGCCGTTGTTAAAATTTGCCACAGCAAATGCGTTGAAAGTTTGGAGTACAGATTTGTGTTGGATTTTATTTTTTTCAAATTGATAATTTTTAATTTATGTGATTAAGTTGTATATAGATACTTTGTGGGCGTTGTGGTGTAATGGATAGTGCAGTTGGACTGTTACATAGAGGCTTCCCGGGTTCGATTCCCGGTGATGACAACATCAATTTAGAATAATAATATGTATGAGTTTTCTATCACTTATATGTATCGCTGCGCCCACATTCGGTGTTCCCATATCACTTAACCCCACCGAAGTAAAATAATGAATCAGGGCTATGAAACAAAATGCTTCAATAAATTCGCCAACTCTTCATCAGGCGGCGAGCAACAACTGTTCTAAGACTTATCATCTAGCGCAATTACAGTGTTGTCATGTTGAAGCCCTTCATCTTTCACCACCTTCATCTCTCCACTAACCCCTTTCCAAAGAAAACAACACATTAATAAATAAGAATAATTTCCTGAGTGTTGCTTCTCTTTAAAAAAAAAAAAAATTACACTAAAAGTGTGATAGACACAATCCGAGCTGTAACACCAATTCGAATCTTGAAAAAAAAATTTTTATCACAATATAATTGTTTTTGCGATTGATATATTTAGCTATTTAAAAGTTTTTCACCCTTTATTTGAGTATAACTGTAATTTTTCTAAGGACACTTTTTAGGAAATATCGTAAAAATGTTCTATTTTAAGCACTTTCCCCGGTACCAAATGCTTTTTCTTCTAAATGAAAAATAAAAATAGTTTTTCTTCCTGCAAAGTATTGTGCAGATAGTGGTGCCACGTAAAAAAGTTATAGCCCTATTTAACAACTATAACGTTAACTGGTACATTGCTTTATATTTTATAAAAAAAATTAATTTAAAAAATACTATAAATTTAAGCTTTTTTATATAAAATACATACTGAAATAGAACATATTTCGAATTACTCGATTAATTCAATTAATCGACCAAATTGTTTGAGTTATTCGTTACTCGAAATTAGCCAATTTAATTTACTCTAACAATTGTTTGATAAAAACCGAGTAACGGTTAACCGATTGAACACACTAATAGTTACTCCATTTTTTGTATATAAACATGTTCTTCTTTTTTAAATATTTCAGGATATTTTAAATGGATTTGCAATATTAATACAAAAATGAGCTCAGTGGAATATTTAGTCTATGCATACTGATAAAATTCTCTAAAAACAAAACATTAAAAATTTTCAACTTCCTTGCAACTCAAGTAGGATACCGTGAAGCAAACATTAACATGATTATGCTCCAATGAAAGATAATTTTGTTTAGATTTATATTACTAAAAAAAATGTATGAGTTTACTAATAAATTTCGAATAATTAAGCAAAATTTATGAAAAATGTTTGCGATATTTCAGGAACTGCAAACGAGACTAATTTTTTGACTAATTCGAATTAAGTGTAAATAAGTCCATTCAAAAATATTTATGTCAAAGACACTTTCTGCAAAACGTAGAAATTTGTGTAGTGATGTAAATAAAATTTGTTTCTGTCTAGAACTACCCTATGGGGAATGGGACCGGTTCTGCGTGTGCCACAGGATCGGTCCTTTCGTGCCAGACACCGGTCCTCTGCTAAACCCTACCCTATGTAAAGAACTGGCAATTTTAACATTGGCTTGTCATAGGGTCATTTGTCCTGCTTTAAACCACGTAGTGGCATGCCACAGGACTAACCAAAGATGGGCATACCACAAGACTGTCGCAAAAGGGCCATGTCGTATAAAATAAACGAAAACTAAACAGCTTCCAATATGTAAAATTCCTGCCAACTGGTTAAGTGGTATGTCCTCCCTTTACCAGTCACAGGATTGGAAATTTGAGGACATTTGACACTGCTTAACCCACTTCAGTACTTAAATTATACCAGTCCAGTGATAAGTCCTTCTTTAACCAGTCACTTTTAGGACAATTGATTCCTCATTCCCCATAGGGTAATAACTCCATTTGACAAACGCCATACAAATTTGTTTATCATACTGCAGGGTATTTACCACTTAAAATATTTAAAAGTAAAAATTGTAGAACGAAAAAATTTTGTAAAATAAAAAATTTTGTAAAATAAAATTTACCATATTTTTTAATTACTTTTTTTCTGAAATCCTTTTATGCGTATTAAATACAAAAAACGAGTACAAAAAAAAAAACACTCATACATAGACAACCGCCCACACATGTAAGACCTACAACGAAATACAATAGTATTCAAAAGTGTAGTTTATAAGCTCAAGGGTTAATAAGACCAACTGCATTTTGTCTACTAAATGTTTTAGACTTTGAGATCATTGATCCTAAAATTTTACCTTAGACCTAAAACATTGGTAATTAGGTCAACGCTGATAAAGGAACCTGAATGCTGAATGTCTTGTTCCTATACTGAGAGAATTATCCTTCATGATATTAATGAGACAGTTTCATTTTTTTTTAATTTTTTTTCTTGGATTCAATGAAGAATTTGATTATATCCAAGAAATTTTATTAATATTAAAAAAATTTTCATAACCTTTTTTTTTATAGAATTTTATAGTTTCATGAAAAAAACTCCTTCGATTTCATAATAAAAAAATTTCTTTCTTTACAGCTGCGAAATTATTTCAAAGACTTAATTTTGTTATTTTTGCATAAAATTTCACAATTTCAACAATTTTCATACATCTCAAACTTAGTTTTAAGATTAATTCTCAAGTGTTTAACATATTTTATTATTCCAATGTAGCCTCTTGTTAATTTGGACTTCTATGAAATTGTTTAAAAAAACTGAAGGAATGAATCGGTCCATTGGCTTAGTGCCAATGCATTTTCCAGGATATTAATGAAGAGTTTTATTAATTCAAAGAACTTAATATTAAATAAATTTGTGAAATTGTTTCATTTATTTTATAAACCTCCATTGTCGGAATGATTCATTGGTTTTATGAAGATTTTCATTAATTCTACAAACATGTCATAAAAATTGGCTTTAATGAAACCTGTTTCATAGATTCTACGAAAAGTTTCAATGGACGATTTCCTGTGAAAATTTTCATTAAAGCTATGAAAAAATTTATTACTGAAGTGAAGATAATCCTCAAAGTGTAGATCCAGGTTTAAGGGGAATTTTCGTACATATTTTAAAATCGCTTTAAACACGTTCTTATTTGCAGTTATATTAGTTTTTTGTTTTTATATACATCGAGATTATTTTTATGTTATTTTCAATTTATAACGAATTTTTAATTATTATGTCTTCAGAAAATTCGCCCATACTCCAGTAAAAACATTTTTAGAAGTTCAGATCTGTAGACGAAAGTAAGAGAGATTATTTTCTATTTGACCCCAATTTTACCATGATATGATATGAATATTTTTAATTCAAGTTCGTTTTGATATATCAAACATTTTCAGAAAATTAATACAAAATCATATTTTTCCCATACAATCCGTTTTTAAATCTTTAGAGCCGATGAGGTAGATATTCTATTACCTTTACTTTTTAAAAGATGTTGCTTTGCACCCAAATATATATATCCAGGGGAAGTCTCGGTCAATAACTCTAACAATTTTGTTTAGTGCACCCTAAGGTCTATTCCTCAGAAATATAATAGTTGGTCTCATTATTAAAGTTTTTCAAAGCGTTTTTTTTGTGTGTGTGAATGGTTAGAATAAAATAACTTGGAGTTTTTCATAACTTTTATATACATAAAGCTTAATGGTATTTAATGCATATACGTAAGTCTGCGCTTCAGTACTCAACGTATGGCTGCGTTTACTGCATCCTTCTAGTGAATACTATGCAAGTTCAGCACTACCACCAACACCACAAAAATAACTGTTTTAATATCCGGGTGTGCGTTTCAAATTGAGCGGATTAAGTTAAATTACAATCTTGTTTTTTCTTTTTGTTAAAGAATCGTATTTATGTATGTGTCTGTCTGCATGTAAACGCCAGACAATATCAAAAATTTTTGTGTTTTTAATTCACTTTTCTGTATTTATTTTTTGCTTTCTGTAACAACTACTAACATTTAAATGTTAAATTAAACATATCACCCTTAGAAAGTAACTAACAGACAGAAAGAATAGGAAAAACCGTCATATACATATACTACCATCACAATACAATAGGGTGTCCCTTAAAAATACGTTTGTCATGACATCTCCCAGTTTTATTCCAAATAGTTTCAAATTGAAGAAAACGTTATATATTTTTTTTTTTTGGAAAACGCTCACCCGTGCCAAATATTGGCCGAAAATGACGGATTTTGAAAAAAAAAAATATTTTGTTTGAAATTCGAAGTTTTGTATGTGTATCGATTCCGTTTCAGGACATTTTATGAAAATTGATTATTTTGTCAAAAATTGAACAAAATATGAACACTTTCATCAAAGTTTGCACAATTTAAGAAAAAAGTTGCTAAAATTGGATTGAACTATAATTATTTTTACTTTTATTTAAAAAATCTTTAACCCTTAGTGGCCTGGGGACAGAAAATAACCCATACAACTGTAATTTCTATTATGACTTCAAAAGTGTAAAAATTTCAATTTGCTAAAAAAATAAATTTCCACTTAATACAAATAAAAACACCTCGATAAGCTTCCTTGGTTTGAATGCCTATATGTGATTTATATACTCTTAGATGCCTTGAGCCAAATCCGCCATCCAAATCCATTATCCAAATCCGCCATCCAAATCCATTATAATGAACTAATACCGACAAATCTTTATTTTAAGGGACATTCTAATATACTATCTAAACTAGAAAACAAACAAGTCCATGCATTAAATGAAAGCTTTAACGGTCTAGCTGAACACCGTGTCTAATACATAATTCCCTTTGGTGTAATTGTTAGAAATGTCTAAAAGGTTTTTTCTATATACGAGTATGTTGCTTTTTTTCTTCATTAATTTCTTCTTCATCTAATGTAATGCATTTAGTAAATGTGCGAGTTCATTGCATGTCCTTGGCCATAAACAATGCTTAAAATCCCAGATACAATACACACATATATACAACAAATGAACAATAACATTCAAAAACCACACGCATCCACTCACATATACATACGTATTTACCAATCCAATAATAGAAATCGTAAAATTCGTTATGGACACGTGTTTGTAGGTTGAAGTTATTTTTATTGTAAGGTGAAATTTTATTCCATGTTGTATGCATTTGATATTAACGCAGATTATTGAAATGTTTATTCAGAGGTTTTTATTAATCAACCACTTTATTTTATGAATACATGAATGTGGAAATGGATTTATTAAAGAAACAAGAGTTAAGTTGGTAATAAAGAAAAATAATTAAATTTAGAAAAGTAATCCATTGTCAAGGATGATGTTTTTTTTTTTATTAATACTCCCTTAGAGCAAAGTTTTTGTCCGTTTTGCCCTATCTCGCTTAGTTTCGGAGATACTGGTCATTTTAAAAATCACAATTTTATAAAATTGCTAGTATCTCGAAAACTAAACGAAATTTTGAGAAACTTAACCCATCGGACACATATAATACAAATGTGTTAAGTGTTCCCATTCCATTCGTTCCATGGTTCATTTCATATCGTTCCACTTTAAACCAATATTCCATTTATTATCAGAGCGATTAAAGTTTGACGTACGTATTTGGGTAAACAAATAATCAGGACACACGTGTGTGTTTCATAAAAAAATAATCTCTCCGAATCTTCCCGGACCTTGCCTATTTGTAAAGGGTCCGCCATCTAACGTTTTTCTTTTCAACTAGTGCTTATTTCGTGAATGGTAACATTTAGCTCATGTCTGATTTCACAGATAATTAGTTTTATCCTTCCGCTGAACGAATATGGTTGTGTATACGCTGGAACAACGCTGGGAAATATTGCGACATTACTTTGAAAATCATGGTAATGTTGCAGAATGTGTGCCGATACACCCAAAACGAGTCACTTTTTGGTGCGGATTTTGGTCCAGAGGTATAATTGGGCCATTTTTCTTCGAAAATGAGCAAGGAGTGGCCATTACATTCAATGGCGATCGTTATCGGGCCATGTTGAACGAATTTTTGTTCACAAAAATTGAAGAGGAGGAAATACAGCTGCACACCATCGATAATGTGCTTAAAAATTGTTTTTTTTTATAGCATTTTCAAAAAAAAAAAAGTTTATTTGGCGGATCCTTTATTATGAGGGTTTATTAATAGCCTCGTGGAACAAAACTTTTGTTCGTTTAACCTAAATCGAAGATACCAGTCATTTAAAAAAATCGTCATTTTATAAAATGGGTAATATCTTGAAAACTAATAGAGATATCGCAAAACTAACAAAATTTTTGCAAACCTTAATATACCCGATAATAGAAACTTATTAAGTGTTTCGACTCCACTCGCTACCCCGTTTCATTCCATATCGTTAAATTTTGGACCAATGTTTCCTTGTATTATCGGGCCCCCTGTGGCTGTTTTATAAACAATTAATCTCTCGGGATCTTTCCCGGACATAGCATATTTGTATTATGGCGGTTACTTAATGCTCCTGTGAAGCCCTGATTTCATCTATATTCACCATTAGTTTTTCGAAAATCTTATCTGTCAATTGTCATTTGTTAACTTTAATTAATGCATTACTAAGTCATGGTTCACACTCGGCAATTATAATTGCCCAATTCTTCTTCAATTCTCCTTTGAACTTGCTCTTGTGTTCACACAGGAAAAGTTTGTTTCAGCAATTTTCGTATATCAACCTGCAGTATTGAAAATTGCGAATAACAAAACAAAACGGAATTGGAGTACGGGCAAGTCTGTAACCCCTATCATTCTCTTTCCCTCCCTCTTCTATAAACTCAAGAATTGCGCAATTATAATTGCCGTGTGTGAACCTAGTCTAATGGTAATGAAATTTAAAACTATTTCCATTAATCAATGAAATTCATTATCATTATCATTAATTAAAAAAATGATAATGAATATAATTTAATTACAATTGATATCAATGAAATTGTAATGATATCATCAATTAATTAGTCCAATCAATTAATTAGTCCCATGTATGTTGTGTAATATTATAATTTTTTTCGGATTCGTGCTATAAAAAGCCATTTTTTGCAAGTTTTTTTTTTACTTTTGGTTAAAAAACGTGCTAAAAATGTAGCGAAACTCAACTTTGCACAAATTTTTAGGAAACATGTAAAAACTAAATCTTGTATAGTGTTTGAAGAATTTAAATTTCGGAATATTTTCTTTACCTTAACAAAAAATTTTGAAAATCATACTTATTTACTACAACATCACTTTTCATTATTGCTTTTTGTTAAAAATATTGCTTAAAAAATCTAAAGTTCACTCATATTTTTAAAATTTGACCTTTTTGGCCGTTTTTTTGTGCCATTATAAACTTGCCCTTGTTATAATTATAAAAATTATCCGGATACGCCTATATTCAATTTTAAAAAACGACACTCGTCATTAAAAATTAAAACCGGTAATTTAAACCCACATCGTATATATTTAAAATGTCCCAATTTTTAAAATTTCTTAACGATCAAATGTCAAAAAAATCTTTTTTGTGTAAAACATTTTACAAAATTTAACGTTTTTTTTTATAAAAAAATAGCAGTTTCACACACATAGATACTAATGAATTTCATTTTAATACTTCCATCAAATATGTACCTCTCAACTTAATAACTCCATTACATCAACCCTTTTAGATTTTTACATGTTTCTCATAAATATCTAAACAGCTTTTAAAATTCTTATTAAATTTATGAAAAAAAAAAACACCACAGCATTTAATTAACCATTTATTAATAATGGAACAAACAGCTGTTACAAAATACTCTAATCATAAATATGCTACTGCATACCACCACTACTATTTGAAATGTCACGAAAAACCAAGAACGGTTTATTAAACTTTCTTTAAGAAAACAAAAAAGAAAATGTCAAATAAACATCAATATTATGAAAATGAAGAAGAAAACTTTGCATATTTTTGTTTGTGTGTGTGTACAAAATAAATAAAAATCTAAAATGTAGAAATGGTAATTTTTAAAAAAAAAATTTCTGACCTAAATAACCTTTAACAAGAAAATTATATTAATATTTATGAAAATGATAAATTTCTCAAAATGTTTTTTTATACACAGAGAGAATTTTGTTGGACGAATAATAATAAAGATTTTAAGTAAATCAATACAACTTTTCAATGAAAATGAAAAAGACAAAGTACGGTCTTGTTTATTATTCCCCCTGTACATTTTGTTTTTAAACAAAACAAGTGTACAAATAAAGAGGAAAAAACAAAAAAGTGTATTGAATATCTACCAAAGGTAGACCTTGCACACAACAAACCAGTTTTTAACTTATTTTTTGATCAATGGTGATAATCTTTAGGTTTCGAGCTCATATATTAGTTCTCATTAAGTGAGAAAACTAGTTTATATGAATGCTTGATGTTTTGCATGGGATTGTTACTTCTTTCAAAACGTCGTTCTGATGATGGGAACCTAGAAAATTCCCGAAATAGATCTATCAACACTAGGGTGTCCCATTCAAAAAAAAATTTTGGGGATCATTCTTAATTTGAATACTCATAAGGCTAAGAATTTCTGAGATTTTTTTCAGATTTTTCGGAGGTGGTTTAGAGGTCGCGCAAATTGATTTTTTACCAAAAATCGAGCTTTTTGGACTTTTTTTGAATTTTGCTTGAAAATTGGTAAAAAATCGATATTTCTTCAGCTTCTGAGTCAATATTCTTAAAGAAAATTTTCTGATCTTTAATTTTATGTGCATAAATAATAAGTTTCGGCAATGATTTTGCACATTTTGACAATTTAATAACGGTTATTCGTAAATTTTCAACAAATATGGAAAAGAATGCTTTATAACTTTTAAAATTTGTATAAAGACTAAAAAAACTAATGATGCAGTTTAATAGATTATTAAGTTTTAAATTAATTAGCAGAAGAAAAAAAATTATTTTCTCTAACCGTTCTCGAGTTATACCCTTTTAAAGCTGTGTACACATTGAATGAAATGTATAATACTATAAGGTGTGAACTAGGTTCGCATTGGTTTAAACTTTAAATAATTGGATTTAGAAAATGTTTTTACAAATAAAATAATAGTTACTTACCACTCATACATAACAATTATATTAAAAACAAAGAAATATAGATTTGTTATAAATCATTTATTAGAGTTCTTGCGATGCTGCTCTACCCCCTGCAGTAAACTCTGAAAGTCTGTTTCAGAAGTTGTGATATTGATATAACTATTAGCCAAGGCCACACCACGTTCTGCGACATCATTTACAACTTGCAATTGTTAAACTTTGTGTTTTGCTTCCTGAAATAATTTGTTGTTTTCCCATTTTTCTGGATCCGTTTGTAAAAAATCAGTAGAAATGTTGCAGGCTTCAAAAAAAGTTAGGCTGGCTTTTGTAAAAAAACACTGAATTTGTTTATTTTCAATCATGTATTCTGTTAAATTTCCTTTCACTAATTCGTTGTTATTACTTGGTTCATGTAGGTTTCTAAGCATTAAACGCGAAGTTTTGGTATCTATATGTTCATCAAAAAACGATAAGGCAGCCAACTTCTCGGAAAGGTACCACTGATGACCCAGAAAGGTTTAAAGAGTCTCGCGTGCAACTTTTTCATTAAAGCGTTTGTAATCATACAATTGTTTCAAAAGTCTAAGGTCATTGAGAGGAGCGTATCGGGGACACTGCCATAAAATTTATCTCAATCTCAAGCAAGCGTCTTCCACTTATCAGTTTACAAAAATTTTAATTGTATTTTGACTTGTTATCTCTAATCCTATAGACTATCTGCCAAAAATAGGGTTGTAGTTGCCTCAAATCCAATAAATCATGAATTTTAGTTCGAGCCATATCAGTGCCACCTAGTGATAACGGCTTTTTGGCTACTTTTTTGCTGTCCACAACTTGACAACACTTAAAACTAAGCTTTGACATACAATAAATAAATTTCCAAATCTCATAATCTGAAGTTTACAACAAATCGGATGCCCAAATCTTATAATACTAAAATTTCATACAATGGGTGCAAAGCTTTAAAAGGGTATAACTCGAGAACGGTAAAAGAAAATTATAGTGTTTTTTCTGGTAATTTATTTAAAACTTCATAATCTTTTAAACTGCATCATTAGTTTTTTTAGTCTTCATACAAATTTTAAAAGTTATAAAGCATTCTTTTCCATATTTGTTAAAAAATTAACAAAAACTGTTATATAATGTATCAAAATGTGCAAAATCCCTGACGAAACTTATTACTTATGCACATAAAATTAAAGATCGGAAAATTTTCTTTAAGAAAAATTACCGATTTTTTAGCAATTTTCAACAATAATTCAATAAAAGCCCAAAAAGCTCGATTTTTGGTACAAAATCGGTTTGCGCGACCTCTAAACCACTTCCGAAAAATCTGATAAAACTCTCAAAAATACTTTACATTATGAGTATCCAAATTAGGAAAGATCTTCCGAGAAAATCCAAATTTTTATTTTTTTTGGGACAACCTAATCAACACATTCCTGAAGGAATAATTAATAAATTTGAAAACAAAAACTCTATAACTTATTTGTTTTTTACAATATCCTAATAAGAAATATAGAGTATGGCCTCGAACTTGAATAATTTTCATTTTCATTGCACAATTAAAGGTCGAAAAAAAATATAATTTTTATTTTTAAAAATATTGTATCAAACTTTAATAAAACTTTTCTCTTACAAAAAAAAAGAACAATATTCTTAAAATTAATGAAAAGTTTTATATTATTAATGAAATCAGTTTGAAATGATATAATGAAATTTTATCATGAAGTAAATGAAACTTTTCTTAAATAAAATTATATTTTTTGTACAATTTTATGATAACTTACGTTTAATTTACTGAAAACTTTCAATTAACAAATTTCAATGCAATTTCATTGGTTTTAGACAAAAATTCATTTATATCATGCAGATAATTCTTCCAGTGTACTAACAAAATATAAACTTTTCTTATACTACAAGAAAAAACAGGACATTTTTATTAGCAGTCGTGTTTTTGGCTTTAAGTAGCGGTTGTTCTATTCGTTGATATTTATTTTGTTTTTATTTAAGCATAATATTAACATAACCTCAAATATTTTGACAGATTTATTAAGTACTGTTGACACAAATGTCTGTAAAAAAGAATATAATGGTTTTCAGGCCGATTTTTATGTTGATATTTTTTCTACAGCGATAGGTGTTAATTTTAGGTTGTTGATTTATGTTAATTAAAAAAAAAACACAAAAAAATGTCACGCCTCGTCGGAACAAACGTAACCTAAAAGTGAGAACTTAAAAAATGATTTTCTTGTTTAAATTTTAAGGGGGGGGGGATGGGGGGGGGGGGGTTGTCTCAGAACAACTTTGCTCTATAAATTAAAATCTTCAATCTAGCACTTTTTGCAAATATCGGTTTTAAATGTGCAACAATTTTAATTTTGCAAATTTTTCGAAAACGAGAGATACGAAAAAACAACTTACGACCAAAATTATTCCTGATGAAAAATACAATAGAGATGATAACCGAAATGACTCGAAAATTGTGCATCGATTTTAAACTCCCACGCTGAGTTAAATGGTGCTATTTCTTTGTTGTTGGTTACGCCCTTTTTAAAGTGGGCGGGTCTTAAATGCTGGTAAGGGTCTTTTTGCGATTACCCAAAAAAATACGTATCGGTTTTGTTGTAAAGCTGTTTCTAGTACCTTCAAAATTAAAGGGTCCGCCATCTAACTTTTTTTTTTCAACTAGTGCTTATTTCGTGAATGGTAACACTTAGGTCATGTCTGATTTGACAGATAATTAGTTTTATCCTTCCGCTGAACGAATATGGTCCGTATGTTCGTTATCTTGTGAAAAAAGTGAAAGAAACTGGCATCCTCATCGATAAACCAAAGCGTGAAAAGCCAAAAACAGTGCGTACACCCGAGAATATTGCTGCTGTGGCAGAAAGTGTGCGTGAAGCGCCATCAACATCAATTCACCGTCGTTCTCAACAATTGAACATTTCGGAGACATCATTGAGACGAATTTTGCATAAAGACCTTGGTATGACGCCATACAAAGTTCAATTGGTTCAGGAGTTCAAAAAAAAAAGGTATTTGGCGGACCCTTTATATTGAAGTATGCTAAATGATGTTTTTTTTATCACTTATTTCTTTTGTATTATCAAAAAAAATATTTTTTTTTCAAATCTCACCGGGGGTTATTTAAATTCCTTTATGTTTTCAACACGTGTTCTGTAGTATGTCTTTAAGTCAATATATAGGCTTTTTTCATTTAAAAAAAATCAATTATGCTAAAAGCAGTGAGATTTGAAAACTCATATATCCTAAAGTAGATGGACTATTTTAAAGATTAAAAAATAATATGAAAGCTGCCTTGGTAAAGAAACACAATTTTTTGCGAACATATATTCATAATGCAAAAGCAATTTTTAAATGCAGTTTACACTTTTTTCAATAAAAAAATGGAATTTGTAATGATTAGGTTAGGTCGAAAGGAGGATTCGGAGAAGGGAAATGCTTCCCTAATCCGACTCAAGTCCCTAATGACTTTCACCTAAGCCAGAATGTCGGCTTGTTGTGCGCTCTTTGTAATACTATGATTATCATAGTATTACAAAGATTTTAAAATAAAGTACTTCGAGGTATTGTAAACGCACCATGCCACATTAAAAACAATGACCTTCATCGTGACTTAATAATTGAGACTGTTAAGAACGTCATTACATCAAATAGCAAATGACCACCATTTAGGTTTGCCAGACGACCTTGATTTCGCTTGATTTACAAGAATTTTTAATGCTCAAGAATTAAGAAAAAATAAGTTTTGTCAACATTTTTTAAAGCTCAAGCAAAAAACACATTAAAAAATAATTTTTTTAAAGTTTTCGTTAAACAAGGTTATGGAAAAAGCGTTTTCTTTTAGCGTCATTTGTGTACATTTAGCATTAACATGCTTTAACGATAGTGTTTTTTTTTTTTTAAAAGATTATTTTAAAATGTTCAATTCGTGAAAGTATATGGAAGATAAAGAGGATGTTGTAAAATCAAAAAAAGGCAAGATATACAGTTTGCTTGGAAAGGTGGATCGGATTAGTCTAACAGATTATACTGCGCAACAAGAAATTGTATTTTTAAAGAAACCACCGAAAATTGAAAGTAGACTTTGAGTAGACCAAAAGTCTCAAATTATTTACCAAATTTTTCCTGAAATATCCTATAGTAAAGCCCGATTTGACAAACTTTCAACTGTTTTGCTTATTTTGCAAAAGTCACACAAAATCAATGTTTTTAGTCGCCAAGAGGCAGAAGATAGAATTTTGAAAAAATAAAAATAATACGCCATAATTTTTATTGATTCAAAAACCTTATAAAAGTGATGATATCCAAAAAACCGAAATTTCAAAATTAACTCTAATGTTCATAGACGATCCCATTTTTGCGTCAGAAATTTATTCAGTTTAAAAAAATTTAAAAATTGACCTGAAAATACAAAAACAGATCTCATTTAATATAGATCGATATTTATTCTTATTAAAGATTGTCTCAAAATTTGGATCTCCCGTAATATCCAATTAGATCCCTCAAACTATTATTTGATTAAATTAGATCAAAATTTATGTAAAAATTTATCCCCCAAATTTGAATTTATTTGAGATAGATAAATAAATCCCAAAATATCCCATGGGATTAATTTAGATCTAATTGGATGTAATTACATCCAAAAAGATAAGTAATTTTTGGTGAATCAAATAAAATATTTTGAGATTAAAATGGATTTACTTAAATCCCATAAAATATTTAAATCCCATAAAATATTGTAAAAAAAAGATTTAGTCATCAGGCGCATATATAATTATGTATGGGGTTATATATAAAAAGATATTAATCGCATAAAAATATTAGTTATGTTGGACCACATAAAATCATATCTCAAACTTAAGTATTAATATTGTGCCATATATTGAATCATACATAATTATATCTTATATTATTTTATGTCATATATAGTTATATCTTAAGTTGTATTATACTTGTGGCACTATATGCCATAGAAACATATTTTTTATATGACGGTATATATATTTATATATGTCACCATATGTGATTACATATTATGTTTTATATGAGAATGTATTTCTGTATATGGCAATTGATTCATCATATCTTATTATATATAGCATAGATGCTTAATGTATAATTTTATAAAGGTCAGTATATAATAATGTATTGCAATATAAGTTACCACACAAGAAATATATAATAATATAAGGATATGAACGACACCATATATAATCATATATTAAAATATATTTTAAGATGAAAAAGCATGGGACTATATAAACATCGTCTTTACTCGGGAAATGAAATTATATTTATTTAAATTTATAGTCGATTATTCGAATAATTATTATATAGTTAAAATATTCGTTTAATAATACGTTTTAATTCAAAAAAGTGGAAAAAGTTAATATTTCTTAAAAATTGTGTAATAATAAATATCACCTTTACTTCCAACCTTTATCTCAACGCGTTCTCTACTTATGTTTCAATAACATTTTTATAGTCAAACACATAAACTTGCCTGTCATACCTAGCAGCTCAGTAATAATTAACATCGTTGGAAAACTTTTAATTGAAACCTTATATTTAAAACAATATCAATTTACTCAAAACCACATTAAAAGGCATAAACATCAATAACATAAAAAACAATTAAATTGTCATGAATTTAATAACGACATGAAGTCGAAGCCAACACATTATACGACTAATTTCCAATACTTCAAATGAAAAAAAAAAAAAAAATAACATTAAAACCCACCACAGTGCATTTACCTTCTATCTAGTATACCCACACACATACAAACATATAACGATAGAAATATAAACCCCCTACAGTTTTATAGGCAGACGATAAGGAAATCACACATACACACACACACATTAATACAGATTTTAAATACATTATGGAAAACCGTATGAACCATCAAGTTTCCACACCGAGTTTATACAGTTGCAAGTTCCCAAATGGTTAAACTGAATAGTGTCATTTGAGACTCTTTAAGCAGAAATCTCAATTTTGTGTTTTATTTTTTTTTTTTTTATCTTTAATTTGATTTTTTTGTCTTGAATCCAAATACTATGGAACAGAAAATGCATTTTAATTTTTCTTCATAGACATTTATACAAAAAAAAAAAATTTCTAACAGCTGTTAACTCTCATCGTTAGACATGGTAATACAACATCGATGGTAACTAACTACTAATATACGTATAGAGAAAACTTCATGGAAATAAGTTTTTATTTTTTTCATGTTTGTACATTTTTCTGAAAAATAAAACCTTTAATATGACACAAAGCTTAACAACTTGATTTTTACTCTTCTTAAAACGACTCTAGTTACAGAGTTATAGTGGGTGTTAGGTAAAAGGGACAGCAAGAAAATTTTAAAATTTGAAACTTTTAACAAAAAAATCTTCATATAATCAAAACTTCTATTGATACTGATTATATACACCACATATTTTTAAATAATCGAAATCGCGGCTAAATAAATAGTCAAAATCGAGGTATTGAGTAAAATAATGAACTGCTGATGCTTTAACATATTTTCTTTATCTGTTTAGTGTTAGTCCATTTCTTAAAGCTTTTACTGTATTAATTTATTAACATGCATCTATTTTGTTTCTAAATACTACTTGTATTCAATCATTTTATATTCTCTTTTTTTAAGGGTTGGGGATTAAAGTTTGTCTTCCTCTATGTTTTCCGGAAACTCTTTCCGTTTTCAAGCAACAGTGGGTGGTTTGGTCTCTATATGTCGCTATCTGTGTATAAGTGTCGAAATATGTTTTTATACATTTTACACGTATGTGTGTATAATGTCTGCATTTAGAAAGTTAATCTAAATGAAAGTAATTATGAATGTTTAAGTATAGCAAAGTACTAACGAACGAGTACATTGGCATATTGAGTGGTTTTGCTGTACGCTTTGTGTACGTATGTAGTTGTGTGGTATAGTTGTTAGTAGTTAAGTTAAGAGTTTTTGTTGGCATTGCTCTTGTAGTTGTTGTTTCTAGGAAGTTATACTGTCAGTTGTTATTAACAATAGTGTTTGTTAATTTAACATTTACAATTCATCCAGGCACAATAACATAGAACATGTATTTAAAGGAAACTGTTGAGTATTTATTTTAAGAAGAGCTAATCAAGGGATATATTGTTAAGGATTTCTTTTATATTTTTTTTTGTAGCACTAAATGGAAATTTATATAGAATTTGAAAATACTTAGCAACTGCTTGAGGTATAAGAATTATAAGGAATCGATTTAAATGTAAAAATAATTAAAGTTAAAGGAAATTGATACAGTCAGGATGACATAAAAAAGTATAAAAAACAAATTAATGTAGAAAGGCAAAATTGTTTTTAGAATTGAGATCTTATAACTTATAAGCACTCAGAAAACAAATTGTTTAAATTAAAATTTTAATATCATTCATACGTATTCTTAATATGCAATTATTTAATACCTAGAAATATTAATCATACGCCCTAAGTAACATAACATTTTTAATAATAAATTTCATTAAGTTTTTTTTTTAATTAAACATTGATTTTAAATTCCAGTAGTACTTATTAAATATTCAACAAAAAAGTACAACAAATTTCATTTTAAAACTTTTTTTTATTAGTAGTTAAAAAAAAATTCAACAAATTTCTTTTTTAAACTTTTTTTTTAATAGTGAAACATAATCCAAAAAAAATATATAAAAACTTTTTGGTCTTGTGCCAAGTTCAATGAACGTCAATAATTTATGCATGTCATTAAACTCCCACTCGTTCTATGTTTTTAATACTTAGCAAACAAAAAAAAAAAGAAACAAAACACAAATACTGTCAAACAGAGCAAAATGTATAGAGAATAATTTTGCAACAAAAAAAATGAGCAAGTTTTTAATTATAGAGTCAACAACAAAATCATACCAATGAACCTTTAAAAATATACAAGAGTTTTAATTACAAACAAAAATTGTGAAAAAGTATAATAAAGGTGACTTTAATAAGAGAACTCTATATAATAAGTGGACAACTAGCAAAAAAGAAGTAACTGAAAGTATTCAAAATGATAAAGTACTTTTTTTTTGTAAGTAAAAGTATTCTTAAGAGTCTTCAAAAATGAGAAATATAAATATGAGCAGGAAGTGAAGATGACGTGAAATAAATAACTATTAAAATGCTTGCAAAACTAACGAAAATTTAAAAATGATAGCAGAAAAATTACTAATTTTTTTTAATACTTTTATTTTACCAAAAAAATTATAGTCACGATGTGCTACAATTAGCAAATCGATCTGCTGGTCTAATATTAGCTAAACAATCTATAAAAACAAGAGTAAAAAATTTATATATAATTATTAGGGCGGGTCGATTTAAAAATCGCTCAACGTTCAAGGAAAATCGTATTCTAGGGATCAAAATAAGAAACTTTGCCGAAGGAACCATACCTCTAAAACGAATTCTGATGTCCCGACTTTTGACCCGTAGTTTCAAATTTTGAAAAATCCCACTTTGACCCATTTAGAGTGCCCCCAATCGAATCCAACCCAATCGAATATAATTCATACATTCATCTGCTAGAGCTTCTTCCGGAGAAGACGCTCTAGCAGATTTTCCTTGAACGTTGAGCGATTTTTTTGCCTCCATACAAATCGACCCGGCCTAATAATTATATATATTTATATATATTTATATATATTTATATATATTTATATATATTTATATATATTTATATATATTTATATATATTATATATATTTATATATATTTATATATATTTATATATATTTATATATATTCATATATAATCATATGTAACACCATATAAAATTAGATATTATTATATATGCGGTTGGTTATTCAAATTTTTTTTATATGGTGCTATAAAATTATATATAATTATATATGGCAGTATATAAAATTATATGTGCCTTATATAAATATATCTAGTTTTATAAAATTATATTTGATCATATCAGATTTAATAGAATTGTATATAATTTATCCACCAATTTTCGTATATAATTATATATAATTTGATATGGCTATATACTTTGTTTCAGTCGGGTATTCATTTTGTGTCGTGAAGGCCCGTTTTTAATTAAAAAATATTTCTGACAACGTCTAGTAGAAAATGAAATAAATTGTTGTTTATTTTAATTTTATTATTAGAAAAATGACCAAATTAGCCCAAATGAAATACTTTACAAACAAATAATAATTAGCCGGTTAAAAATTGTTATATCTAGTCATGTATAATATGATTGAGACATATCTGTCATAATACAGTCGCATTACTGCTAATATCATTATATAAAAATACATCTGATCATTTTTATTGAGAGACTTTTTTATATGTTACTTGATATTATTCTATGTCTCCATAAGCCATATAATAATAATCCAAATATATGTAGTGATAGATATGATTATATATGGTCCCATGCTAAGTCTTATAAAACTATATGTGACGCAATACTGAAAATATTTTTCTTATCATTTCATATATCATTATATATAATCTCATACGTATTTTGGAAAAGATCAATATCAAATTAACACCGGCAATGAGAGCTCACAAAAAGCCGACTTTCGGGCTTAACCGTATGTCTTATTTTATTGGATATGAGTCAGTTGTGAAGGGTATCTTCACTTCCGAGTTTGACATTGCTGCGATATACTTTTTTCTTAAGCGCAGCAGTTGGCTTAGGTAGCTCTATATGTTGCAAATGGTTCGCATTGGTGGAGAATTTCTTTCATTATTTTTTTAGAACATTTTCTTTAAATTTAATTTTAACTTAAATGTGTTGCTGTTGCTTCATTTTTGTATTTTAAATTTATTTTTGAAATTTTATGTTCAACGTTGGAACACCTTTAAAATATTATGACCTACATTTTTTTTTATGGAGTTTGTATGTAGTAGTGTGAAAAGGAAACATAAATTTTAAAAATTTTCATGAAATATGAAAACTAGATATACCCGTTAAATTTATGAAAAACTTAGCAATAAATCAAGGATTTTTTTTTTAGAAAAACCTAGATGAGTAAATTGTTTGATGCTACCGAATGTGTTGTGCACTACAGATTTTAGGCCTCTAAGGGATTTTTCTACTGATTGAAGGGAAAGACTATGGAAAAAATATATAAAAATGGTGATTGCTCACTTCATTTAGAAGATGTAGCGCGATAAAATATGTAATGAAATTGCAGACTTCGGTCTTGCAATATAAAGTTCTTTAATTAAGAAAACAATCAAATTTAACTTAAAAAAAAATCCAAGAAAATAAAACTCAAGTATAATGTCCTGGTAATAGGATAAGTCAAAGATTTAGAAGGCGCTAAATTTCTATATATTTCCAATCACCACTCAGAAGTCCTCAACAACAGTCAAAACGAATTCTTGATTTCAGAAACAAGAGGAACAATTTTTGACAAACATGTTCCGAAAATAAAATAGAAATTAAAATGGCGAGTCGGAGGAGTCTCCCGTTAAGTTCTCTCAGATCTTAATAAAATTTCGATATGTGATAAAGAAAAACAATAAGGTAGACTTATTTTTTTTAGCGGCCCAATCTCATGTTTAGGGGTAAAAAAGTGCGGCAGAAAATTACACAATTATGCGTTTTTTCGGCTTATTTTGAATTGTTTTAGAGACATTAAGGCAAGTGGGGGTACCAAATGAAAGAGCTTTTGGAGACGCGTCAATTGGTAAACAAAGCATGTCGGATAACTTTCAAGTAATTTTGTTATTAAAAAAACTTATTTTAATTGATTTTAAAACTGGTGTTTTGTTGAAGAATTATAGTTTAAATAAGCTAAAACATATGTATGTTAATGCCTATTAAATTTATTCAAGGGGCAGTCGGAGGTTTTTCCAACACTCGTAATTGCTCGGCTTTTGTGTGACTATTTCCGAAGAGCTTATTAACCTATATTTCAAATATTTTAAATAAATGACAAAATTTTGAAAAATTTCATAAAACTCCGTCCATACGTTTTCAAGTTAAGGTAATGTCCTTCACATGATTCCTTTTATAATCTTGTACGTAATTGTAACAAAGTTGCTTTTTTTAAAGTTTAAACTTCAATGTTACCTTGTGTTTAGTATCAACGGTTTCTAGTCAACATAGATATGTTTTCAAGATTATTAAAAACTAGCTGACCAGGCAAACGTTGTTTTGCCTTCAAATTAATTCTTTAAATCAAGAAATTTCTTTTACGCAAATAAAAAATTAAAAAAATAAATTCACATTAGTAAATCATTTTAAAATTTGTAATTTCATGGGAAGCCCAACACCTCTTTGTCCTATTTACGCATATTTAGTTCTTTACCTTTTTTATTTATTCTAGGACTATGAGGAACGCTAAAACAATTTTTGAACAACATTATTAAATAACCTTGCAAAAAGTCTTGAATGTGATAATTTATTTTAATACTTATTTGTTTTTTGCTTTTGGTACCACGCCCATTTATCCCATTCCGCCCATTTTCAGTTCGGCTACTAATATTTGTAATTGATGGACTCGTACAAAATTTGAAGGCTATATAGCTAATATAGAACCCTAGAGCTGCCACGCCCACTGGTATGATCCCGCCCCAATTTTCCCATGACTATTCATAATATAATCAACGTGCACAAATTTCTAAGACTCTGGCTATTATAGAACTGTATTAAATATTTACTTTGTATGGGAGCTGACACGCCCACTGGTCCGATCACGCCCATTTTTCCCATGACTATTCACATTAACAAATAGCCAAAGCGCACAAATTTCTAAGACTATGGCTATTTTAGTACTGTAGATATATGATATTAAATATTTACTTTGTATGGGAGCTGCCACTCCCACTGGTCCGATCCCGCCCATTTTTTTTCCTGATTATTCAAATCAGTAACATATGAGATACTGCAATGTTTCAAAACTCTTGCTATCACAATAGTCAAGATATATGATGTTATTCAATTTATGTGGGAGGGGCCACGCCCACTTGAAATATATATATATCCGAAAACCTAATTTGGACTATAACCTTTCAAATGAAACCGGTTTGGGCCAAATCGGTTGGATAGTTTTAGAGTCTATAGAGGACAAACATACAAACATTGTATTTTATATATTTAGATTGTGCTCATTTCAAATATTTGTTTTTTTTTTTTTAAATTTTACGAAATTTTAACTTCATCGCGTTTTCGTTTCCAAAACTGTGTCATTCACACAAAAATTTACTTCACAAAATATTTTGTAAATTTAGTTTTCTATCGGAATAGTGGAAATTCTTGTTATAAAAACCTCAATTGGCGCACTTATGTCCAATTAAAAATACCCCGCCTAAAGGCGGGCTTGCCTGTTAGAGGGTTAAGCTTAAACTAGTGCATTACTATGCATTGAATTTAATCGAAGGGGGTGTCAGAACTTTGTTCGATATTCTAAATCTTTCGGTTTATTTATGCCTATTTCCCCGAAGAGCCTTTTTCTACTATACTTCAAAGAAATACAAAATGTGGCCACTATGGGCCCACTGTATATACAATATCTCTACTAATATTTTTGTTTTCTTAAATACTTTAGCCCTCATGGCAAATAAATCTTATTTTCGTAAATTAAAGATAAGTTTTATACAAAAACAAATGCATTTTTAATTTCATATTTTAACGCTTAAACGTAAGATTGGGTGGCAACTTATCTAAAGTTCATTCAGGTTGGGGTACCTCCCTTATTAGTCTATTTTTTTTATATTCCAACTCTAAAATTAATCATGGGTCTTTTAATAGTTAAAATTTGGACTTAATTGAGTAACTTTTTGATACACAAAATCTAAGTTTAATAGTAAGATCTTTTCACATTTGGTATAGATTCAAATCTGATGCATATTTTGAAAGAATTCTTAATAGCAAGCAAGTATTTTAAACACCTATTCTAATATTAAATGTTCCTTAGCGAATGTCATGCCTCATATTCCATTTTAACTAAAGTAGTGTTCTACATAAAACTAAAAATTTTGTTTCTGGTTGTATGATTTCATAAAATAACACACTAAATCAAAAATAGTGGTCAAGTTTTTCTTTTTTCGCATGATATAAACCTAGAAAATAAAATATTTTATGCATTTTCCCCAAAAATTTTAAGTGACCTTAATTAAAGTTTTTGGCTTTAAATGTAAACAAAAAACTCTAATGTTTACAACCTTTAACAACCTTCATTAAAATTTAATAACAACACAATTAATGTTTAAAATGTGCTAAAATTTTAGATCTAAAACTTGCAATGGCTAAACAAAACACAAAAAAAAATGGAATATGTGGCTGTAGTCAGTTATACATGAAATTTGCTCATTTTCATTATTAAACATGGCACCATTAAAATTTAGTTTGTGGAAAACAAAAAAAATATATATAAAGTAAATGGTTAAATAAACAAAAAAAAACTAACTGGAAATTCAACAAATAAAAGTCTAAATAAAGTGTCACGTTTAGAGGAAATCTACACAGATATACAAATACTATAGAGGACTGACTCACATCTACTAACACATACACAATTTAATACAACAAACCTGTTTTTTCAAAATTTACTAAATATCAGCTTTCATTTCACTTTAGTTTCCCTACCCCAGCAAAAAAGAAATATTTTATGAATTTTCGTATATATAATACGAATAATCATATTATATCTCATCTAATACAATTTACTATTATTTGATATAATTGGACATAATTTGATAAAATGAGATATAGTTTGATACGGTTGTAGCCCAATTTGGCCGTCATACAAATGTATCAATTTATATATAAATGTGATGCAAGTATATCCAATTGTGTAAAAATATGTTCATTAACATATGACATATGATACGAGGGATGATCAATAAGTCCGTGACTTTTTGAATGAAACACAGTTTTTTTTTGCAAAAAAAAAAATTATTTTTCAACATAATCTCCTTTTAGCTCAATACACTTATGTCCGTGTACACGAACAAAATCGGGTAGGTATGTAAGCACCGGAAGGTATCTATTGCTTGAAATTACGGGCATTAGTCCAACGTTTCTCCAATTTTTGCATCCCTTCCAAAAAATAGGATTTTTCGAGTTCCATAAAATAATCATTTCTTGGCCATATGGGGTCATTTTTTTTTAAATCCTCGTTAAATCGGTCAAATAATATTCACCGTTTATTGTTTTTCCCTTTAGAAGGTAATCGATGTGGATTATTCCGCGTGCATGCTAAAAAACTGTTGCCATCACCTTATTGGCCACGATTATGTTTATGGTCAATTGAGAGCAAACGCGGCACCCATCTTGCAGACAGCTTTCTTAAACCCAACTGATCATGTAAAATCGAAACCACACTGCCATATGAAATGCCTATGGTATCAACAATCTCACGCAATTTTACTCTTCGATCGGCCGACACCATATTGTGGATTTTTACGACATTTTCCTGTGTATTGACCTCAATAGGCCGTCCAGAATGTTCAGCGTCATTTGTAATTGTGCGATCACAACGTCAGTTATCCACTTTTTTTTCCATTGAAATCGATTGTGCAGATTCCCTGTAGTATTTATCAAGATTTTCCTTAGTTTGATTGACGGTTTCTTAACGAAAAAAAATTATGTTTAATGAGCACTAGAAATTCACTTTTTTCAATTTTTAAAAAAATCCACGAGGTTTTGAACAGCTGTTAAACGCAAAGTAAATGACGGAACTCGCTCAAAATTTGACAGTAGTCTACTAACAGGTGGTACTTGATGAGAGCAGTGTTGTATTTCATATAACTACGAGGGAAGTTCGAAAAATCACGGACTTATTCATCCTCCCTCGTAATATAGCTCGACATGTGATTGGATACATTTACATATTCCAGTATAGAAAGTGTAATATAAAGTATGATATTATAAATTTGATGCATCATTTTATATAATTTTGTATGATTATGAGATATTTCAAAAATTTTCGACACCTACATGCCTATTATTTCTCAAGTTTTTTGAGGTGAGAGAAACAATGGCCATGTAAAATTCGAAAACTTACAAAAGTTAGAGTGTTTTTACAAAATTTTCTGTTATTTCTTATATTTTTGTATTGAAAAAAACAATTTTAGAGGACGAAATGTCCTATTCTCCCTCCCCCTAGATCAGCGCCTGTATTATAAGCAATTGCATAAAATAGCATATAACTATATCAAAACTTTTTTACTTGGGCATACATATGTATTTGGGTTTATTTTTGGATTTATTTGTATGCATGTGTTAAGTTTAAATACATTTGCATTTAAATGCATTTAATTAAATCACTAAAACTATAACAACAGCTCTATAGCAACAACATTTTACTTCTAGTTGAACTAAAATAATGACTAAAAACTGCAACATATCCGAAAATGCCAAAAGCATTTTCATCATCATCACTAGAACTACCATCAGTACCATTACCGTCAACCACTATCATCCAGGATGAAAACAAAAACAATACAATTTTCATTTGTAGTGTTTAAACAAATCAACAGCAACAGTTAGAGAAAAAATGTTTGGAAAATTAAATGAAATTGTATTAAATAATGTCTTACAATTAAGCCAAGTAAAAGTTAATCTAAAAAAAATAAGTTCATATAATATAATGACGAAATTTCGTAAAATTCTTAAAACTTACACAAAAATTAATGTTTATTAAAAGTAATTATTAAAAATGTTCATTTCGTTAAAATAAAAACATTAATTTTTTAATTAAAAAAAAAACTTTGAGTTAATTTAGTAAAAACAAAATCCTCATTTAAATAAAAGTTTCATTGAATGAAATTTCATGAAACCTTATCTCTGTGTACCCATGAAGATATTTTTCGAGTGTAACATATTTAGTCAGAATTTGTTGAATTGCTAAGGGGTAAACTAAGTGCAGTTAAAAACCCAACAAAAAAAAAAATAAAATTACTGAAAATTAGTTTTTTGTAAATTTTTAGGTTCGTTAGTTTGATTGTATTTTTCATTTTCAAGAAAATTAGTGCATAATGTAGCAACCTACAAAAATTTTGTACCGGAAAAACAGCAACAGCAACAACAACCACAAAATCTAAAGTTGACAAAACAAATAAAAATGTATATAATATGAAAATAAAAAGGTTGAAAGTAATAGTTTTGAAAATAAGTGGCAGCAAACAAATGTTTAAATATTAATGCGTTAGGAAATGCAATTTAAACAGAGATTTAATTATGTATACGTAATAGACAATCTCAATAGGACACACTCAAAAAACGCTAAAATTTGTAAACTCAGTTATACTCCATGTCTAAGTTCCGAAGTTGAGACTAAATATCTTTAACAAAATGTGCGATTTCTCACTTCATTCACAGGATCAATTTATTACAAAATTTACTTATGAAAAATGAATTAAAGAATAATTTATTTTGACACAATTTCAGGTTTTAACGATATTTTCCAGATTTAAAAAATAAATATATTGTTGCTTACTACTACTGATGAAGTGATCTACCTCTGTTTCATATTATGGTATACATTTCTATGAATTCGCAGGGTTTAACAAAACTCTTATTCATAAAAGCAACTGAGGACAATATACTAATTGATTGTATATTAACGGCTTTGCGGTTATTGTCTTGATATTATTTTAATTTTAAACAAAATTTATTGAATTTAAGATATTGGGAATCCAACAATTTTGGGTTTTACTATACTGTCATTGGACAGATAGGATTTTATTATTTATTGGTTTTTCATTATTAGAACCTTAAGAATAAAATTCTTTTGTGGTTCAATTGGGATAACATAAGTAAAGACATTATTTAACACTTAAAGATAAATTATTTTTTAAAGTATAAAAGTCAAACAATACCCTATGGGGAATGGGACCGGTTCTGCGTGTGCCACATGATCGGTCCCTTCATGCCTGAGACCGGTCCTCTGCTAAACCCTACCCTATGTAAACAACTGGCAACTTTAACATTGGACTGTCATAGGAGGGAGTCATTTGTCCTGCTTTAAACCACATAGTGGCATGCCACAGGACTAATCAAAGATGGCATACCACAAGACTGTCGCCAAAGGGCCATGTAGTATAAAATACACGAAAACAGCTTCCAATGGGTAAAATTCTGGCCAACTGGCTTTTTCTTGTTAATAAGCATACTGGTTAAGTGGTATGTCCTCCCTTTACCAGTCACAGGACTGGTAATTTTAGGACAATTGACACTGCTTAACCCACTTCAGTATTAAATTATACCAGTCCTGTGATAAGTCCTTCTTTAACCAGTCACTTTTAAGTCAATTGACTCTTCATTACCCATAGGGTAGTTTAACAAATTGAGAAAAATATTTAGTTAACTGGCTTTATAGTTTTGAGGAGAGTAAAGGATTAAAAAAATATAAACTTAAAATGATGAAGGTATCAAAAATGTTTTAAAGAAAAAGAGCAAAAGAAGGAGAAAGAAAATAAAAAGTGAGCTAATTGTTAGAAGTTATATGTTCAAATGGGGATTTCTTGAAACTGTTTATTCCCGAAATAGGTTTAATGTTAATAGGTAGGTCATTCCATAACTTAATTGCATTAACAAAAAAAATCTGTCAAGCAGATAAGCAGGAGTCTTCTGATGCAAAAGCTTGTGCAAAAATATTAGGTTACGCATACAAAGGTAGTCCTCTAAATCACAACCAAGGATCATATTTTTCAAAGATGATATACTATCAACCTGTCTTCTTCTTCTTCATTTCCGCTTAACTCCCAGTGGAGCATAGGGTCTCTACAAAATTTCTCCAAGATATTCTGTCATTCGCTAGTAGTTTTAACTCGTTGCAGCTTCTTCCGCTGTGTTTAATATCATTGAGCAAGCTTCTTTTCCAGGTGGTCTTTGGCCGACCTCTTCTTCTGTTGCCTTGTGGGTTCCAATCTAGTGCTTATTTCATCAGGGCTCTTTCTAAGCGTGTGACCGTTCTATTTCCATTTTTTTCTATTTATAATAACGGGAATGGGATCAATTTGGCATTTTCTATACAACTCTTCGTTGCTTATGATGTTTGGCCACCAACTTTTCAGTATATAACGCAGTATATAACGCAAGTTTGTGAAAGCCTGCAGTTTGCAGTTCAGTGCTACTGTTGTCAGCCAGGTTTCGCTGTGCTAGACCATATACATATCGCGTTGCATTGTTAAAAGACACCTGTAGTTTGTGCATTGAGTGTTAATCTATTTAACTATACACCTCAGCTGAATAGGTTATCAGTGGAAGAATTAACTGAACAACAAGCTTTCGACTGATGTAAAGTAAGACGACATTCGCAGATTACGTAGTACAAGAAAAAAATTACGCACAACCTTGTGTATGTGGTCTGTACATGAAAAGGTCGAGTTAATGTAAAATGCCAGATATTTCGCTCTGTCGACATACATTAGAGAGGTGGAACCAAGATATATGTTGGAAAATAACTACGATCCAGTGTAAATTTTCTGATTGGTAAAACGAAGGATTTTTTAGAATTTAGTAGCAAATTGTTGGTTTAAGCCCAAGTTTTTATAGCATCTCCTAGCAAAAAATAATTTCGATTTGGTAAGCAGTAACTTCTTTTCAGTGCCTCCAAAGAAGCGCTTCGCCGTCATGCATGCAATGAAGCAATTCTGGAAGGCATTATATTGTTCTTCCCTGAAGGCATTCTTTTGAAGCAGTAAAGAAGGCTTGAAAATAAGCAGTGAAGAAGGCATGCAATGAAGCAGTAAAGAAGGCCTTCTATGAAGCACTTCTGGAAGGCATTATATTGTGCTTCCCTGAAGGCATTCTTTTGAAGCAGTAACGAAGCCATGAAAAGAAGCACTGAAGAAGGCATGCAATGAAACAGTAAAGAAGGCCTTCTATGAAGCAATTCTGTAAGGCATTATATTGTGCTTCCCTGAAGGAAGAATCGCTTCTCGAAGCTCTTCTGGAAGCGCTTCGGGAAGCTATTCTGGAAGCTCTTCCGGAAGCGCTTCTATCATGTGATTCTTAGATCATAGAAGGCCTTCCACAAGCGCTTCTTGGAAGCACTATTTTTTGCTGGGCTAAGTCCTCATTCATTTTGTAACATAAATCTTCTATCAAACCAAGGCGATTAGAAATATATATTTTTTTAATTCCTACCAATGTCTGGTCGCTGTTATAAGTTGGGTAACAGGACAATAGTGTAAAGATTATAATTTCCATGTTTTACTAACTCATAATCTACCGCCGCCGATGCTTTGCCATCACTGTGCAGATTATATTTTTAAATTTGATTGACTTTTTTTTTGGCCTGTGGGCACTGTGGTGTATAGTTAGCGCGTTGGACTGTTACACAGATTGTTCCGGGTTCGATTCCCCGTGACGGCAACATCAATATAGTAAAATAATATGCATGAGTTTTATATCCCTCATATGTAACGCAACAGCCATATCCCTCATCCCAGCAAAAAATAACTTGGATTTAGTAAGCAGTAACTACATTTGTATGCTTCCAAAATAGCGCTTCACCGCCTTGCATACCATAAAGAAATTTGGGAAGGCAGTCTGTCGTGCTTCCAGAATACCTTCTTTGAAGCAATGAATAATGCTTAAAATGAAGCAATAAAGTATGCATACCATGAAGCACTAATGTTGTCAGCATACAAAAAGCGCTTCTTAGTGCCTAAGAAGGCATGAAATTATTCCTTCTAAGAGCACATGAAAGAAGCGCTTTAAAAGAGACATACCAAGTGGGACATCGCGAACAATAATCATGACTTCTTTATTTTCTTTGGAAGCGCTTCGTTATAAAATAATGCCTTCCGGAAACGCTTCTGGGTAAGCACTATTTTTTTCTGTGATATGTAACCCCACCGAAATAAAATAAGGAATCAGGGGCTATGCACCAAAAAGCTTCAATAAGTTCCCCAACTCTCCATCATAAGGCGAGCAACAACTGTCAACAATTATCATCTTGCGCAATAACAGTGTTGGCATGGTTGAAACCCTTCATCTTCCCCACCTTTCATCTCTCCAGTGTAGAGTGAGTGTTGCTTCTTTTTAAAAAAAAAAATATATCGTACTGATAAGTACGACTTCATTACTATTTCTTATAATCAAACGGTCACGAAATTTTCTCCATTTTCTCATTGTAATGAAAACTTCCCAAGTATGATTATAAAAAATGGTTCAATAAGCTAGTTTTAATACTTCATATATATATCATTTTCTAAAGATCCTTGAGATAAATGCATCTCACAGTCTTCGATTACACCGGTCAACACGATTTTTGGAAAAAATATGTTTTTTTTATCAAAGTTTGCTTTTGATCTAAGTAAAATCAAATTTTTTTGCTTTAAAGTGGAGACTCAAAAAAATAAATTAATTTTTGTCGACCGCTGTTGTTAACAATTCCAACCATACGTACAAATTTAATATTAATATTCTTTAAACTCCTTTTAAGCATTTTTACTAACAAAAAAAAATAAAACACTTTTTAACCATATGCCACTGCCAAAAAAATAAAAATGAAAAGCCAAAAACCATTGAAAAAAGTTCAATAATTTCAAGTTCAATTCCTCCAACCTCATGTTGGCATATCATACCGATTACAAAAATGTTTAATAATCGATTTGACTTTGGCTACACTTTCGAATATTTTGCATGATTTTCTATATATTTATAATAAAAAAAATGGGAAATTATAATAAAATAAAACAATTTTGCTGATAAAAAAAAAATAACAAACACGCAATCGTAAAATATTGTACAATAAATGGTCATAATAAATAGCAAACACCCAAAAAAATATATATACACAGACACACAAAATCGATGAAACATAATTTATGAAAATTTGCATTTAATACATGAACATTAGGGTGATATCTTTTTTTTTTTTTTTGCAAAATTTATACCTACCACCACGTTGTGGACAATACTATATTAATAATAAAAAATCGTTTTTTACTGCCTCATGCGGCAGGTTTTTGGTTCAATTTCTAACAATGCATTGTTTTTTGCACGTGTTTACTATTAAAATTGCATTAGTATATCAAAATTTAGCAAAACGTATTCGAAAAATGGTGTGCAATAACCATTTTTCGAATACGTTTTGCTAAATTTGATGCCCACTTCGAGAAATACCGCTAAAATCTTTTGTATTAAAAATCGCGAAAACCGTCAAATTTAAAAGCTTTCGTATAGTTTATGATCGATGCACAAATATATATTTTTAGTCCATTTGTGTCAAATTTTAAAAACGTTTATACAGGAACTTTTTTAAAACCCAGAACAAATTATTTTGTATTTTTTTTAAGGATTTTACGGCTACGATAGATAGAACTTGATATTTTACAAAAAAAAAAAAAAAAAAACGGAAGTTATAACACTAATGAATGTTGGGGTGGTCCATTTTGACCACTGATACAGGGCTTCATTTTACATACATAGGCCAAATTTCAACACCCTACAACGATAGGAAGAATTTGTGACGCGATCGTATAAGTTGCCAAAATGTATAAAATTTCCCTACACTCACAATATTTAGTCTTTAAAAATGAAGGAACATGTACTTTACAACTACTAAACATATAGTTAAAAACCGGTCTACTCACTTTTCTTTTAAAGCAAATGTAGTTTTCATATATTTCTAAATATAAAAGATTTTCAAATTTATTAATTGACCACTTCCAGGAATGTGTTGATAGATATTTTTCGGGAATTTTCTAGGTTCCCATCATCAGAATACGTTTTGAAAAAAGTGACAATCCCATGCAAAACATCAAACATTCATATAAACTTGTTTTCTCACTAAATGAGAACTAATATATGAGCTCGAAGTTAAAGATTATCACCATTGATCAAAAATAAATTGTAAACTAGTTTGTTATGTGCACCCTCTACCTTTGGTAGATATATAATACACGCTTTTTGTTTTTCTCCTATTTATTTGCACTTTTGTTTTGTTTAAAAACAAGATGTAAAGAGAGAGTAAACAAGACCGTACTTTGTCTTTTCTACAAGTTTGATATAATTTTTATTAAATATAAAAATAGTGTTTTTCGACCTTTAGTGGTCAATTTATAAATTTGAAAACAAAAACTCCATAGATTATTTGTTAATACAATAACCTAATAAAGAAATATAGAGTTTGGCCTCGAACTTGAATAATTTTCATTTTCATTGCACAATTAAATGTCGAAAAAAACATGATTTTTATTTTTAATAAAAATTCTATCAAACTTGTATTAAAGATTTTATTTTATTTTTACTATCAAAAATAAAATAAAAAATTTTGAAAAAACTCCCAAATACGTTAAAATAAACGATTTTCTTTGAAGTTTAAATATATATTCCTTTAAAAACAAAGTTTACTGATTACTTTTTAAATCAGGCACTGTTAAAATATTGTGAGTGTATGATTGTAATTTTTAGTTTTGAAAAAAAAAAACTATATATAATACAAGAATTGATAAGAGATATATAATACAAGAGTTGAATCATCAGAGCAAAATGACATAAGTTTTCATAAAAAGGACTACAAGGACCTTCAACGTTCAAAATAGCTAGTAACAAAGAGAGTAAAAACTGAATTCTTTTTGTTTAAAAATTTTAAACGTCATGCTGCTTGTTAGGAAAAAAACGGAGATTGAAAGCTCGTTATAAATTGAAAATAACATAAAAATAATCTCGATGTACGAGTATATAAAAACAAAAAACTAATAAAACTGAAAAACCCGAATAACGTTAGCTTTATTCAACCAATATAAATAATTAATACACCAAATGAAATGTATCCTAAATATCATTCAAATGATATGCAACATTTGGCTAATATATATAAAATGACGCCGTTTATCATAAGTTTTGATAGAACCCAGAAAATTCCACCAAGTGCTCTAAATGGGCCACCCTAATGAACATCCTATAAAACAAACCCCTTCACCCTCACCAACTACTCGTGTACAGGCTGGCAATAAAAAACTGACTCTTTAAACAGGAAGATGAAAAAACAATTCATGCAAATGTATAGATAAGCAGTCAGTAGTATAACGTGTTAGTGTTTTTTTTTATATGTGTGTGAGTTAGGCTGTGTGTGTGTAAAGTATATACTACTTTAACATAGTAGTCATTTTTTTCATTTCCTGTTCCTGTTTTTGTAGAAAATTAATTTACTATAATTCATCAATTTGACTTTAACCAAAGTTCAACAAATGGGGTTAAGTGTGATGGAAGTATCTTTCTAAAATATTTGCAAAAAAAAATAAATAAATAGAAAATAAGAAAAACAAAAAAAGGGTTGTTGCTCTTGTATGCCATTTGTATGTACAAAAAGAGCATCACTTGTTTTTGACAGTTTAGTTTCAAAGTAAGCAGACTATACTAGGAAAGCCAGTAAACTTTAAATATATTGATATTTTATGGTACATTAGGGGAAAATATCTACGTATTACATCAATATAGACTGTTTGCTATTTATTTATGTTACCACATTTATTTTATTGAGTTTTCTTGGTAATGTTACAACCAAAATCATGGGCAAGGGTATGAGACCAAAAAAAGGTGTAAACAAAGTGCTTGTGCAAAAAAACCTATGCAAAAAAAGGTTAAGATTTAGATTTTGTGGATTGCTGTTTTTGTTGTTTTTTTATTTTTAATGCGATTGATATTGAAGATGTCTATGAGGAATGGATTCCTAACGATTTATAATGAATAACTAAATGAAAGCCATAAGTATTGTGTAATCAATTTAGTTTACATTGTGGGCAAAAGGATTTGATTCCAAATCTGGGAGAGTTTTTCAGGAGAGGCAAAACAAATAAGTACACAAATAAATTTGTGTACTTGTGTGTGTACTTTTTTTGTAGTATTAAGAGGCCTATTTGGTCATGCATTTAACCACCAAAGCGTTTCATGTTATCTCGAAGTTGGCAAAACCTACTATGTGTAACCTATAGTAGAAATTCTGAGTAATTTTTAAAAAAATTTGCGTGTTTCTCCAATCCAGATATGGGCAGCGTTAATTCCATTTCACAATTATTGACATGTGAAATTTTACAATATCATTAATAATTTCGGACCTACGCTCAAAATTGTGGGCTTAAATGCTTCCTTATGAAATTTGTAAAATTTTAAATATCAAACATAGGGATTAGTAACAACATCTGGGTATTTAATTACAGGGCAATTACTCAATTACACCCAATTACATGTAATTAGACGTAAAAAAGTAATTGTCCTGTAATTAAATAAACAAATATTGGTATTATGTCCCATGTCTGGTATTGGCAAAATAGAAAACTTTCCAAGGAAGCGTTTAAGCCAACAAGGGTGAGCGTGGGTCTGAAATTATTATTTATATGACAAATTTCATTAGTGAATGATTGTGAAATGTAATTGGAGCCGCTCATGTCTGCTCCAATCCTAAAGCGGATTCAAACTATATTCCAACAAAAAAATTTTAAATAGCGCGTTTTCTTCGCTTCCACTCGAAATTTTCTAAATTTGTAATTTCTTTAAAAAAAAAACTATAAACGATTCAGATACTGGAAATGAGGCGAAACTATTATATTTTTTTTTATCAGACACGCCCCCTTTGAAGGCGACAAGGCTTAAGAGTTAAATTGTTTAAGTTTAAATTTCCTCAAAAATTACTCATCTGTTCGGGGCAAATTATTTCTCATTCGAAAGCTTATAAAATCTTCTTTCTTATTACTTTATATAAGAAAAGATTTTTGTAAAAAATTACTTTGGAAAATGTTGAAATTTTTAACCCTCCAACAGGTTAGGCTGCCTCAGGGTAGCCTTAATAAAATTTGCCACAAATGCGTCAAATGAGCGTTTTATACTTAGAAATTAATATATTCCGATAGAAAACTAAATTTTAAAAATATTTTGCGAAGAAAATTTTCAGGTGCCGTCCACGGTTTGGAAGCGAGAAAACTTCAAAATCAAAATTTCGGAAAATTTACAAAACTAATTATTTTTGAAAAAACATATTTTTTAGAAATCTAAAAAACCAATTTTAGTTGACTAAAAACTCTGTACAAGAAAATATAAGTAAGATTGAAGCTTTATCTTTAATAATAAGTCCTTACTTTGGTCCAAGGACTCACAGGATTTTATCAGGATTCCTCTAAAGGACAGCGTCTTAACTTATAAACTAATATACGGATTTTTATGGAATTTTGCAGAAAGAGGACATTAAGTATTAATAGCAAAGCATTGAAGTTTTAACAATATAAATTGAAGTTTAGATACTTTTTTTTGGCTAATTTCGTTTGTTCCAAAAAGCGAAAATCCCGATATCTTCTTAAACAGGAGCAGAAAATAATAGTTTTTCGAGCGTGGTTATATCTTGGTAAGAGTAATATTTTTGTCCAAAACTTCTCTTTTATATGCTTTAGTTTTCAAAATGCACCCTAAACTATTTTGGCTCATATCGCCCAAATTAGGCAACGATAAACAATTTTGTTGAAGAACTTATTATTTGTTTTTCGAGTGGAGCACATATTATGAATTTTGTTGCAAAACATCGCTTGCCAGTTAGAGGGTTAAGCACTTTTTAATTACTTTTCATAATAAAAGATTTCCTTAAAAAAGGAAAAAGCTAAAATTAAACATAAAAGTGCTTTAGTTCCTAGGAAACCCATTACATTTTAAAATCTTTAAAGAAATTATATATTTAATTTTCACTATTAAAAAAGTCTTACATTTTTTCCATTTTTTCTCACAATTTTATAACTTTGTATGTATGAAAACTCATTCATATACTTAATGATAACTTTTACATCATCATATTACATGTAATCAATTTTTATATATAATACTTTGGTATAAAATACTAAAACTTTTTATAGTTTTTTTTTATTTACAACCATATAAAAGACAAAAAGAAGCAAAAAACTGCTGAAAAAACTATATTGATGTTCTTATATTTTCTTAGTATTTCGTAGCTCATAATCCCAGAACAAATTTTTATGAAATCCCCAAACATATCAAAATGAAAAAACAACAACAAGAAGACGAAAAAAAAAATTTACTAGTAACCAAAAGAAGATTGTAGGAAAAATTTGTTCGAATATAATACCAACTAACTAATAGAGATAAAAAACTCATAGCAAGAGTGAGCAAAAAAAAAAAAAACTTAAACCAACTTTCGCCTACTTTACTGATTATAACGATAATCTGTGCTTAAGAAAATGTCTCAAAAGTTTTATTAAACTTTTTTTTTTTGGTAAAAAAAATAAAAAAATGACAAACTAAGTGTAGATTTGTAGAAGAAGAGGAGAACAAAACTTAAAAGCTGTTAAGTCTGTATTAAGTAGACTTTTCTTTTTTTTGCCACAAGTTTTTTTTTTTTTTTTTTTTCTTCAAAATATTTTCAATTATCACAGTAAGCCATAATAAAAGTAAAGAAAATATGTTACTTATAAAAGAGATTTTTATGTTAGTTATTATAATCTAGAAGAATATTTTGTTTTTTTTTTGTGGGAAAATAAGATTGAAAAAAAGTGTAACTACAGGAATATAATCTAATAATTTTATTAGGGAAGATTTTATTTTGTTAATCTCTAAGAAAAGCTGGGTTACAAGGCCAATTTTTTATTAAGGTAATTTTTGTTTCAAAATTTTAGTAGAAAACCATCTCCAGGACAGTAAAATGCGATTGCGATTAAAAAATAATATGTAACTACAGTAAAACCTCGATACTTTGTTACTGGTAGTTTGAAATAACGAAATATATTTAGAAGAAAATTTAATATTTCTTCTTTTAAAAAAGATTTTATTAACATTTTTGTACTGAAATTTTTAAATAACGAAATATATTTAGGAGATAATTTAATCTTTTTTCTCTTCAAACCGATTTTGTTAACATTTTTGTAACTTGAAATTAAAACTTTCAAGTTTCTAATTTCTATCTCATAGTGTTTACACATGGTCACCCTTACGCTCTTTTTTAAAACCCATTTATACAACGATTTTATCAAAAATTATATTTTTAGTATATCAATCAATAATAAATTTCATAATTTTAGCCTTGAAGAAGACGTCTAAACATAGACTTCCCCGTTTTGACTTCTGCTCTTTTGGAAAATTTTAATTTTTTTCTCATCCCTTAAAAATTATTAAAAATTTCCTTTCGGAGGATTCATACGCCGATGGATGGAATGTCATTATAATGAGGCCATTTACAACTTTTCAATGAAATTTTACTAGTATATAGCATATACTTGCGGTATATAGCAATGGCATGCTGTTTTATTAATTTCTTTTGTATTTAATCACACACGCAAAAAAATATAACTGTGGTGTTAGGTAGCCTTTTATTAACAACCCCTAATTTCGGCTGTTAGATTTTTTTAAATTCTTAATATTTTTTATATTTACGAGGACGGATCAATAAGTTCGTAACTTTTTGAATAAAACAGAGTTTTTTTTTGCAAAAAAAAAAAATTCATTTTTCAACATAATCTCCTTTTAGCTCAATACGCTTAGTCCAACGTTTCTCCAATTTTTGTATCCCTTCCAAAAAATAGGATTTTTCGAGGTCCATAAAATATGCATTTTTTTGATCAATAATTTCATCGTTGGAGCTAAATCTCTTTCCACCGAGCTATTTCTTTAGGTTTGGAAATAGGAAATATTCACTGGGGCCTAAATCCGGAGAATATGTCGGATGAGGTACCAATTCGTAGCACAATTCATGGAATTTTGCCATTGAGACTGCCCACTGTGCACCCTTGCATTATCTTGATGAAAAAGAAATTTTTCTTCTCCATATGGGGTCGTTTTTTTTTTTAAATCCTCGTTAAATCGATGGGGATGTACGTGCATATTGAAAAACTGTTGCCATCACCTTATTGGCCGACAAACTTACCTTGGCCTTCGTCGAAGCCGGTTCACCGGAGAAATCCATTGTTTAGACTGCTGCTTGGTCTCCGGAGTGTTGTAAGGGATTCATGTTTCATCCACAGTTACAAAACGCCGCAAAAACTCATTCGAATTGCGCTTAAACAACTCCAAACAACCCTTTGACGTTGTCACACGACTACGTTTATGGTCAATTGAGAGCAAACGCGACACCCATCTTGCAGACAGCTTCCTTAAACCCAACTGATCATTTAAAATCGAAACCACACTGCCATATGAAATGCCTATGGCATCAACAATCTCACGCACTTTTACTCTTCGATCGGCCAACACCGTATAGTGTACTTTTCGACCTTTTTGGGTGTATTGACCTCAATTGGCCGTCCAAAACGTTCAGCGACATTTGCACTTGTGCGACCATAACGAAAGTCAGTAAACCACTTTTTTACCATTGAAATTGATGGTGCAGATTCCCCATAGTATTTATCAAGCTTTTCCTTGGTTTGATTGAAGGTTTTTTTTCCTAAAAAATAATGTTTATTGAGCACTCGAAATTCCATTTTTAAAAAAATCCACGGGGGTTGTATGTTTTGAACAGCTATTTAACGCAAAAGTAAATGATTTGCTTAAAATTTGACAGTAGTCTATTAACAGGTGGTGCTTGATGGGGCAGTGTTGCATCTTATATAATTAAGAGGGAAGTTCGAAAAATCATGGACTTATTGATCCGCCCTCGTATTTAGAAATTTATTTTTAAACACATCACCTAGCTCGTCTCAAGGCATTAATATTTTGTCAATTGACACGTTTCTATGGCAACACCTTGTTTAAGCAACCGCTGCATTTTATTTAAAAAGTCCGTCCAAGTAGTTTTGTTTTCTTTATTTATTTTGTGTTGTAACACACACACACAAAATATAACTTTACTGTTAGCCAGCCAATATACAAACAAGCCGTTCCGATGACTGATATATTTTTTAAAATTTAGTTTAAAATCTATTTTTAGTTTTAAAATGTGTCAATTAATCCATTTCTGTGCAATGATCGCATTGTCACCTTTTATTTTGGTTTTTTAAATTTATTTCAGAATCTATTTTCAGACAGACTACCTTACTCGTCGTAATGTGTCAATTCACCAATTTTGTGAAAACTTCAGGTTAAAGAGGCCAGAATATTTTATTGGCACCTTGGGACATATCCTTCTTGTCACCTGGGCTCAATTCGTTTCGACGTTTTGTAAATTATTAAAATATAGAGATTGAACTTTTTTTAATCTGACTGTATTTTATTAGCGTAGGCTTGGAATTTATTTTATTTCATATAATTTTAATCTGATTTTGAAGAAAATATGCGTATGAGTTATATTTAATTCAATAATTTGATATTGCTCATACGCCATTCATTAAGTATAATATTTCTAATATTAAAACTATTAAAGCCTAAAATAAAACCCTTCTAAAACATACAACTTTAAATTTAAATATTGAAACCCCTTTATAATTTTGTTTTCCAAAGAATATAAATTATCAGTTTTCATAGTTTTCTACAATTTTTCATTTCACAAACAACAATGAAACGCGATATAGACATTTATATATAGAAAAACCACTTCACTTTAAACTGAACTTGACTTGAGCTACCTGCTTTAAAATATCTTAATTATTTTTGCGTTATATAATTACGAGCATCATTTATAATTTAAAAAGTAATTTTTCAATGTCCACAAAATATAATTAATAAAATAATTTAAAATTTACTCCTTTATGAAAAGATAAAACAAAAGCCTCAACTTTGTTGGCTTGAAAAATGACATGGAAACCATTTTTGGGAAAACAAAAGGCTTTTTAAAGACCAAACAGGAACACAGGCATTTACAACTTCAAAAACATCGTTATCACCTGTATTCAAAAATGTTGTGTTCTTGTGTTGGTTTTTGCATTTTTTTCTGTGGTAACATTATAAGGGTCCCCAAGCAAGATAGAATATTCCATACCTTTGTATTCCCTAAAAAAAAAATGTTCAACAACAAAAGAGTTTAAAACAAGCCTTTTGTTCCTTGTCTTTTTTAGCTTGATTTTTTTTTTTTTTTGTATGTTTTGAGTGAGTAATGATGAAAAAAGGAATTTAATCATTAAAACCACGCAGCAAGATGGCTTTGTCTCTTCATCACAAAAAGAAGGATTATGATGAAAATTTTAGTGTATGTAGTAGAAAAGTTTGTGGTTGTGTTGTATCTGTGTCGTATGATTAACACAAACACAATAAAAGTAAATGAATAAAAAACTTAAACAAAAAGAATGAATGAAAGTATTTTAAAAGAGCTAAACAGGTTAGGATACAAAATTTACACACACAAAAAAAAACTTAAGGTAGGTAAGTCTTTGTATTTAAATGATAAACAGAGTTTTCACTGCCATTTTACCATGTTTTCTTTTTCACTTAAACTGTTTTTTTTATATTTAGAATAACATGGTAAGGTTATCTTAGATGAATGTATTATGTTGAATTAATAATTAAGAGATGTAATTACAAAAACAATACAATATTTTCAAAAAAGAGATCTTTATATAAGGTTATAATTATAAGGTGATGAAATATGGAGATACATTTTCGAAAAAAATGGCCACCCTTTTGTAAAATATGAAATTTATTAATTGACCACTTTCAGGAATGTGTTAATAGATGTATTTCGGGAATTTTCTAGGTTCCCATCATCAGAACACGTTTTGAAAGAAGTGACAATCCCATGCAAAACATCAAACATTCATATAAACTAGTTTCCTCACTAAATGAGAACTAATATATGAGCTCGAAGTTATATATGATATTAATAAATATCAGAATATTATCAGATATATTATATATTTTTGTATAATTTGGAGTATAAGTAACCTTAATCCAAGATGTTTTGCAAACTATTGATGGTAATAAGTTGGCAACACAAAACTGATGAATAAATTAAAACTCTATCATACTTCAGTGCAATAGAGATGTCGTTTATATGCTTAACTCAAGCTGTACGTTACTTTTGTCAATTTATTACCAAATTGGTAATTAATCTGTATATTTCTATATACCATAATGGCTTTTATATAGAAAAAAGTATTTTACACGAAATTTTTTTTAAATATTGACACATTTTTACCAAAATTGTCACAACCTCATTATAAGGGTCCAAAATAAGATATACAAAATTTTGTTTTCCAAAAACAAAAACTACAAATAAACATTTAAAATTGTAATAATTTTAATGAATTTTGTTTCGATACATAATTGGGGTTATAACATTGGGGTTATAACTTTTTTTTTTTGCAAAAAATTTTACTTGTCACCATGTAATGGGCAATAGTATATTGATTATAAAAATCGCTTTTTGAAACAAAAACTTCGCGCATAAAGTGCAATTTCTAAAAATGCATTTTAATCACGTTTTTACTATTGAAGAGGCAGTAGTGGACCAAAACTATTGGATATTATTTTAAAATACTTTCTACGTTATTTGCTTGCTGTTTTGATGCCCATGTAGCGAAAGAACGCTAAAATCTTTTTTTTTATTAAAATAGGTGAAAACCATTAAATTTAAAATCTTTTGTGTGCTTTAAAGTCAAATTAGTTTAAAATTTTAGCGAAGTAATAATTTTAAATAACAAAAAAAAATGTGTTGAAATAATAATTTTTAGTTAAATTAAACAAAAATATGTGTCGAATTTTGAAAAGTATATTCGGAAAGTTTTTTGAAAACCGCGAAGAATAATATTGTGTTTCTTTATCATTTTTATGAACTTTATGGCTACACTAAAAAAAAGTCAGTAAAGTCAGCTACATTTTTCTGGGAGCAAAATTGCTAAAATCAATCAGGAGACTTTACTGATTTTTTTTTTGGTATAGGATAGGTCAAATTTGAAATTTGGTTTATATCTTCAAGTAAAGGCGCTACGAAATAACCCCCAAAAAAATTGTGTAAAATTATTTGGGGGTTTTTTCATTTTTTTTGGGGATTATTTCATCTTACGGTTTGGAGATTATTTCATTATGAAGCAACCCCCAATGAAATAAAGCCCAAAATTTAAATTCTTTGGAGATTATTTCATATGCAATTATTTTGGGGGTTGTTTCATATTTTTTGGGGGATATTTCATTTTGCTAAAAGTGAAATTTTTTTAATATTTGTTAGTTTTTCTGCGTGGCGGCCTGCGGCCGCTCTTAGGGGTTTTCTATTCCATGGGACGCGGCAGGTGGCTTCGCTGAATAAAGTTTCCCTGCGCGCGTCACACTAGGGAAGATAATGAGACGCGCGCAGGAAAACTGTATTCAGCGAAGCCACCTGCCGCGTCCTATGGAGGAGAAAACCCCTAAGATCGGCCGCAGGCCGCCACGCAGAAAAACTGAACAGTGTAACAAAAGAATCAAAAATATGAAAACAAAAAATAAAAAAAATTTGTTACATATTTCATTTCTTTGGAGCTTATTTCATTGGGGGTTATTTCATTTCTTCCTTTGGGAGTTATTTCATTAAGAAACAACCCCCAAATTTTGGATGTTATTTCATTTTCACCTTTGGGGAATATTTCATTTCTTTTGGGTATTATTTAATTTTTTTTTTTGTTGGGACTTATTTCATTTTTTTTGGGATTTATTTCATTGGGGGTTATTTCATTTTGTCGTTTGGGTGTTATTTCATTGGGGGTTATTTCGTAGCGCCTCAAGTAAAGGGATAGCTTGCAGAAAAATTTGCTAATATCAGCAGACTTTACCAACTTTTTTTTTTTTTTGGTGTAGGATACGTATAATTTAAAATTTGTTTTATATCTTCAAGTAAATAGATAGCAACTCGTATAAGTCAAAATCTTACTACTCTAGCCTTAATATTGAAAATAACGACCCAGTTAGAAAAAGACAAACGGACTTCCGCTGGAAAGGCACTTTACCAAGTGGTAAAAGTGCTTTCCTAAGCCCAAAATTATTATATCATTAGATAAAGAGTCTGTCGGCTCAAAAAGTGTCGGAGAAGCACTGGGGTAATACAATTTCCAAGGTTGACAAAATGTTGGTGAAACTATGAAAAAGGTGGTCTAACAAATTGGTTTTCGAAAAAAAAAAATTAAAAAAAAGTTCATGTATAAATTTTTTGGTATAGCCGAGATTTAAACCGACAGCTGTAACAACTGACCTAATGAGACATATAATACGTGATAGTTTAAAACGTAAGTAAATGATAACTGCTGGGTAAAAGTTGGCTGCTCAAATGTGTCAGTACATGTATAAGGTTTGATGGTAACAACTTGGCAACGTTCTGAAAACAAAAAAAATCAATTTTATATGTAACAGTTCGTAAAAAGTATAAAAAATCATAAAAAAAAATATTTGCCTGAAACCGGTCTCGAACTCGGAACCTTACAACTACAAACTTTTTTAAACAAAGCATCATATTTTTTATAAAATAAATGCTCTACCAGTGGTTACATTTTTGGGCCGTTGGTAATTTCCGACCGGATAGCACTGGGAGAACACCTTTTCCCAACGCTGGCATAGAGGTCTCAGCGAATTCTTCGGCAAAGATTTTTTTTTGTAGGCCCCTGAAACTATTGTGAAACTAATAGTGACAATAGGCTTTTTGGATACGCTGGTAAAGCGAATAAAACAAGTGTTCTGCCAGCAGTTTATTTACTGGTATCCCAAGGCTTGATTTTTTGTACCATTGGCGGTTTCTGACTGGGAAGCTTCAGAAAATTGTTTACTCTGGAGGTAATCAACTTTGCCGCCAAGTGGCTCACTCTGTTTTACAACAGGGTAACTACATACTAAATTTTCTGCAATGGCTATTATTCCTCTAGAGTTAGTAGTTTGATGTATTGAAATCCGTCTGGATGTGGTTTATTATGTTTATTTAATTGTTTGTCTAGTTTAGAACCACTGTGCGTATGAGTAATATTAATACAAAATCTTAAGTTAAAATCGTCGTAACTTTTTGAAATAAATTCAAAATTATATTCACACTGGAAATACAAGTTTAGAATAAAGTCATAAATATACAATCACAATTTTCGTTTTCTGGAAGCACTTTGTTGGAGTACTACGAGGATTGCGGAGAAAATTGTCCTCAAAGAACTTATGTATCGACTGGTTAAATCAGGACTTATCCCAGGACTGATATAGTTTAATATTTCTGTGGGTTTGGCAGTATCAATTATCCTATAAGAAATGCTTCCTAGAGATTTTTTTACGATTTCTTTTCAAACTTTCATAGTTTATGTGAGTTCTCTTGGTGTTCTTTAACGATTTGTACATACTATAAGGGCTGAGTATTTTTTTTTGATAAGAAATATCTCTTTGAAAAAATTTTAAAAGCCTTTAATTTTTTGCTTAAGATTTTTTTTAGAAATTCATAATTTCAGACTTATTTATAAAATAGTTTTTTGGGCAACTTTGATTACTCAATTTTAAATTCTTGTTTATTAGAGAGAAAATAAATTATTAATATCAGAAACGCAAACGAATTATTTTTTTATTTTAACATTTTTATTAATTTAATTTAGTAATGACACGTTTCTTTGGATCAGTTAGGTGACATATTCTTTTGGGTGTATCCTAAAATGTAGCAGGTGACCTCCTGTGACAGCGGCCGGTTAAAACTTCTGGTATCCTTCTTATAAAAAGTCTGACCTAGGGCTATCCCCTGCCACCATGGAACCTAACCTGATTGTCATAGGCAACCGATGCCTTTGCATAAATAAAATACCTCCCCGAAAAAGATAATTTTGAACTTTAGGTCAGCATGTTTTAATGGAGTATAATCTGGAGAAGTTTAGGTTTAAGTTTATTCCTGCCAGGAATAAAAAATAGTGAATATAGTGAACTATCTTCCCGTATACTCTACCTTGACCCTAATTACGAATGCCAGACATTTTTTTATTTGCCCATTAAACTCATAAATGTTTTTTTTTTATAAACTTCAAAGACTCATAAACGATTAGTGACGTTTAAAGGTTTAAACAAATTCAACTTTTTCTCCTTTGTAGTAAAAACTTAAAATTTATTTACCCTACTAAAATCCAAAGTTCCCATTTACTATCTCCCTCAAATTTGTTCAAATTGTCTTGAACTATTTATAGCTTTAACATCATTACATTTGTGTTTATCCATAAAATTCAATCAATTGTAAATGATTTCATTGTTTTAACCTTTTTATACCCTATCTGTCTTTATTGTCTTAAAGAAAAAGAAAAATATATATATATATATATATATTGTTAACCTTTTGATTTTGCTTTTATTGTTTTGAGAATTGGATATTTTTTCTCTGCCTTCTATTACTTTATTTTTGTTCCTCCTGGCAAGTTTTAGTATACTACACACTTTTTGGACAACCTTTTGTGCTGTCAATTGAAGATAATGAAATAAATAAGTCAAGTGATGTTTTTAGCCCCCCCCCCCCACAACAAAAAAAAAAAATAAAAAATAAGGTATAAAATCGAAAATGTTAAAGTTAACTTCTTGTTCAAAGAAAATTCTTACTACTGACAGTTTTATATGGGGTTTTTAATGAACAGCTAATTGAAAATGTAGAATTTGAAGAGATAAAAAAGTGTAGGTAACTTTTTACACTGATTCAAATGTAATTTAGGAAAATTTAAATTGAGCCAGAGTAAAAACTAAAATTTTTTTATATAAATAAAACATTTTTGGTCTTCAAAGTTAAGTAACATGATGAGGCTTGGTATAAAAAGACCCTAACCACGTGCTTGATTACTAAGAAGACAAGAATGGAGAAATATTGATGATTAATAGGTTTTTTGTTAAAGTTCTGCTTTTTATAGAGGCTCTAGCTTTGCTAAAACTTCGGGTTCGGATGAGATCTTAAGCCAGATAGAAATTTTAGTATCAACTAGGGTATTCAAATTACTCGGGTTTAGTTTTGTTCGAGTAATCGAGTAACTCGATTTTGAGGTTTTTAACTTACTCGATTAAGCGAGTAAGATTTTAAAATTACTCGAGTAACTCGAATAATTTCAATAGTTTTATTTAATTAATATTTCCTTAAAAATTCATAATAAAACACAAAATAAATACAAATCGGGAGTTCAAAAATGTATTTTATCAAAAAAAATAAATATTAGATTGGAAAATTAATTTAAAATTAAAAAAATATTCTAAAACAATTATACAATTGAAGGGTTTCAAATTATTTTCTTTCGTTTTTATAAAGTTCGACTTTGAGAAGACATTAGAGATATAACTTTTAGAATTTTTTGCAAATATCAAAAATAATATAGAGGAATAATAGAATAATAGAGGAATAATATAGAGGAAAACTATAGAGTATAAATCATCTAATTACATTAACTTTTAGTTTATTTGATTAAGTTCAATATAGATCCGAATCAAAGAAAAGAGTCAACGGCCCTAAAAATTATGATTAGTTTAAATACAATTCGAATCTTTCAAAAAAATGTAACAAAATCTAAAGGTTTTGCGATTTTTATTTTTTGTTGAATAGTTAGATACTTAAACATTTCGCTTAATTTATGCAAATGGGACCTTTTGGTGTTACATTTTTTATATTTTCGAGCATATATTTGAGTATAATAATGTCTGAAATTGTTCAAGGATTTTTTGAAAATATCTTTAGAAAATGTTAAAAATGTGATATTTTAGGCATTGGTCTAGGTGCCGAAAGTCTTTTCTCCAAAATTACCAAAAAAAAAAGATATTGTTTATCAGTACAGTATTGCCAATATCGTGGTGCCACGTAACAAATTTCTAGTCTGACACATTGCTCTATTTTTCATACTACGTTCATATTGAACCCCAAAATACGTTTTCGATTTAAATAAAATTATTTTTAAAAAATACGAAACAATTTAAGTTTTTTTAATGAAATATAAACTGAAATAGAACATATTTTTATTTACTCGGTTAACTGGATTAATCGACCAAAATTGTTCGAGTTATTCGTTACTCGAATTGGCTATTTAAATTTACTCGAACAGTTGTTTGATTAAAATTCATCGATTAATCGAGTAACGGTTAACCGATTGAATACCCTAGTATCAACCTAGCTAATATGTTTGATTTGATTTATTTTTGTAAATATACGGATGTTAAACGCTCGTTATAAATTGAAAATAACATAAAAATAATCTCAATGTATATAAAAACAAAAAACTAATAAAACTATTAAATTTTATTTATTTGTATAACAATTTTTCGCATCGATTGAAAACGCTTATTTTTCTTTAGAGAAATATGATTTAAATCTATATATATAAAACAGGATGTGTGTAACGTATGGACTCCAAAACGGCTGGGCCGATTTTGATGAAATTTTCAGGGAATCTTCAGAATATTGTGATTTTTGATTTTCGGTCTGTGGGCGGAGGGGCGTGGCAAAATCCAATTTTCATATTGTACCAACAATGACATATACATATATTTTTTTTTTTTTGCTTTTTTGATTTTATTTTTTTTTTTGAAAGCCGTTGTCATGTTTTTTAAAACAAGATATCAAACTCTTAAATCGGTTATGTAGTTTCGAAGATATTTACAAAAAACCTATGTTAATATTTACAAAAAACCTATGTTAATCTTCAAGCTATGTTACACGAACACACAGCCTCATCCGTCTATTCAAAACAGCCCTAGACCAGATGCCGACAGATGATTATACGGTTGTGATAAGAGCTGACAAGACACCGGCTAATGAGCATGAGCGTCGCTTCAATGCACCGGTGATAGGTAACGTCGCAGTTGTTATGGCAGTTGTTTTCAGCTATTCATTTTATATACTTCAGCAAATAAAGGCGATAGAAAGACGAAGAGGCGTTGGGCTTCCCATGAAATTACAAATTTTAAAATGATTTACTAATGTGAATTTATTTTTTTAATTATTTATTTGCGTAAAAAAAATTTCTTGATTTAAAGAATTAATTACAATTAAAATTTGAAGGCAAAACAACGTTTGCCGGGTCAGCTAGTTAGTACTAAAATTTAGTACTTACATGCCCATGATCATAATTTATACATTTCTCATGGCGTTACATATATACAACGAATAATTAGACTGAATGCAGAGCATGATTTAAGTAATCTAGACACATATATTTTTTTTTTGCTGAATACAATAAATCCGCGTTTGCATTTTAATATCACACAGTTTATATTTCTAAAATAACGGTAAATATGGAGAAAGAGACTTTCTTGTCGCGAGAAAATAGCGAAAACTGAAAATAACGGTGATTCAAAAAAAAAAACAGTTACTTTTATATTTTTTAAACAATTGCAATTTATAAGCACTAATAACACCGTGCTACAAAAAAAAAAATGCAACCACTTTTCAAGTGACCTAGTACATGTTGTAATTCTAGCTAAGTGTGTTAGAAACCCGGTTTGAGAAGTTACAATATAACCTAAAAGTTTCATCATAACGGTAAATGAGTATTTTGTGCGACTAGCGCATTTAAACATTTCTAACTCAGTAATTTTTTAACCGATTTTTAATTTTTTAACGGTGGTAAAAATAAAATTACCTGGTCTTTCCAAATATATGTAATTTTTTATATTATTAATATAAACATGTAGAGAATTTTTTTTTAATAGTAATTAAAATTTAGATTTTTTTTTAACATTTTAGAATCTTCTTTTAAAACAACAATAATCTCAAAGTTGATCTGTTTTGAGTAAAATCGGTTAAAAATTTACAAAGTTATGGTACTTTATAAATATAAATTAAATAATTAATATTTTGAGTATTTTTTTTAACAGTTTCAATTTCTAGTTTTTTTCGATAGCATTTATACACTTACAAAAAATCCATGGTAAAAATACGAAAATAATGTCAAAACAACAAAAACTTTCCTGAAATGAACAAATATTGGTTTATTTTACACAAGTTTTTGTTATTTTGACATTTATTGGAATTTTTATGCATGGATTAGTATCAGTGTAAAGTTATTATTTTCCTAAGTAAAATAAGAATTTGTTTGTTTAAATAGGTTGAAAATTGACTAATCCCGACCCGAACTCTCGCAGTTTAATGAACTTTGGATATTTTGTCAAGGAGAAAAAAAGAGACACGTATTTGTCCAATCTAACGTTTAAGGGTTAACAAGTGGGGTAAATAGTTAAAAAGTGAGGTTGTACGAAAACTTGTCTTTAATTTACGAAAACTAGATTCATTTGTACACATGATTAATGTCCCTATGGGGAATGAGACCGGCCCAGCGTGTGCCACAGGATCGGTCCCTTCGTGCCAGAGACCGGTCCTCTGCTAAACCATACCCAATGTAAACAACTGGCAACTTTAACATTGTCTTGTCATATGAGGGGGGTCATTTGTCCTGCTTTAAACCACATAGTGGCATGCCATAAGACTAACCAAAGATGGGCATACCACAAGACTGTTGCAAAAGGCCATGTCGTAGAAAATAAACGAAAACTAAACAGCTTACAATGGGTAAGATTCTGGCCAACTGGTTTTTTTCTTGTTAATAAGCATTTTGGTTAAGTGGTATGTCCTCCCTTTACCACTCACAGGATTGTTAATTTTAGGACAATTGACACTGCTTAACCCACTTCATTATTAAATTATACCAGTCCTGTGATAAGTCCTTCTTTAACCAATCCCTTTAAGGTCAATTGACTCCTCATCTCCCATAGGGGTACAACAGAAAACAAAAATTTGGACCCATATTGCCTATATAGTGGACCCACTGTTGCCACATTTTTGAATTATTTGAACATACAGGGAAAAAAAGGCTCTTAGGGAAAAGTCTCATTACAACAGAATATTTTCGAATACCGGAAAAAGCTCAGACACCTCCTTAATTAAATTAAATAGGCATTACTGTACATTATTTTTAGCTTAATACAACTTCAATTCCCTAATAAAACTCCAGACTTAATGTTACTCGAACACACATCTTTTTGAATAACAAAATAATTAAGTCTTTAGAGATATTTTGTAAACCAGGGAATGTGTCTTCATAAAACCTTTCATTTGATATAAAACTTGGCTATAGTTACTTTAAATGGAACGAAAATAACGGAAAAAAGTAAAATGGGGTAATTTTTGAGCCCACTTAATAACGCCTAAATAGGAGATTGGGCAGAAAAATAAATTCGTGTCTCATTTTTTGTTCCTTGACAACATATCCAAAGTTTATTAAAATCCGGGATACCTCCCTTGTTAGTCAATTTTCAACCTTTTTTAACAAACAAAGCCTTTGTTTACTTAAGAAAACGCTAACTTTATGAATATTATCGAAAAACCCCTTGTAAAAGTTGAAACTGGTAAAAAATACTGAAAATTTTAATTATTTTATATATATATATGCTTATAAGGGTGATAACTTTATGCATTTTTTGCAAATATCAAATCTCCCCAGACAAAATCGTGTAGTGCATGGACAAATATTAAGAACTGCGTTTTTAGTTTTTCGCTATCGTTAAAAAAGGTTCCGCACCAAACGCGTTAAAGTTTTGAATCAAACAAAGTTAAAAAAAAAACTTTTTTTGATGCCTCAACGTCTGACCATCACATCTATATAATTAAGGCATGCTGATATCAATAGTAAAGTCCGTTTTCGAGTCAATGGAATAGTTTTATTCCAAATTTGCTTACTTACATATGTATAAACCATATTTTAAAAAAAATTTTATTAAAAAAATTTAAAAAAAATATATATTAAAGGCATTTTAGAAATCGCTGTCGGTGCGCAAGGTTTTTTTACCAAATTGAACTGAAATAGTTTTTTATCATTAATACAATATTTGCCAATAGAAAACCCCTGGGGAGAATGTTGTCCAAAAGAAGTTATCACCCTAATGCTTATACACTACAACATATCCGAAGTTCATAAAGATCTGCCGGTTCGGGTCGGGATACATTCCTTGTAAGTCATGATACTTTTACTATATAAAGACAAATTTGTTTCTTCCTTCTTCGCACAAATGTAAAGCGTGGTTTTTTAGAGTGTCACAACTTTGAGTTGGTATCACTGCTTTATTTGACTACCCATTTAACAGCTGATAGTTGCTTATTGTTTAGTTTGCTTTGAAATTTCATTATGAATCGACTTACACCAGAGCAACGCGTGCAAATTGTTTAAATTTTTAATCAAAATAATTGTTCTATTCGTCAAACTTATCGTGCATTTTATGGCGTACATAATTGCCCATTTTTAGTTGAATGGGTACATAAATAAGCAGAATTGTCGCATTTGGAGTGAGGAGAATCCACAAGCTTTTGTCGAAACACCATTACATCCACAGAAAACACTGTTTGGTGCGATTTATGGGCTGGCGGAGCCATTTGCCCATGTGTCTTCAAAACCGATGATGGTCAGAATGTCAATGGTGAACGGTATAGGAACATGATTCGAAATTTTTTCCTACCTCAATTACGTGGCATTTATCTTGCTGATATGTGGTTCCAACAGGACGGAGCCACATGCCACACAGCGGGCGCTAAAATTGATTTACTCAAAGAAACTTTGGATGAAAAAATAATTTCACGTAATGGCCCAATTAATTGGCCACCAAGATCGTGTGTTTGAACCCCATTGGATTATTTTCTTTGGGGTTATGTTAAGTCAGTTGTCTACGTCGATAAACCACAAACAATCGAACACCTGGAAATCAACATTCGAAGAGTTATTATCGAAATACTACCACAAATGCTGCGAAAAGTTGTTGAAAATTGGTGTTCCAAATTGCGCCTTCTACGCGCCAGCCGTGGCGGCCACATGGCAGAAATCATATTTAAACATTAATTTCATAAAATTTTCTTTCCAATAAACCCCGTTTCATTGATATTAAAAATCTCGCTCCTAGACGAGGACAAGAAATTCTCATTGAGTTTGTGATTAAACACAACAAATATCTCTAGAAATTCTAATAACAAGTCCCCTGAATATTTCCTTGGGCAGGAATGAAATCCGGATAGGGACACGCCTAGATCAGATTGTTTTTCACAATTTGTTAAATAAGTTTTGGGACTTTAGCACATTTAATTACTATAAATATATTTCCTTGTTTTATTTTGATTTAAACTTGTATCACTCTATAAAAAACACCCTTTATTATGAGTAGTTTGCGTCAGAAACGAAATAAACTAAATGTATATAAAAAAGTACCATAACTTCCTCATTTTTAAACCGATTTCAAAAAAATTAGACCCATTTAACTCTGGAAAACACTATCCTTATGAATATTGCTGTTTAAAAAGATGATTAAAAAAAAAAACTTTCAGAAGTTGAAGAAGTTAAAAAAAAAAATGAAAAATTTTAATTGTTATTAAGAAAATCTCTACATAAATATTTACAAGTATTAAAATATAGTTTAAAATTCAAAATCGGTTAAAAAAATGACTGGCTTACAAATAATTAAATACGCCTGTCGCAAAAAATGCTCTTTTAGTTACCGTTGTCTCGAAAATTTAAGGGTATATTGCAATTTCTCAAACCGGTTTTGTAATACGCTAAGCTAGACTTGCACAGTGTAATTTTAAAGTTATTAAACAAACTGCTTAGGTATTAAGAAAAAATTATAGATTGAAATTTTTCCTCTTTTAAAAATATTGAAAAACTCCGAAGTAAAAGTTCACTTCTTAAATGAGTCCTGTAATATAATTAGATCAAAGAAAAGTTCCAATTTCTCAACTTTGACCACTGAATTGTAAATGCATCCAAATTGGAAACGTTGTTCAAAATCTTTACAAATAACAGCCTGTGAAAAGGGTTAAATTGTTATTCACTTTTTTCTTTTTGTTCTTAATTTTTCTACTAATTAATGTTTATATTAGGCAAATGTCATTTATTGTATATTTTTATTAAAGCAAAAAAAAAAAAAAGAAAAATAAGAATAAATGTTGTATTGTTTTGCCAATGAAATGTTTTCTAGGGAAAAACTTTTCTTCATCTTCTCAAAAATTTTGTTGTTACTGACAATTCAAGTATGTCTTCGCGTTTTTAGTTTGCTTTATTTTTATCTTTGATCTTAATAGTTTGTTGTTATATCATTTTCATTATATTTAATATACACATATTTTGGTCATTATATATTTTGATGATTTGTATCATCATATTACATTAATTTAATTTTATTTATTCATGAATGTTTTTAGCAGTTACATTAATTATAACAAAGATGGGACAAACATAAAACATATAAAATTTTTGTTGTTTGTTATAAAGGTTGTTGTTGAAGTGAAATACAAAAAAATACACAGAAAGAAAAAAGTTAGTGAAGGTTTTAAAAAAAATTGGGAATCTAACAAGGTAGTCGCAGGGTCCGCTTCGGGATACCTCCCTTGTAAAAAAATATTGTACTTTCAAACTTATCATGATATAAAGTATAAAATCAGTTTCAAAATTAAGAAGTTTTCTTTACAACAAATATGTGGTTTCTTTCTCTAACCATGCGTATGATTGATATTTTATCAAGTATACGCCTCCATGGGTTTTACCTTATAGCTTTTAACTAAACTTTTATTTATCTTTAAAAATTACCTATTTAAGAAAATTTTAAATTCCTTCGACGTTATTATTTTTTTTTTTAATTAAGATTTAATTTTGATAAAATTTAGTACCTTTTAATATAGTTTAGTAGTCTTTGAAATAATTCAACTTCAACTAACATTTTATTCTGAGTGTTTTGTTATTCCAAGTTGTTTTTTTGCGCTTGAGTGCAAAAACATCAAAAACATAATCATTTTTTTTTGTAGCATTACATATATTTAATTTGGTTAATTACAAATCATCTCCAGGCGAATATAATTTTTATAAAGGTTTTTGTTAAATTACAACATTAAATTATATACATTTTCTATTAATTGTTTACATAAAATGCGTAAAGCTAAATTTTCAATACACTCAGAAAACGCAGTTAGTAAACTAATTTGTAAACGATTTTCAACAATACTTTACTAATTTTGTACTAATTTTAGTACAACTTTGGTAGCAGTTTTTGCTATTTTCATTTTACATACTTTGTAGAATTTTGAAATAATTTTAGTTTCTGATTCGAAGACAACATTTTGCTAATTTTTGAAAACGTGTCGCGCAACAAATTTTAAGGGAATTTTTGCTTTGGGATAAATTTGAACATAATTAACAAGGGGAGTATCCAGGTGGATTCTCTATGTGACAAAGAAATCAAAAATAAGGGACACGTGTGTTTTTAGCGGCCCAATCTCATGTTTATTGGTTAAAAAGTGGAGTCAAAATTACCCAATTTTTCGTTTTTCTTACTTATTTCGAATTCTTTCAAAGAAGTTTTAGAAAAATGGGGTATCAAATGAAAGAGCTTTTAGAGACGCATAAACTGGTATAAGGAGCATGTCTGATATCTTCCAAGTATTTTTTTTTTTTTTTTAAATGTGTTTTAAGTGATATTAAATCTGGCATTTTATTGAAGAGTTACATTTGGATTTAACAAAAAAATATGTATATTAATGCATATTAAAATAAATGATGGGCGTATCTAAGCTTTTATGCGACTTTTTCCGAAGTGCTTTTTAACTTATATTTTAAATATTTGAAATAAATAGCAACCCTAACACACTACACTGGCAATATTATATTACAAATTTTTGTTTTCCTTAGACTGCATTCAAAAATGTCAGAATATCATTAGTTTTAGACATGTTTCCATACAAAAATGTATTATCTTTCAATGCACCCTATCAAACCTTCAACGATAGAATAGGCCACTGTAAAAATACATGTTTCTTATTTATTCTTCTTTATCTCATATCCAAATTTTATTAAGATGGGAAAGAACATATCGGGAGACTTCCCTTTTAAGTGGAATATGCCAAACACAAATGCAACGCCTCATAAGCCAACTCTTTGGGCATTGTTGGGCTATCGATAATTTTTGGTGGCTACTATTTTTCGTCAACTCTTTGACGAAATTTTCTGGTGGCAACTATTTTTCGCTATACTGAGACATCTATTTTTTATTTTTGGGCCACCTGATTTTAAAATGCTTTGAGGGAAAGTTTGCGAATGTGGTCTGTTCGTTAAAGTAGACGTTTTGTTTTTTTTTTTTTCGTTGAATATATCAAAACTGTCAACTGTCATCATGTTTAATTTCTGTTATTTCTATTTTTAAATAGTTTCGACGTAAATGTGCACGTTTTCCCAAGTTTTATTGTATCGTTAAAGAAAATAAAACACCCACCATAATATGTAATTTTTCGTTAATATAAAAAGTATTTAACAAACGAGTTTTAAAGAGTCGTATTTTTGCAAACGGTAAGAAACTTATTTATAATTTTAATAAAACTAATTGATTCCATAAAAAATTAAATTTTTTCATAGTTTTCTTATTTGTTTTTAGTGATTTTATTACTGCGTGATTTTTTTTCCACATTTTATAGAATATATTTTTTAAATTCTGGGTTATTTTAAAAATGATAACCAATAGAAAATTCAAAGAGACTATTGGTAAATATTTTCCAAATCCTTTAATATACAGGGTGATTCAATCACGACCCACCGAATTTCACCAGCGTATTCATGAAAATATGTCCACTACGACCATCCCCGAAAATGCAAGAGTGCGAAATGGCAGCAGTTTGAAAATTTTCGGATCGGTTGTCGGAGGGTTGTATGGTTAAATTGCTAACTTCTGAACCTTTTGTTTTTGGGCTTGTTGGAAAGGTCTTTGGGAGTCTTTTCAGAATCAATATTGAAATGCAAGCACTTTTTGTTTTTGGAAGCGAAATAACAGCACACATTCATTTGTTTTTGTAATTTCACTTCCAAAAACAAAAAAAAAAAATGTTTGCATTTCGGTCAAATGGTCATAACTTTAGAACGGTAAGAACTCTGTTCTTCGTTTATGGCAATTTGGAAAGTTAAGAGATAATGTTATCTTTTAAGAGAAAAAAATATATAAGTTACCTATTATCTGGCTGAGCAAATTTAGGATCTGTGCACGTTCTTACGTCCTTTTTCCAATTTTTTTTCAAAAGCTCTGTATCTCGGCGATTTAATTTTTTTTTTTTAATTTTATTTCATTGATTCTGAAATGTGTCCCAAAGACCTTGCCCAAAAACAAAAAAATGCGACCACTGGTTCAGAAGTTAGCAATTTTACCCTACTACACTCCGGCCACCAATCCGAAAATTTCAAACCGGTGCCATTTCGCACACTTGCATTTTCGGCAATGGTCGTGGACATATTTTCATGAAATGAGGAAATACGCTGGTGGAATTCGGCGGGTCGTGACTGAATCACCCTGTATATCAGCACATTACATCAATACAAAAATCATAAATCTTTTAAACATTTTTGAATAGAAAATTATGTAGGATTACAAAAATTTTTTTAAAAAAACATTTTATTTTCTGACAAATTCTTCTAAAATGCATTGAATTCCTAAATCCAAAAAAATATTTCGGATTCTGAAATATTTCTTTTTTTAAAACAGTTCTGGTTTAAAGGACATTTTTCCTTATGACAAAAATCAGGAAATTTTCTTATAAAAAGTTGTCATATACTGAAACATTTTGCCTCTCCAAAAACTATTAAATTCTGACGCGTTCTTTCTGATGAAGAATTAAACTATTTTTTTTTTGAAAATGATATAAAAAAAAAACTTCTGAATGTTTCTCAAATTTCTTTTTTATTTGAAAGTACAATCCTTCCGGTTAATAATGGAAAATAATTTAATTCAAATGGCTGCCTCGGCTGGCCATGCAGTAGCCTACACCATAGGTCCTATTTTTAAGCACATTATCGACTGTGTGCAGCTGTATTTCACCAATGGCTTCACGAATATTGTCCTTTGAAGCGTCAATTGTCTCTGGCTTGTTGGCGTAACCCTTATCTTTGACGGCAACCCACAAATAATAGTCCAATGGTGTCAAATCGCAGCTCCGAGGTGGCAAATGATTTTGATAATTTTTTTGGCAAAATCGGCATCTTCTGTAAGTCGATCGCAGGCCCACTTAGCGAAGCGAAAACGCATTGGATGGTCAGTTGGCTTCAACTCCTGAACCAATAGGACTTTGTATGGCGTCATACCAAGGTCTTTATGCAAAATTCGTCTCAATGATGTCTCCGAAATGTTCAATTGTTGAGAACGACGGTGAATTGATGTTGATGGCGCTTCACGCACACTTTCTGCCACAGCAGCAATATTCTCGGGTGTACGCACTGTTTTTGGCTTTTCACGCTTTGGTTTACCGATGAGGATGCCAATTTCTTTCACTTTTTTCACAAGATAACGAACCTTCGGAGCTGACGGTGCTTCTCTTCTTCCAAAATCCGTAGGCAATTTTCGCACACATTCTGCAACATTACCATGATTTGCAAAATAATGTCGCAATATTTTCCAGCGTTGTTCAAGCGTATACACAACCATATTCGTTCAGCGGAAGGATAAAACTAATCATCTGTCAAATCAGACATGAGCTAAGTGTTACCATTCACGAAATAAGCACTAGTTAAAAAAAAAACGTTAGATGGCGGACCCTTTATTTAGTCATCGCAAGCTGAAGTCAGAAAACTTCGAAAGTTAAGAGACTACCATCGAACATTTTTATCTGTTTGATGTTTAAAATGGCTCAAGTTTTTGCAAAACCCTTAGATTTTTGTCACGTCTTTAAACAACATTGAAACTTTAAGTTGATTTTCGATATGCTGCTGAACAAAAAATTCTAAGAGTGGTTCCCAACTCTTCCAATATTTTAAAATTTCTGACCAGTCCTCTAAACATAGTATATTATTTTTTACACTACAAATGTCTAATAATAATGCATAATTTTTATCCAGCACACATTCATTAACTATTCATATTTTGCCAAAATGTTTTCAAATATTGCCATGAATATTTTAACGCTTGTCGTTTTTAAACAAAAGTGACAACATATTGCGTATTTTTTTTATCTTGCTGTAGACACAAATTCACAAGCTCATATTTAATATTGGTCTACACTATAATTCTCCATCTCCAGCAGAAATTTAACACCCATTCGCAGAAAACATTTGTCTGCTTTTGAAGAACAAAAAAATGAAACAAATTTTACAAAATATCTTTATATTATTTTCATTTGCAACAAAGTCATGGTCTGACAAAAAAGGAGAAGAATATGTCTTCTTCTCATTGTCTTGAATGTCCTTATGTTCAAATGTACTTTAATATATGAGAGTTCTTGTATGTGAATTGGTACAATATTCGTACTTGTGTTTGGCAGAATTATTATTATGATTATTGTCGTCGTAGTCTTGTAGTAGTAATAGTCTTAACTAGAGAAGGTATCCTAAGTCTATAATATATAAAATAAAAAATATTTAAAAATATTCTGTGGATGATAATTTTGTACATATTTTCAAAGATTTTGTACACAAAAATTGGTAGAAATTAAAGTGAAGATAGTGGATGAAATATTCTTATATTTCATCCACTATCTTGACCTCAGTTTATGTTAACAATTAGTTATAAAATTTATAAAAAGCCCTAATTTTCAAGTTTTCCTCAATATACATGAATATCACTTATTTCAGTCTATAGCCTTCTCTATTAGCCATTGCCGACATTTGTGTGTTCAAAGTCGAAGAAATGGCAAGATGGCGTGCGCGTGTCTAACATAAATTCAATTTTCATTTTGCTTCTTTAGTTGTAAATATATTTTTCTATTCGTTTGATGACATTATCATTTGACAAGCATCAACATGGTAAGCTTTATACTTATATTTGTTTGTGTGTTATTTTTACTTTAGAATATTATTACACAAATTGTGGAAAATATTGAAGAAAATTTGTTAAGTTGTCAAATAGAGACATTATTGTTATTGCCAAAGAAAATGTTTGTAATAACAAAGAAACTTTTAAATAAATGTATTACCAAATGAGCGTGGGAAATGTATACGATTAATAAGATTTTAAGATTTATCATGCCTTAAAATATGCTATAAAATATGCAGTTTAGTATAGTCGAAAAGTATGCAATATGTTAGGGTGATTGTAATAAGAGAAGCTTAAGTAATGGAATGCACGGAAGTATTTCAGATTATAAGAAACTTTTTGTATTGAAATATGGGAAGATTTTGTAACATAGTTCCTGTAGAAAAGCTATCAGTCTCGAAGACATTTTCCCGAAATAATTAAAAAATTTTAATATTTTAATATTTTAAAAATTTTAATATTTTGCTCTGAAATCCTGTTTTTTTGAATATGTAAAAATTATACATATATTTTTTTTATTAGTTTTTAAAATATTTTTCTATATGAAAGGACAAAACTTTGATCATTTTTTAATTTGGACGCATTTTTCAGTAAAAACTTCAAATTTGATCTTTTTCCTTATAAAAAATGTTATAGTTAATCTATAGGCACCAAAAAATGTTCTTCTTTACAAAAGAAGACGTCATAAAATGAGCTTACCATGAAATGCCTGATTGCACTTCACGCTTAATTATCCAAAATAGGACTAATAGGCCACATATATAGAAGGGTATGTCGTTTACTTCTTTATCTTTACAAATTTTAACGTATTTCTTGTTAAAACAATGTTTGTATCTTTTTTATTATTTTCAAATACTATTTATTTACATTATTAATTACACACCCACATTAAAGTCATTACACACAAAATGTGTAATATTATAATCATATTCCTCAACATGTAAATGACTATATTTCGTATGTATTTCTGTAGTAAAATGTACGTATATAAGTTCTTCAAACAGATTGTGCTCAGTTTTACGCATGTTGGGTAATTTAACATTAAAATTTACACATGTATCAAGTAATTTTACAACCATGATTGAGTTTTACGTTATCAATTGAATTGTCAATTATTTACATTTTAGAATCTTAATGAAAAAATAAAAAATTGTACCTTATTTTTTAAGGTATTCATATAATTTAGTATTGGCAACCTTTGAAAATGTTAGCAAAGAACAAAAAAAAAATTAAATAAAATAAATTTATTCGAAATGGAAATTATTGAAATTTTAACTACCCGGTTGAAAATTCACATATATGCATCCACTTATATATGTTGAACTCATTCATGCTCATATATGAAGTGATTCGAGGGCATACTTGTTCATATACCACCATATATGCTTCATATATGTTCATAAGGGTTCAAACTTTTTTTAAGGCAATGGTCAAAAATCACAAAATATTGAATATTAAATATAAAACTAGTAGTTTTTGAAAACTTCTAGTTTTTGTTTAATTATTGTATGGAATTTGACAGGTATTCAAGAACTACTAGTTTTTGGTTGTAGTAAAAGGCAGTATAACGCATTATTCGTCCAACGATTTGATTAACCCTT
>CM037854.1:208183636-208263274 GCA_021234595.1 Delia radicum
AATTTGGTTTGATAATAGTGTAGGATATTACTAATATTCACAACAAATTTGAAACAATCGAACAATTGCCACGCCCATTTTTGGGAAATTAACTATTATTTAAGAAATTGCTTAAATAATTTGAAGAATTGTTTGAGATAGGCGTGGTAGAGAAGATTAAGCATACTTTTCTAAAAATCATAACTACATTGTAAATTTTTATTGAATTAGACTGCGCAGTTTCTGGTAACACAACCTTCATCAGTAATCCTTTTGACAATACTGTAATTATTTGTTATGGTTTTTATTGTTTGATTGCATCTATATGAAATGTTTATTTATTAAATGCAATCCTGACCGTGGCTGAACTTGCTTTCTTTGCCACATGCACTTCGCAATACACTTAAGAACGGCGCTTTAACCGCTTGATCTAAAGTCAGGTCGATTTTTGCTGTGGCTTAAAACCAGTTTCAATTATACGGGGTCGATTTTACATTTAATTGTAATTGCAGAAGATATCTAAGCAAACACCACAACAATTCACAATTGTTAGAAAATCATATGTAATCTAATTTCCGCTATATTCCCAAATTTTGTGAGTTAGTGACAACTATGATGAAATTTTGTAAAAAAAATTATTATTTGTGTACCATTTTTTAAAAAAGAAATTGTACACATAACCTCGAAGATAATTATTGATGGGCGGTGTAAGCCCACTTTTTTATAACAGATATTAAGCTGTGTTGGACAACCTTGGGCTAGATTTAATTTTTGACTAATGACATTGTAAAATTAAACTCTATACTGTAACAAAAGGGGCGTGGTCCACCCCACTATTTGCAGTTTATAAATTTATTACACACAAAAAGATTTACAACTGTATGTTACATTTATTATTTAAATAAAAAAACAAGTAAAATTATAAGAAATCCAGCAGTACAAGTAATTTATTGAAATCGTGTGCTTTGTATCACTCATATTTTAAGAATTTTCAAACCAAAAATTAAGTTATTTGGTTTCATTATTTTAATTCCATTGTGAATTCTACGAATTTAACACTTATCCAATTTTCCCATATTTTATAAAAAAACTAAACATCGTTTAAAAAAATATAATACAATGCCGTTTAAACAAGGGTTTCGTGTAATAACACATTTCATTTCATTTTATATTATAATATATTCTTACATAATCATTCAATTTTATGTGCAATATAAGTGTATTTTTCATATAGTTTAAAACTACAAGTCTCTCGAATTAAAAAAAAAAAAAGTTCATTTTAGACGTTTCACTAAACTTTAAAATTCTCTATAAATCGCAAAAAATCGCCAGCAAACATGATTTAATATTTTACTAGAGACATTCCAACACCTGCCATATGTATAGGTCGAGAGGGGAAACTATAGTTTTATTCCAACGAAGTTTCCGTTTCCGTTTCCGTTTCCGTTTTTTTTGTTTTTTTTTAATTTTTAATTTTTTTTTTAATAAATTACAACAATTAGTTTTCGAAATTGAAAAAAATGAGCACGGATTTAAAAACTAGATTAAAAATGTTGTATTTAAAAAAAAATGGTCTTATAACTCCAACAACAAAAAAGTTATAAGTGTTTGAATTTGGGATGGTGCTCAAAAATATATTTTATTTCTCAAAAGTCTATTACAAGATGTGACTTTAAACTCCTGTATCAAATGAAACAGCACTTTTTTCGTCATATTATGATTATTTCCATAGTATATGGATTGTTTGCTGTCACATTCATTTAAATTATAACAATCCGCCAACTTTCTATTTTCGATTTTTGTCCACCTAGATTGGCCAAATGTCGCACTGTGCGTGGATGGCACACGAGAAATTTCTTTGCAAAATATTTAGCAAATTTAGTTTTCTATCGGAATATATTAATTTCTAAGTATAAAACGCTCATTTGACGCATTTGTGGTAAATTTTATGAAGACTGCCCTGAGGCAGCCTTACCCGTTTGAGCGTTGAAACCTAAACAAATTTTACATTATTTTTACAGAATTTTTGTTTTAGCATAATTTAGAGATTTTTTTTTTCTTTAATTTAAAGTATACTTTCCGGCTAAAAGAAACATTAACTAATGTAGTTTAATTTAAGAAAATTTCCCAACTAACTTACAAGTTTCATGTTTATTTTACCAACAAAAACTTTTGTTTGCTATCCTTGATAAGTAACCATTTTTGCCACATGACTGATTTTCTGTTTACTTTTATTACCTTTTGTTTCGACTACCAACTCAAAATTTTATATTTATTAATATATCTCGAAAAAGAGCCGCTGATTATACAGTTTGGTTGGTTTGGTTTTACTTTTATGGTCTTTAGATAAAGACAATGTATACATTTTTTTGATTATCATAATGATCCTGAAGCTGTTGCTAATGCTGGCCAACTGATTGACTACATAAATAACATGGTTGGTAATGAATGCGAAGTTGAGCATAACATCTTAAAATACGGGCTATATTTCTTTAAAGTTATTGAAGTACTTAAAATCTTTTATAAATCCTTGAAAATGCCAGGTAACCACGATTTTTGTATATTTTTATATCTTCTATTTCTTCTATTTATGTTAATACTTTTTTGGTTAAGAACACCATTGCCAAACCTTATTTCATAGAAAATGATTTTAAAAAAACAAACTGAAAATGTCACCATAGCCACATCAAACGTTAAAACATAATTTGGCAGAAAAAACGAAATATTAAAAGTCGTAAAAAAACTTGAACATTAAACCTCAACACAAGAGATTATAAAACAGCCAGAAATAATTTTTACAAAAGATAAAGTATTAAACATTATGAGTAGATTAAGTTTTAGATGAAACATTTAAAGAAGAAAAAAAGCAAGAATTTTAATACTTTCTTTAGAAAAACAAATTTGTTTGCCATTAACAAATTGTTAGTAGGTACAACATTTCAATACTTCAGCTCTTTATTTTTTTCTTATTTCTTTAAAATAAACTTTGTTGTCAAGTTTGTTAACAAGGTTGCGTTAAATTTTAGAAATTCGTTGAAAAACATTGTGTTCATTTATTTAAAACTTGTTGAAAAATGCTTGAAATTTAGTGGAAAATTTCTTAAGAAGTTTTGTTCGTTTTTTTTTTTAGAATCATTTAGTTCAAGTGGCAAAGTATTATTTGAAGTTTTGCGATTTGTGTTAATAATTTGAATAAATATGAACTTACTTGAATTGAATTTTAAAAAGTTGTTTTTTAAAAGATAATTACCTGTAACGAAATATAATAAAAAAAAAATAAGAAATTAGAATGTTGATGTTATTGTGTAAAAATTAAGTACTAAATATTATTTTATATATTTTTTAATGATAATAAAAAGATATTAAATTATTAAGAATTCAACATTTAATAAAGCTTTTGAATAATTTTGTAGTAATGGAAACATTAAACTAAATACATACGGTGGAGATTAGAAAATAAACAAAAATCTAAAAATAGAATATTTGTGTTTGTTAGTGTTGGTCACTTCTGAGTTAATACAGTAACAGAAAAGCTAATAGGAAATAAATTGCAATTTAGCTGCATTACAATCGAGGCATACTTGGGTGTAATCGCTAAGCAGTCATGACTTAGTATTGTTACGTTTGTTTGATTCCTAAAAACGCAGGTTTGATTCCTAAAGCCGGCAGGTTGTTGAAAATCATTTATCATATAGAGACAATCTGACAATTATAAGACACAAATAATAATACAATTTGAATGGCAAAACACTGATGATGCCTGTCCATTAGACAGGCAGAAACTAGTCTAGTCTGATTTGAAAATTAATAGTGCGCATAATTTTTAGAGAAATATGTTTATTCTTCTTCTTAAGCTCAACCTTTCTGAAAATATTTATAATTGTACATAGAATTCTTTAAAGTTTCTAGAAAACAAAGGTTTTAAAAATTAGTTTTAAATAATTTCTTGTTTTAACAGATTTTAATATTTTATTTATTTAAATTTATATATAATTTATACTACAATCAAAAGCTGGAGTTTATGACTACTTTAATTTGTTGATAAAAAAATTATGTGAAAATTGACAAGCTAATACGACACACAGGGAACTTCTGCTTTAAAAATATGTAGTTGTTTGGGTTATAATACAGTTTCTTTATTTTTAATGGAAATGTCAGTCATTTGGAGAACAAATTAAATTTTTGACTAACCTTGTAGTTCATTTAAAAAAACAACTCACTTCAAGTGACTGTTCTATGATTTTACATTTATTTTTTACAGTTGTTTTTTGTTATTTAAAAATATAAAAAAAAATAAATGTTTGTTTATTTTTTACTACCATGTGGTTCATTTTTACTACAATTGTTAGTCATTTTTTGAACATTAAAAAACAAATGACAATGTTAGTTGAATTTACTGTAATGTAAGTCGTTCTTTCTTCAAATGAAATTTCGTTTGTTTTCAACTACAATTGCAGTGGTCTTTACCTACATAGTATTCTAAGTGTACCATCAAAAGCTGGAGTTTATGACTACTTTAATTTGTTGATAAAAAATTATATGAAAATTGACAAGTTAATACGACACACAGGGAATTCTGCTTTATAAATATGTAGTTGTTTGGGTTGTAATACAGTTTCTTTATTTTAGTATAAATGTCAGTCATTTGTAGAACAAATAAAATTTTTTCATTTAAAAAAACAAACCACATCAAATGACTGTTTTATGATTTTACATTAATTTCACAGTTGTTTTCTGTTATATAAAATAAAAAAAATAAATGTTTGTTAATTTTTTACTACCATGTGGTTCATTTTTACTACAATTGTTAGTCATTTTTTGAACATTAAAAAACAAATGACAATGTTTGTTAAATTTACTGTAATGTAAGTCGTCCTTTCTTTAAATGAAATTTCATTTGTTTTCAACTACATTTGCAGTGGTCTTTACCTACATAGTATTCTAAGTGCAGTAGTTTTCAAAAACTTCTAGCTTTTAGGTGTAGTGTAAATAGGCCAACTTCGATTTGAAATGCTTATAACTTTTTATTTTTACAGTTTTTAATTTGATTGTTTTTTAGTATTTAATAAAATTGTATAATGTCATCATACTCAATGCAAGAACGTGTATAAATTGGTGAATTTTATTATATTTATTCTGTTACAAACATAATAAATATAATAAAACTGCAACAGCTGCCAGTGTAAACATGATAAGAATCATAATTTTCCAAATTTTGGGGTACCCCAAATCCTAGAGCAGTGTATCAGCGATAATTACACCCTTTCAGATGCACGGTATGGTGTGGAATTTTTTTTTTTTTTTTTTTGGTCCAATTTTTTTTTCGAAAATTAAGCTGGGGAACCAGAAACCGCCTTCGTAGCGTTATATCAGACCATTTCGGACAATTTTTAAGTCCGGTTGTTCTCTATAATCCTGACATATGGTTCCAGTGAAATGTAAATAGAGCTGATACCAAGAGAAGCATTATTCGGCCATTCTTTCAAAGACCGGATAATTTAAAAAAATTCTGATTTTGGGTGGCCACCTCGTTTTCCAGATTTCACGGACCATAATTTTTTTATGGGGTTCCTTGCAGGGACGGGTTTACGTCAACAAATCACAAAACATTCAGCAAACATATTCGCACAGAAATTGCAGAATTGGGGCCAGGAACGTTGCGCAACTTAAAATAGCCATTAAATGACAACAGGAAAATGGACGCCATTTAATGGATGTAATTTTTCATACTTACCTAAAAAAAGTTTTATAATTTATACTCTTATAAAAAACTGTAAAAATAAAAAAGTTTTACGCATTTCAAATCAGTCCGTCGAAGTAAGAATAAGTTTTAATAAAAACATACGGAGCGTATGAGTGTTGTATGTAGTTCTAATATAATTAAATAATAAGTATACGATACGGTGTTAAAAAGAAATTATATTTTTAAATTTTGGTTAGAAATTATATATTTGACTATATTTAAATAATTTTTTTATCAAAAAGTCTAAAAAACACGCGAAAATGGCTTTTTATGGCATGAAATCCATAAAAATGGAATTTTTACAAAAAAAAAAATTGGATAAGTGGGTATAAATGGCTGGGACAAACTTTTTCGTTTTCAACCCAGTATTTTTTAAGATAATATTTTTTTGCTGGATAAGGTTAATTTATTTGATTACAAACCCTAAAACAACACTATACAACACACAGTTTGGGGGTGAATAATTCCTATGCCAGATGAATGTATTAGGTTAGTCTAGAAATCCATAAAGGATTTTCTCCTGTTAGTCAAATTTTATGGCAGCATAAGTTTAAATTTTCGCCAACACTGTATTGAATAAGTCTCAAAATGTACTGTAATAGTTTCTTTGAACTTAATTCTGAGTTCAGAATTTTAAATAGAATTTTAAATAAAACATTTTAAATGTATATGTGCAATTTTCATGGGCCATTCTATTGGGGACATCTGAACTCAGAATTTAGATCAAAAGAAACTATTATACGACTGTTTGAGACTTATACAGTGCTGGCGAAAAATTAAAAATTTGAAATGGCCGATAAAGTTTGACTGTACCCAGCACAGGCACAAGCATTTTGCACTTGTGGGTTTTTACTTCTACTAACCTTACATGTGGCTAAAACTACTTTTAAAAAATGTTAGTGTAACATTTCACACCCTTACTGGGCGGTAAAAATTGCCCGAAAATGTCTCTTAAACAGAATTTGGGGAAGTGAAAAATCGGAAAAATATCTTGTTGGCTAATAGTCTTAGTCTTTCGATAAAGAAAAAAATACTAACCTGTTTAAGACCACTCACCTGGGTTATTTTGCATTTTTTTTTAAATACCCTTGATAATTTTTAAGTAAAAATGAAGAGTTTTATGGGAAAGGTCATAAAAAAATATTTAATTCAAAAAACATGGACGCATTATTTTATATCAGTGGTTAATTCATAAGTTTCAAGTATGGGAAATTCCAAAAAAAAATATTCCAAATAACTTGTATAACATGCCAAATATTGGCAAATGGAATCGGTAGTCAGTTAGTAATGGGTTAACGGATAATAAAAAATGGATCCAGGAAATTTTAAGAGTATTATGTAAAACATTTTGGTTTTTAATTTTTTTTTATTTCAGATTCGTCATCAGTTACCCTAAGACAATTCTGGTGAGCGTTATAAGCAGAAGCAGTAAACAAAAAAAAAACGCCCTTTTGAATTTTCTCGAATTAAACAATGTCATAATTCCTTTAACTAATAATCAGAAATTAAACCAACAAATTTTTAAAAACCAAGTCCTTTCATATTGTATCTGCCATTTTGAATTTTCGTAATTTGATTAAAATTAAGTCCTCAAATCATTATCATTAATTAAAAAAATGAGAATGAAAATTATTTAATTACCATTGATATATATCTAATGGTAATGAAATCATCATTTTATAAGTACACTTAATTCATTAGTCCCATGTATGCTTATTACTCACTTAAATTAAATATTATCAAGAAAATTTATGATAAAAGTACATGAATTCTTCATTAACTTTAAAACGCCTTAAAATATGTTACAATTTTCTTAATATCTCGCCATCTTACAGTATGCTCTACTTTTTATAATCTCTCACAATTTTTCATTCTTGTTATCTTTAAATTAAATGCTGTTTACTGTCATAATTACACACTCATTCTCTGTAAAAACTCTAGTAAAAACATTATTGTCTGATAGTTGCACTTCATTTGTTTGCATTTTTATGTTCTTGAGAATTATTGTTTGTGACAGAACAACAAAATGAAGAAAAAAATATAAAATAATAAAAATGAGAAAAAATACTTGCTCGCTTTAATTGTTTACTGCATAGAATTGAAATAAATTTTGTAAAAAAAAAAAATTAAACGAAAAAAATTATGAAGTATTTTTTTGCATTGTATATTAGTGTGAGTTAATATTTTTTTTTATTTGTCTGAAAAACAATCTTCTTGTTTTGTTTTGTATTGTATTTTGTCTTGGTGTTGCCTACTTTAAGGCTAATGTGCTCATTTTTTTTAATGTTTCTATTTTGTCGAAACTTGTTTTAACAATGTTGCATGCTGCATTTTAAATTATAATAAGTTGGAAAGCAACAGCTTGTGTTTATGATGAAAAAACAAAAATGGGTAGAAAAGAAATAGAATTTTAATGAAAAAGAACAAAACAATTTAAAGGATAGAATAAGATTTGCAAAGAAATTATGTATTTTAAGAACAGGCTTAAAGTGGAATAAAGTTAAGAGAAATACGAAATTATGTAAAAGTATAAAGAAGCCTAAAACTAGACTATACAAAATTTATGAAATTTACTTTTAAAGGTATGCTTTAAAAATGTTTCTTGAATTCAGTTATGGAACACCAGTAAATTTGGATTTAAATTAGTTGTAACTATACAAAATGAAGTAAAATTTATAAAATCCTAAAGCAGACTCTTAAAATGTTTTAAATAAAACTTATGTATTTAAGAACAGGCTTAAAGTGGAATAAAGTTAAGAGAAATTCGAAATGATGTAAAAGTATAAAAAGCCTTAAACCAGACTATACAAAATTTATGAAATTTACTTTTAAAGGTATGCTTTAAAAATGTTTCTTGAATTCAGTAATGGAACACCAGTAAATTTGGATTTAAATTAGTTATAACTATACAAAATGAAGTAAAAATTTGTAAAATCCTAAAAGCAGACTCTTAAAGATGTTTTAAATAAAACTCCTAAATATATGCTTTATTTAAATTTTAAGTAAGCCATTCTTAAATATAACAAATTCTATACATTAAGATTTCTATAATATACAATTGTTAAATTAAATTTATAAAACCCCTTTCTTTTTTCTGCATTTTCCAGCAGCTCTTTAAAAATTCATTCCCCGATTCTATTATATTATATTTCATACTTGTTCAACTTATTCTATACTTTTCTATTACATTTTTAACAATTTGTTTTTTCTTAGAAAAAATGTTTTTTTTATAAAACTTCTTTTATTACTACGTTCAAAAAAAAAAAAAAAAAAAAAATGAAAAAAAGAAAAAAGAACTGAATTCTATTCAAATTTCATTGAACAATACAAAAATATAGACAACATAACGAGGATAGAATGAAAAATAAATTCTTTTTAAAAGTGGCCAAAAATAAAGTAAAGAAAAGGCTTAGTTTATGCTGTTAAACATGCCAAACTCTCGTTGTTATGGCTGAGGAGAGAACATATAATAAAATTGTTTAAAAAAATTTGCCTAAAATGTTTAAAACTTTTTTTTTAACAAAATTCTAAGAAGATTGAAATAGGTTTTTTTGGTAAAAAGTTTTCGCTTTTATGTAGTTGTTGTTCAGTGTTTTGTTTTCTTTACATAATAACAAATTTGTAACTAATGGCTGACAAATGTAGGTTTGAAGTTGCTGTATTTTTTTTTATATGAAAATTTTAAATTTAATAAGAAACTGACGAGAAAAAAAAAATTGATGGTAAAAGTAGGCAACTTAGTTTGATTGAAAATTGGCAACTAAAAGTAGGCTTTGAAATATTTAAATAAAAACAATTTTAAGATTTCAACAAGAAATATGTCCTTACTTTTTACTTATTGAGTACATATTATATGTAGAACCGCTGGACATTTTTCAACTAAAATATGTAGATGTGGGCTATTGTCAAAAATACACAGAAAATATTATCAACCTTAAATATCTAATTAAAGATTTGAATAAAATTTGTTTCTTAACAAATATTTAATTGAATCAATTAATATTTTAATTGACTTTTAAATATTTATTTTAAACGTAATTTTGAAATTATTTTTTCATACACTGTAGCTGAAATAGAGAATCGGTATATCGGTATACAATACCAAAAGCATTTGAAGTTTACAAACAAAACAAGCACACACACAAGCATACAAACAGACGCAGCATTAACAAAAACAACCCACATACCAATGTATCGTTCACACACCGTTTTTGTGAGCATAATTTTTTTTTTTGAAGAAGTTATTTATAACATTTTTTTCTTTTTAATTTTTAATAAAGTTTTGATATTATCATTGCCGTAATAGTTGCAAAATCAATTAAAATATTAACTGATTCAGTAAATTTTTTATTTGAAATCAGCTTTTAGTTTTTTCTGCGTATTTAAAATTGGGGGTTTTTAAATTCATGCCACATTAAACCACTATTTACAAACGACAAATCCGTTTACGTGTATCACTTTTGGAAGGGCTCCAAAATTTATGGCGGTTTAAAATTTAAATTGTTAAATAAATTCTAAAAATTACATTTTTTTAATTCAATTCAAAAAAAATGTTGGTCAAGTATAATATTGCTTTGTCTTTTTGGCGGTTTTATGGAAATTAAGTCCCTTATTTCCAAAAAAATCTTTGTCAATTTCTGTGGTGTTTCAAAACATTTAATTTTTACTCAAAATCGCGGTTCACGAGAAATTAAAAACTAGTTAACTCTTTTTAGAGATTATATTTGTATTTAACGTAATCAGTTGAAGAGAAAATGCATTTTATACAAGTTAATTCCTACTAACAAGTCAACTACACAGTTGTGAATCCACAGATTTGAATGAAACTTGGATATGTTGTAGAGGACAACAAAATTTTAGCCACTCGTTTTTGTTTTTTGAGGTTAAAAAGTGGGATAAAAAATTACCCAATTTGATGGGTTTTCAATATATTTTCTATATAAGTTATCAACGTATATATATATATATATCAAATGAAAGGTAAGTAAACTAAGTAAATGTACAAAATTCAAATATAAATTACTGGCATGTTCTTTTTTTCAAAATGCATGTCAATAAAATCTATTATTGTAAGTATTAAAAATTGAAAAAATTCAAAATGAAAGTGGTTGAACAAAACAGTTTAAGAAAAAGTGTCTATGACATGCTTGGACGGTATCCTAAAAAGGAAGTGATACATCATTTCCTTAAGAACCAAGTGCAAGAACCACGTATCACAATATATTCCATATTCAAACGGTTTGAAAATGAAGTGGCATCACCAGAATAAAAGAAAGGAAGTCAAAAAAAATTGACCTAGGCTAAGCTTGTAAAATTGAACAATTCTGCGGTTTATCAAATTGGGCATCAAATCGTTAGTTGTGCAGAAAACTTGGCATTTCCTAGTAAACCATGCTCAAAAACTTACTCCAAATGAAAATGAATCACTGCCAGACGAAGACATTACCCAAAATATAGTAAAAAACAATTGGCAAAACTACCAACCAACAAAATGCAGACAACTGAGTTTTCTCATGAAAAAAAATTTCTAATAATTTGGATGATGAAAAATACTTTTCTTTTTCTTATAACAATGAATGTATTAATTCGGTATTTTATTATGATGATTTAAAAAAAAAAAATCGCGAAAAGGTACGCTATTTGGCCAAAGCGGAGTGTGAACAAAAAGTCCTAGTTTGGGCAGCCATTTCGGCAAAATGTACACTTTTATTTATTATATTTTTTTAAATAACAAAAAAAATTAATGTAAAATCATAAAACAGTCATTTAATGTGGTTTTTTTTTTTTTGATAAACTACAAGGTTAGTAAAAAAATTAATTTTTTCTACAAATGACTGACATCTACATTAAAATATAGAAACTGTATTATAACCCGAACAACTACACATTTTTAAAGCAGAAGTTCTCTGAGTGTATATTACAACTTTACATCCATGATTCCAAAGCTATGGCTGTGAACTCGGATTACATTAATAAATGTTAGTTAACCTGAAAAAATTTATCAGAGATAGACGCTCTGAAGATGACATATTATTTTGAGAAGATTTAGCAAGCTGTCATTATGGCAAAAAGGCGTTTGAATGGCTTCATGCAAAAAAATATCGCTCATTTATTTCAATAACGTCATAACTCAAAAATTTTGATTTTGTAGAAAACGAGTTTAAAGTTTTCAATTTACTGCCACCTTGAAGAATAAAATAATGACATAATTTCTCTCAAGAGATGAGTATACAAGATATCAATACGACTTTTTTAAACAATATAATACGTGATATAACGAATAGTTCCACGTCGTTAACTCAAAAATCATGTTTTTCGAGTTGTGAGCGATTATCTTTTTGTACCGAAATACGCAAATCTTCCAAATGCCATATAAGCACGTCCAGTTAAGGACTTTTGCGGTCTTTTATGCCAAAAAGTGTATGAAAATGGTTGAGAAGCCAAATGTACAGAAGAATTGAAAAAAAAGAAACATTAAAAGCTGTCTAAAAAAAATTTACATTAATGTCGTCCAAAGCATGATTGGAGGTATCAAGCATAAAATGCTCCAAATAGAAGATCGCGGTGCAAAAAGTGAATTAATGATTTGCAGTCTATACTGTGTTATAAATAAAAATACTTTTAAAAAAAGAATAGTTAGTATTTTAATTAAAATTGTCCATTTACTGAACTGGCATAATTTATTAGACGTTTTTGTTGTTTGGTGTGCTATCTCAAGTTTAGGGGTTACAAAATGGGGTAAAAATTACCCAATTTGAAGGATTCTTAATATATTTTTTATATAAGTTATTAAAGTATATTTAAGTTAAGGCAGCAAATGAAAGATATTGTACAGCATAACAGCGAATGTCTGAACAATTTTTTTTTATTCAAATACCACATTTGATTTCAAATCAACATATACACTACTAATGTCACCTAACAGATTAAATTTTTTAAAGAAAAATACATGGAATTTCCAGACAATATAGGAGTAAATTTTTTTCCTGCACACAAAGAAAATTTTTGCTATTTGCCAACTGAAGTTCCGGTTACTACGACTCAAATTCGGTTAATTACGAATTTCAGTCCGTTTGCAAAACTGAACATTAGTTATCACAACAAAGTTTGGTTAATTCAAATGATTTTTTGTTGTTAGACCCATAATATTCAGAAATCTAATTTAAATATCGTTGTACTAACTGAATTTATAAGTTGTTGCCATTAGTATACACTTTTCAATTCGGTTGGCACTTTATTTATCTGTGCGTATATCTATTTTTTTGTTTAAAGTTTTAAAAATACTTTTATAGAACTTTTAAATTTATTTTTGTCTACTTTTATGGCTAGATGTCAATTAAAGTACTACACGAATCAATTCTTCTGACCTTTAACAATTAAAGCATAGCGACATTTAAATCAGCTGCCAATTATAGAACTTTCAGTGTAATAATGCTTATTTAATTTTATCTAGAGGTGTGTGATCTTTTTTTAATTTTCGTAACCGTTCGGCTTTAACGCGACTATTCCCGAAGAGCTTTCGGAAATCCTGGGCCCACAACATATTCAATATTCAATATGCAAATGTTTGTTTTCTTTAGTATTTTAATACTGTGTACAAAAAAAAATCCAATTATCTTAAATTTTAAAAATGTTATAATTTTTGACCTTATTTTGAACAATTTTTTAACGTGCGATTGGGCACCTGAAAAAAATAAATGTATTTGGTTTTAACGACATATCCAAGTTACCCTAAAATCGGGTTTTCAAGTAATTGGTCTACTGAACGTATGAGTAATATTAAAGCCCAAAATATAAATCATACGCAACCTAATATGTATATTAGGCTACGTTTTCAAAATAATATTTGCTTTTGATTTTTTGGGTACAATACACTGATAATAAGTTTGTTCGCTTACGCAAAAATTTGTACAAATTTGTAAAGTTTTTACTGGAAGGTGTTCGTTTACAAAAATACTCAGTAAAAAATAGTAAGATGAGAGAGTAAAGTAACAGGTTGTTGACAAAAAACTTACAAGTTTTTACTGGATAAATTTTTGCCAGTAAGAATTTGTAAGAATTTGTAAGAAAAAAAACATATGATTGAAAAAATATGCTTGCATTTAAGTAAACAAAAACAAATATTAAATTAAATTATAATTCTTTATGGTTTTAAAGTGAAAATTATTATAGAATTAACTATGGAAGAAGTTAAAAAACATTCTAAATTATTTCTGGTCGATAATTTCAATTAACTTTTATCTTTTCCATAATGACCAGTTGATTTTTTTTTAGTAGTTGGTATTTAAAATCAGCTGTTTTATATATTTTACCAATTCTTACAAATTTTCCGTTCGTTTACTTTTTTGTAAATTTGTCTTACTCTCTGTAATTTTTACTGGACTTTACTGGCAAAGTAATCGAACACACTTAATAATCCATAAAAAAAAAAATAAATGTCAAAATAACTAAAAATTTTGTAAAATAAACGAAAATTGCATAGATGTGGCATCACTTACAACATATGGGAAAATAGTGGACATTAGAGTGAGGTAAGTTTCTAAAAATAGAGCTGTTGTGTTGTTGGAGTTGTACTTCTGAGATTATGTATGCAAGAACAAAAACACCGTGTATTGAATAAAACTAGTTTTAATGACAACAAAACTCGACCTGACGATAGATCAGTGCGCTAAAGCGCTCTGTCTAACGTGTAGTGCGAGTGCATGTGGCATTAGAAATCAGTTTATCTATACCACGGTCAGTGATTGCACAGAAAATTTCATATAGACCCAATCGAACAAATAAAAACATAACAAATATTACATTTTTCAAAAAACAGGGTCACTGACGAAGGTTAAATACCAGAAACTGCGCAGTCTGATTCAGAAAATTGAAAATTTGCAATGTAGTTATGATTTTTAAAAAATACACTCATTCTTCTCTACCACGCCTTTCACAATGAAAATTTGTTCACTTTACAAAAGATTTCACTGTTTTGACACTTTTTTTTCGTATTTTTTAGCATGGATTCTTATAAGTGTACCTTTTTAAAAGCTCTTTGAATACTAAAAATAATGGCGTAATTATTTTTAAAAATTCAAAATCTTGCTGATTTTGAGCACCATTTTCAACAGAGCAAAAACTGCTGAATATATTACTAATCTGAATTTGCTATTCGATTGTTCAGGAAAAATTTGTAAGAATAAGCGTTATTTAAGATTATTAGGATCGACCAGAAAAATACACTTTTTTATAAAAAATTTTAAAATTATTTTTTTTTTTAACACGCAGATTGAAAATATACTGTCTCCTGGAAAAAGTGGCATTTACATTTTTATTTTGTAGTTACCTTTTAAAAAGTTGTTAAGATTTTGATACGAGAAGTATGGGTAATAATTTATTAATTGTATTATTTTTGAACCAAATTTTGTTTTTTCAAGCTAACTGTAATATTATTTTCCGCAATGGCTGATCTTTTACAATTAACAGAAAAAATATCTAAATGTAAGCTTCTTTTCTGATAATTAAGAAGATAGTGAGATTCAAATATACTGTTGACGAGAATACACAATACTTGGTAAAGCATTGATACAGCTGATCAAATTCTTTATGAAATTTTTTTTTATAGAAGTCGATGACAACGTAAAAGTTAGTAGTAATCCTTTAGATTCAACCAGAAACAATAAAAATTTTGATTTCTTGCTTTAAAGTCGCCTTTCAATTATATAAATTTTTAAAGTTTAAAAACATTAGTTAATTATGGAATAAATATTTCATTTATGCTTTTTCACTCCGCTCAGTGGGCATCCCAAAGAAGCTTTGATATTTGCAATTTAAAGGATAAAAATGTACAATAGAATGGAGCAAAATTGATTATTAATAGGTTTTTTGTTAAAGTTCTGCCTATTATATAGGCTCTAGCTTTTCTAAAACTTCGGGTTCTGATGAGATCTTTAGCCAGATCGAAATACTAGTATCAACCTAGCTAATATGTTTGATTTGCTTTATTTTTGTAAATATACGGAGGTTGAAAGCTCGTTATAAATTGAAAATAACATAAAAATAATCTTGATGTATATAAAAACAAAAAACTAATATAACTGTAAAAAATACACAATAAACAAGTTAAACAAATTTCGTATGAGTTCTACGAACTTGTTGTTATATTATAAATTATTTATTAGAGAAATAAATAATTATAAGCTCTGTGTTTATTTCTTTATTTGTCACAGGAGCCAATACTGTTTCTTTTTTTTCAATACTTACACTCACATGCACTTGAACGCATAAAAGTACACGGATTTCAGTAAACCTTATAAGTGTTTTATTAAGCCTTTCGAGAGAAGGTTTCACAAATTCTATTATTTTTTCGTTTGGATAAAATAGTTGGCGATTGTTGCTGCGACGGCGGTTGGTAGCAAACTGTGTTGGTTGCCTGGAAAGCTCAACTGTCCGCCGTCCAGGCATCCATTCACAATAACTTGCCGATCATAGTAACAATAGCCAGTGGGTCACAACCTGCTCACATTACGGGCTATGGATCCAAATCGATCAGGTCATCTTCACACTCTATATCGTCCTCGACGTGGGCATCAACACAAGTATTTACACTGAACAGCTTGTTGTCCAAATTTCGCGGCTTAATCATTCAAATATAATAAAAATAAAGATAATTTAAATAATTTAGCATTATGTGCAGTTGAAATAGAAACTAAATAATGTTGTTTTGGAAAAAATAAACTTTGTAATATCAATTACTAAACTTTAAAAAGAAAATATCTCATTTATATATTAATTGATAAGCTTTTAAGCGGAATTGCAATAATAAAAGTTGTTGCATAATTTTTTTCAGGAGACGGCATAACTTCAATAGCGTGTTAAAAATTACATTTTAGGTTTTTTTATGAAAACGTGATTTTTTTTTTGCACCATAACTTAGGTAGTCGTTATGGTGCACCTGCACTGGTCCATCCTGAAAATCTCAAATAACGCTTATTTTTAATCATTTTCCTATTATTTCCCATTAAACCTATTATTTCCTATTATTATTAAACCGCTTTTGTTCTGTAGAAAATGGTGCCCAAAATCAGCGTTTTTAGCAGCATATGCAGGAGAAGGAGTTTGTATTTTATGCAAAAAAGCATTCTAAAATCTAAATTTCGAATTAATCATAATGAACATACTTCGATTGTAAAGTTGTATAGCTTGATAGCAACAAGTGCCTAAAATCACCTAAACGTTGGTTTCACCTGGGCAACGCCAAGTTCGAGGCCTCTATTGGTTTACAATAGTGGTACGTTCTTGGCGGCTAACGGTCATGGCTAGATTGACGAGGTTACTACGGTCCTATCTGTTCTTTGGCAGATAGATAATTGTGGTCCTCGTTAATCAAGGTAGACCACTACTGAGTTGTTTGGGACTCAACTGGAAGTAGCCCCGGCTACAAGGTCTTACCAAAGACTATAGAATGGTACCACGGAAGCTATTGGCCCGCCGGAAATTTATCTCTAGAGAAATCAACTCGGATTGGCAAGAAGTCTCGGTATACTTGTGATACTAGTTATTTATGCAGAAAGGGCAACCGTTGCAACAAGGTGGGGCCGGTCAGTGCTGATGAGTGGAGTGCGTCTGTGTGGAGTGACTGTTGGTCGTTGGCGGTTGTTGAAACCTAGGTGGTCTGATACCCAGGTTAGTTGCGTGTGCTGGATATTTTGTTGTTTTTGAGCGGAGTTGGGATTGTCTGTCATAATAATAACTAGTTATTAGCTATACAGCGTCATTGCTATGTGTTCGAGTTGTTTTGCATATTTGCATGATTCCTCTATTGTCTCCTTTACGGTAATGGCTATTGGGAACGGCCCTTCGGGGAGTTTCGTGGTAGCTGTGGTTAGCCTTAAGCAGGAACAACTTAATTGTTCGTTGTGGAGTTGCATTCTCAACCGGGTGCTGTGACCCAGAGATCAAAGCAGAGGGTTTAGGTCGGCCTCGACGCCCCCAGTGGGGTGTGTAATTGTCCAATCACAATCACAATCTCAGAAACTGGAACTGGATGATCAGCATCCCGCAAAAGGGGGCCTTGGTGGACGCATCATATTCACCCGGTGTTAAGAGCACCGTGGGGTTAGGCCATCACGGCGGGTAAACACGTTAAACAATGACTCATCTGTACATACTTCATGATTTATAACTTTTTGATTTCACAATACATTTTATATTTAAGTCTTGAACAAGATATTCGACTAATTTTTAATAAATACCTAATTCAGAGTAGTTAATTTTTCTGAAATTTAATTATTTGTACACAGAAAAAAATATGGGCCAAAAATATCTTATTAATCGATTGTTTGAATATCAATGGCAATTTAAAGAATTTTTTAATTGATTCAATTAAAAAATTTGTTGAATTTTCTAATATATCCATTCAGTGTTGACAACATGTAAACAAAATTTTTAAAAGTTTGACAAACTATTTGTTTTTATTTTATTTAAGATTAAATAATTAAACAAAGGTTTAATTATATCAATATATTATTTAATTTGTAAATAAAAAGAAAAAAATCGCAAATGATTAACTTTTAATAAGTTGAATAGTTTACCGATTTTAAATACACGCAAAATCGTAGTTATTTCACTAGAGTTTGCAACACTCTTTTTGTTGAGATATTCGTGTACGCACGAAAACTTTATTTAGTTTTGTGTTTTATCTGTGGTAACAAAAGTGCACATGGGGATTTAAATAAACCTTATCGAAAAAGGACAATTAAACTATTATTTTTGTAAATAATTAAATTTTCAATAAGTATAAGAGTCATTAAACTATCATTTAAAAGTTGTGTGTGATTTTTTTAAGAAAGCAATTCAATTACAAGAAAAAGTTCAAGACAAGACAAGCAAAACAAAAATTTTGTCTTACTTTTATTTGTTTTCTTATAATACATTTTATATCAAAAAGCTTTAATTTTATTATAAATAAAATGTCAATTTAATTTACAAACCTATATTCCTTTTTTATTTAATGGGGGGCGCATATAACAAAAATAAAAAATACGAGTTTTCAATTAAAACTGCCATTGTTTTCTTCTCAAGTTTCAATTAAAGTTTTAATCAATTTAACTAAACTTTTTAATTGAGGTTGTAAAGAAAAGCAATAAATTTTTTAATTGATATTATTATTATTTTAATTGAAAGAGTTTTAATAAACTGTCTGCAATTTTTTTTTAGTTAATACTATCATTTCAGTCGTAGGTGCAAATTCAATAAAATTTTTAATTGAAACCCGTTTTTAGTTTTTTTCTGTGTACTCATTTTATTAAATATTATACAAAACCTCAGTTTTTCGTATTATTAAACTCTAAAACAGGTTTTAAAATTTCTTGGTATTTAGCAACCTCTATTTGTCATTTTCTTTTTGTAAAAACTAGTCAAAAATTCAAATTTAATAAAAACCACTATTCTGACACCATGTAATGAACAAGACGGTAGTTGAGTATTAACTGAACTTTATTGTTAAGATCATGTTTATATTAAGTTACAACTAAGAATGTATGATAAAGAGAGTGATGCATAAACAGGGTGATGAGTATTATTATGACAAATGGGAAGTTAAAGTTCTTTATTAATAATAGTTTATAATTAATTTTGAAATGAAACCTAGATTTTAGTTGAGAAGATGGACAATAAACTTTCAGAAATATTACTGCTCAAACTTTTTTTGTCTCTTTAAAGCATGATATGAAGGATTTATAAGCTCTTCATTGACATAATTTCTTATTTTATTGATGTCAAATTTTATACAGATTTCATAGTGTGCTTCTAGAGGTTAACTTTTTTAAAATCTTTAAATTTCGCTTTTATTTTGTTTAAGTTGGTTTTCTACATTTTTCATTAAATTTCTCTTGCAATTTGTAATCTCTACTTGCTTTTAGTTAATCATTTTAAATGTCCGTTATCATGTTGGTTTCATTCCTTTATTTATTTTTTATTATTCTGTTTCTGTAACAACATTTAAAATGTTGTTCTTTGCTTTTTTTTGTTGTGGCTTAAACATATTTACTACTTAAATGTGGAAAGTACATTTTACATGATTTGCATAAAAATTAGTTTTGTTTCTTTAAAAACTCTACAGCAACCAACTGTGTCTCTTGTTTTACTGTTTCAGTTTGAACACAAAAAAAAAAAAAAAATATCCCAGCTAAATTTTGGAATAAATGATTTTCTTTAATTCGGTAAATTTTTTTAAAATATTTCAACTGTACTGCTTTGCAAATTATTTATTTCCGGAAGTCTTTACTGAAATGCTATTTTTGTAATTTCTAATAAGTTAGATGGATTAAAAATTTAAAAAATTTTGGAATCTATTTTGGAGAGAATGGGAACTAGTGAATTTTTACAATTCTGAAACTTAATGAACAGTTAAAAAACATTTCTAAACAAAATTTCAAGTTTTATGTGAAAAAATTTTACTTAATTCTTCTTATTTTAAAAGAGCTTAAGATCATTTATTTATTAATTATAATTATTTATTTCCAACATTTCGTCTTCACATTGGGTGACTGCTTCTTGGACCAATTACTACAATTATTACAATCAAATTGTAATAATTGTTCCCTAAAGAAGTCACCCAATGTGGAGATGAAATATTGGAAATAAATAATTATAATTAATAAATAAATGATCCTAAACTCGTTTAAAATAAGAAGAATTAAGTAAAATTTTATTCTCATAAAAACTTGAAATTTTGTTTAGAAAAATTTTTTAACTGTTCATTAAAGAAAACTTTTTTACTTTAGATTTTATTTATTCTTAATCTGTTCCATAGCCTTACATCAACATTTTTTACTTGGTTTTAATTTTACAACATTTATTTGAGTTTTCCATTTTAGAGAGTGTTTTAAATGTGTTGTTTGAATTGAAGACGTAGTGTGAATGTTGAAAATAAAATGTTGGAAAAAAGAATTTTTATTACAAAACCGCAAAAAGATATAAATGTACTTTAAACATAAACTTTTATTTTTATAAGATTAGATTAGAAAGTAAATGAAAAAACTTTAAATGCAATCTCATGTTTGGAAAAACCAAGACGAGGAAAGTTTTATGAAGATTTAAAAAATAATTTCAATAAAAGCTTTAAAGAAGGCCACATATTGAGAATAAGCAGAGAAAGTTTAATATAAATTGGGGTTAAAGTTTAAGTTAACCTATTGAAGATAATATATTTTTCCACAAATTTAGCTTTACAAGGATTGAGCATTAACTTACAAGAAAACTACACAGTGGTGAATCCGCATATTTGAATTAAACTTCGATAAATTGTTGAACACAAAAATATATTGGACAAGTATTTTTTTAAGGTGTGAAATTGTAGGTTTAGGGGTTAAAAATGGGGAGAAACAATGAGATGTTTATCCAGATCGAATGATCTGATGAGATCTTTAGCCAGATCGAAATATTAGTATCAACCAAGCTAATATGTTTGATTTGCTTTATTTTTGTAAATATACGGAGTTTGAAAGCTCGTTATAAATTAAAAATAACATAAAAATAATCTCGAAAAAACTAACAAAACTGTAAAAAATATTACTTGAGCCAGAGTAAAAACTAATTTTTTTTTTATATAAATACAACATTTTTGGTCTTAAAAGTTTAGTAACCTCATGATGCTTGTTAGGAAAAGACATTAACCACGTGCTGGATTACTAGGAAGATAAGAATGGAGCAAAATTAATGATTAATAGGTTTTTTGTTAAAGTTCTGCCTATTATGAAGGCTCTAACTTTTCTAAAACTTCGGATTCTGATAAGATATTTAGCCAGATCGAAATACTAGTATCAACCTAGCTGATATGTTTGATTTGCTTTTTTTTTTGTAAATATACGGAGGTTGGAAGCTCGTTATAAATTAAAAATAATAAATCCTTTATTTTATGAAAACATCTTTACAATTTAAGAAGTTATGTTTTCTTTAACAGTATTAAGGTACTCGAGAAGAAAAAAAAATGTTCATACTGTGGGAATAGGGTTACCACTTATTTGAAATACTCAAAATATGTTTTATAAAAGCTCTTCGAGAAAAGTCGTGTTTAAGCCGAACAATTACGTTTAGTCGAAAATAGATTTTTTGATTTACAAAAATATTTGCACATGCACGGGCATGTCTTACATATCAGTGGATGCGTCTTTAAAATTTGATAGCCTTTAATTTCATACCCAATTTGACTATTGTGCAATTCTTGAGCACACTTTTATAACCCCTAAACTTAAGATTGCGTACATAAAAAAAAAAAATGTCATGTACAATTTTTTTTTGTCCTTTACAACATATAAAATTTTCATTTAAATCAGTGGACTCCACTGTGTAGCTTATTTTAAGAAAGATTTCTTTAAATTAACCCATTTTTTGTTAAGCAAAGATTTCGTGAGATTTTTTTTGACAAAACTTGGTAGGAATATACGTTGGTTTACCAGCACGCATTATCAGTAAATTTTATATCCTAGTCGCCTCCTCTAGTGGAGGTATAGCATAATTAACTGAAGTTTAAATTTTGAAGCTTTATACTCCCCAATAGGGTTAAATTTAAAAAAAAAAAATATTTTTAATATATTATCAAGTCAAATATCTTTAAACAATCGGACAATATTTTGACAGTTGTTTTCATATTGTTTTCAAAATTTTTTCCAAAATTTTGGCATTTGTAAACAGTTTTTCAAAATTGTTATTTGGCAACTCTCATCGGTCAAATTTATATGGGGCTTTGCTGGTTGAGAGAAAATAAAATAGAAACGGATCACCTTTACCTTTATTTCTAAAAGTTTTCTTTTTAGTTTAAGTTTAGTTTAAGTTTAGTTTAAGTTAGTTTAAGTTAAGTTTAAGTTTAGTTAAGTTTTTTTTAAGTTTAGTTTAAGTTAGTTAAGTTTAGTTTAAGTTAAGTTAAGTTTAGTTTAAGTTTAGTTTAAGTTTAGTTTAAGTTTAGTTAAGTTTAGTTTAAGTTTAGTTTAAGTTTAGTTAAGTTTAGTTTAAGTAGTTTAAGTTTAGTTTAAGTTTAGTTTAAGTTTAGTTTAAGTTTAGTTTAAGTTTAGTTTAAGTTTAGTTTAAGTTTAGTTTAAGTTAGTTTAAGTTTAGTTTAAGTTTAGTTTAAGTTTAGTTTAAGTTTAGTTTAAGTTTAGTTTAAGTTTAGTTTAAGTTTAGTTTAAGTTTAGTTTAAGTTTAGTTTAAGTTTAGTTAAGTTTAGTTTAAGTTTAGTTTAAGTTTAGTTTAAGTTTAGTTTAAGTTTAGTTTAAGTTTAGTTTAAGTTTAGTTTAAGTTTAGTTAAGTTTAGTTTAAGTTTAGTTTTAAGTTTAGTTAAGTTTAGTTAAGTTTAGTTTAAGTTTAGTTTAAGTTTAGTTTACGTTTAGTTTAGTTAGTTAAGTTTAGTTTAAGTTTTTAGTTTAAGTTTAGTTTAAGTTTAGTTTAAGTTTAGTTAAGTTTAGTTTAAGTTTAGTTTAATGTTTAGTTTAAGTTAGTTTAAGTTAGTTTAAGTTTAGTTTAAGTTTAGTTTAGTTTAGTTTAAGTTTAGTTTAAGTTTAGTTTAAGTTTAGTTTAAGTTAGTTTAGTTAGTTTAAGTTTAGTTAAGTTTAGTTAAGTTTAGCTTTAAGTTTAAGTTTAAGTTTAGTTTAAGTTTAGTTTAAGTTTAGTTTAAGTTTAGTTTAAGTTTAGTTAAGTTTAGTTTAAGTTTAGTTTAAGTTTAGTTTAAGTTTAGTTTAAGTTTAGTTTAAGTTTAGTTTAAGTTTTAGTTTAAGTTTAGTTTAGTTTAGTTTAAGTTTAGTTAAGTTTAGTTAAGTTTAGTTTAAGTTTAGTTTAAGTTTAGTTTAAGTTTAGTTTAAGTTTTGTTTAAGTTTAGTTAAGTTAGTTTACGTTAGTTTTAAGTTTTAGTTTAAGTTTAGTTTAAAGTGTTTAAGTTTAGTTAAGTTTAGTTTAAGTTTAGTTTAAGTTTAGTTAAGTTTAGTTTAAGTTAGTTTAAGTTTAGTTTTAAGTTTGTTTAAGTTTAGTTTAAGTTAGGTTACGTTTAGTTTAAGTGTAGTTTTAGTTTAGTTTAAGTTTAGTTTAAATAATAAAGTTTGAATAATTGTATTAAAAATAAAAAAAATTATGATTTTTATAAATTTTCTTCAATTTATTTTTGATTATCGTGACCAATCTTTACTTCGAGCTCATCTAGTTAAGTTCTCATGTCGGAGTAAACTAGTTTATATGAATGTTGATGATTTGGCATGAGATTGATACCTCTTTCAAAACGTGTTCTGATGATGGGAACCTAGAAAATTCCCGAAAAAATCTATCAACACATTCCTGAAAGGGTCAAATAATAAATTTGAAAACAAAAAAACTCTATAGACAATATCCTAAGTACAGAAATATAGAGTATGGCCTCGAACTTTAATAATTTTCATTTTCATTGCACAATTAAAGGTCGAAAAAAACATAATTTTATTTTTAATTAAAAATTATATCAAACTTGTATAAAAGACAAAGTACAGTCTAGTTTACTCCCCCTGTTTTTGTTTATAGACAAAACAAAAAAATAAAAAGGAGTAAAAAAACAAAAAACGTGTGTAAAATATCCACCAAAGGTGGAACTTGCACATAACAAACAAGTTTTCATTTTATTTTTGATCAATAGTGATAATCTTTAACTTCGAGCTCATATATTAGTTCTCATGTAGTGAGTAAACTATTTATATGTATGTTTAGTATGGCCTCGAACTTGAATAATTTTCATTTTCAGTAATTAAATTAATAAATTTAACGAAATTAAAAAAATCTCTAAATTGTAATCATTGATTCTAAAAATTGGTTTTGAAACTTATTTTATTTAAATAAAGCTTTTATTATTATTGCCTAGTATAGCTTTTAAAATAAATATATTTTTTATTCCTTTTCGAGACCGTCTCAAGTGACTTTTTAATGCATGCTTTTATTTTGTTCAGCGACATTTGAAACGTTTGAAGTTTTTTATTCTTTTTTTTTATGAAAAGTACTTAAAGGTTTTTAAGGACTTTAAAAATCATACGAACCATATAATTTGTTTGCTTATTTATTTCAAGGTTGTGTTTATAAAATTTTGTGTAGAAATTATTAAATTTTTTTCTACGTTATTTTCAATATTTTTTTCTAACAATTCTATAACTTTGTTTTTTTTTCCAATTTAGCCTTTAGTCATCATATATTTAATCAAGCAAAAAATATACAAGTTCGAGTAGATATTTTCTTGTTTTCTACACAAATAATATGAAATTTTTGTCATCATCAGAAAATTGTTGGTGTTGTTTCTTCACTCAATTTTCTTCATAACGCAATTTTTGTTATAAAATTTTTTTCCAGTTTTCTAGTTTAAGGGGGGGGGGGGGGGGGGGTTAAAAAAATAACCCTTGGCTGTTTGTTATTATAATCATTTTTGCATCAGTGTGTTTTTTCAGTTTTTTTTTAACTTAACTCTCAGTTTGAAGGTCATGTTTTATGTATTTTTTTTCATAATTTTTTTTCTGTTGGTGTTTTTGGAAACCTCATGATATAAATTGCTAATTTTCTTCATATGAGTATAAATATAAGCCACATAATAGCTATAAAGCAGCAACCCAAAAAAAATATTTAATAAAATTTATTAAAATAAGGGGTTACTGGATTTTTATTTTCATTTTGGGCAAGGTTAGAATTTCAATTAGCTTAAGAGTAGAGAGAAAAATCAATTCGAAAAATGTAATAAATATTAACTATTATATAAATTTAGTTATAAAGTTTTTGGTAATAGTTTAGATTTTGGTAGTAGTTTAGTGAGATATTTAATATTAAATCATATTAAAATAATGATTTAATAAATTGTTTTTAAAATTTCTAAAAGGCATGCTATATAAATTTATTTAATTAAAACACAGAGACTTAAAAGTTTATCGAAAGAAAAAGACGTTTTCCTAACAAATATTTGCACACTTAATGGAAATTTTTTTTTGTTTATTAGAAATTCAATTAATTTTAAGCATAAAAATAAAAATTAAGGTATTTTCAATCTTTCATGTAAAAATCTGAATATATTTTAACATGCAGGGTCGTATAAGGTCATATATGAGCATATGTGAAGCATATACAAACATGTAATCATTTAAGTTTTCTCAAAGCGAATTTTAATAAACTACGATACGATACATAGATATTGGTCTACTATGCGTATGAGTAATATTAAAGCCCAACATATAAATCATACGCACCCTTGCATACACTTCGTGGTTTATGTTTTTTTTTTGATTTCTCACTACATTTTCTATTTCAGTTTCTTTCGAAAAATGAAGAAGATTTAAAAAATTTCAAAATTAAATTAAAGTTTTTAGCAAAAACAACATTCCTTGATATTATTTAAACAAACTTTGCAGACATTTTTTTTTTTTTTTTTTTTTTTTAAAAAGAGAGGCAACACTCAGGAAATACTTCCTATATTTAGCGTGTTGCTTTCTTTGGAAAGGGATAGTACAGAGATGAAAGATGGGGAAAGATGAAGGGCTTCAGACATGGCAACACTGTAATTGCGCGAGATGATAAGTCTTAGAACAGTTGTTGCTCGCCACCTGATGGAGAGTTGGCGAGCAACAACTCATTTCTTCGAAAATGAGCAAGGAGTGGCCGTAACAGTCAATGGCGATCGTTATCGGGCCATGTTGAACGAATTTTTGTTCACAAAAATTGAAGAGGAGGATATTGGCAACATTTGGTTTCCACAGGACGGCGCTACGTGCCACACAGCTGCGCACAATCGATAATGTGCTTAAAAATTGGACCGATCGTGTAGGCTACAGCATGGCCAGCCGAGGCAGCCCTTTGAATGAAATTATTTTCCATTATTAACCGGAAGGATTGTACTTTCAAATAAGAAAAGAAATTGGAAAAAAAAATACTCAGTAGTTTTTTTTTATAGGATTTTCAAAAAAACAAAGTTATTTGGCGGACCCTTTAGATAGCAATATGCCAAAATTAACTTTTTGCGAAAAAGAACTTTTTTTTATTGTTGAAAATGGTTCTTTAGGGCTTCTGCAGCAACTTTTGTTGTGCGACTTTTTCATAATTCTGTTATTTACAAAATTACCCTTATTTTTAGGTTATTGAAGAAAATCAAAATGTTGACCTTTAAATTTTGAGAATTCGACCAAATGATGTTTGACAACCTTGTTCAAAATCCTTTGGCGAGTATTTTTTCTGAACATATCAACTTATAATATTTGCAAATACAGGGTGTTTTGATGCATTTTCAATAAAAATTAATTTTACCCCATCTAACGACAATAAGGCGGATCTAGCGGCGGTACTAACTATATTCAGTAATTAGAAAGATAATTTGAATATACTTTCAACAAAATATTTGAAAATCGGTTGAAAATAAACGAATGAGAAAGAAAAGAAATAGTTTAAAATTTATATTAAGATATGTATGTAACTTAAATTCATCATTAAAGTTTTGTACGTACTTCCATTTTTAGTTGTGCGAATAAGAATTGTATTTAACAGAATCTTTATTATTTTACTTTAAAAACATCAAGTTATTTTTATTATTTAAATTTTTAGAATTCTACAAAAGAGTGTAAATCCTTTAGATTTTCTTTGAGTTGGGACTCTAAATTTGCTAAACCATTAACATTACAAATGTAAAAAATTATAAGAACTATTTTCAATGAAATAATTTGAGGAAGACAAGGAAATGACAACTTTTGAATATTATCTATTTTATTGATCAATTGAAGGTCAAGTAAACGACTGTTGACCTTTATTTTTTGGTTTGTTTTTTATTTAGTAAATCATTTGAGAACAGATAATAAGAGATTGATAACTAACTTAGCATGCATATTGTGCCGGCTAGAATATCAACTGCGTCCTTATCACATTATTAAATGAAATATAAGCGTATTTACTTAACCCTTGGAAAGGAATTTTGTTCCCCAAAGTAAAAACAGTGTCTATGGTCTTAATTACTAATGTATAATTCATTTCACTAGCATAAATTCCAGTTTTTTAAAATATTCACACTATGAATGAATGAAATTTGCTGAAAATAGGCTTTAATGTTTTTATACGGCACAAATTGGGCTGAATATTATTCCTTGAAAGTCAACAAAGTTTTTGATGACTATAATATCTAAAATTCTGCGATAGAGATTGAAAAGTTATATGTGAATGAAGGTGAAAAGAAGACATTTTTTTTTAAATTTTTTCGCTTTTTTTTAACATTTTCCAAATTTTCTTGTGAACGAAAAATGCGATCGTAACGCACCACCGCAGAATTTTAGATTTTGAAGTCATTAACAACTGTGTTGAATGTCAAGACATAATATTCAGCCCAATTTGTGCCGCGTTAAATATTAGCAGTAGTATTTTCTTACTTCCAAGTTTTGTTGTTGCCATTTTTTTTTCTCAGTGTCTTATTGCAACAATATCCGAAAATGGAAGATTACTACCCAAACTAACTATTCAATAAATAAAAACATTGATTTTGTTGCTGTTAACATAAATAAAGCGTGAAATTCATAAAAGTTAAAAAATCGAAGTTTTAAAGGACACCCTAAATTTCCGTTTTAGGTCAAGTGAGGGACACTCTAATTAACAATTAAGGTAGCTGACTCTACCCCCGAAGCATTAAAAATCATTCGGCTTTTATAGCTTAAAAATGAAGAGGTAAATTTTGTTGGCATATTGCTACATATAGAACACTCCCAGCCAGAAATTAACAAACATAGAAGTATTCTGAAAGCACTACGTATGTTAGTTGAAACGTTACCAAAGAAACATGTTTTTAATGATTATAGTGTTCTCAGGGCACTCAAATGATAACCCAGATTTACGGTCTCATGTTGGTATTTTAGAGTATTCTTAAAACGTTACAAAAACCAAACATAAAGCAGTTGTAAAGCGCTACGTCTTTTGTTTTTAAAACGCTTCCAAAACATTTGAAAACCCAAAAGTATAATGATTTTAAAGTGCATTTAATGCAAAAATTGAACTGCTTTCATAGATTTTTAAATACAAAATGTGGAATAATTTTCCAGTACTCCAAATACCGAAAAGAAAGTAATTTCCCAGTGCTAAAAACACATTAATTATTTTTTATATTTTATTAGTAATTCAATTTTTTTTAAATAATAAAGTAAAAAAGTTATTACATTAAAACGTAATTGACAAATACGTTGAATTTTCATGGTGTAGGGTTCTGCGGACTAGACTAAAATACACTCACAAAAGTTTTACAGTAGAATCTACTGAAAAAGACTGTAATTTCAGTTTAAAAGGCGACAAAGGTAATTACAGTTAAAACAACTAAAAATGTGGTTGTTTTTAACTGTTAAAAAACATCTAACAAATGTGGTAAAAACAACTACCAATGTCGTAAAAACAAACATTTTGAAATAACTGTAAAAATTAGTAAAAACTACTGTTTGTGAAGGTTATTTTTTTTGGTATTTTAAAAAAAAATTTAATTTTTTTTTCTTCATTCAATTACAACAAAATTTAGTATTTCCAGCATCTTACTTAAAGTTTCAAGTCAACATTCCAAAACAACTGTTAAAAATTTTAGTAGTTTTCGTTAGTTGCTTTTGAAAACAACTGTCAAAATAGTTGTTTTGCAATATTTCATACAAAAACAACTGTAATTACAGTTAAAAACAACTACTACTGATTACTACACAACAACTGTCATGTAGTAACTGTAAAACTTTTTGAGTGTATCCACATTGACTACACTATTTTATCAAAATTCCACAGATATCATTTGTATTTCAATAAACATCAGTAAAGTTTGTTTAAAAAGTGCTATTAAAGTAATTTAAATATGTTTTTTTTCAAACGTTCTCAGAAAGTTTTCGATTTGGTATATTGTATGCTTTGATAGTACTTAGTTGTTTGAACCATCATGAATTTCTGGCTGGGCTGTTTTTTTATAATTTAAAATCATTAAGTAACTTCAGATCATAAAGGAACCAATTTATTAATGTGTCGTTCCAAAGCCAATGTTGATAGTCATCAGCTCGTCCCCTTCGGATTTGCATGCAACTTGGTATATGTAATCACCTAATTAGTGTGGCAAAGCAATTTGTTTATTTTTTTGTATCGCTGCTTAAAATTGGAATTTTTTGAAAATTCACAAAAAAAAAATACATACTGTTGAAATGCTTGTAAATAGTGAACATGTAGACCGATTCTAAAACACAATTATATCTCATTTCAAAGCTTATTTTGTCTTCTTCGCGATATGTGAAGCTTTGATTTATATGCCATTAAAAAATGATTAAGAAACTTTAAAATGGCCTTATTTCGCAAATATATAAAAATGCATTTTTTTTTTTTTTTTAAAGAGAAGCAACACTCAGGAAATTCTTCCTATTAATTAATGTGTTGCTTTCTTTGGAAATGGGATAGTGGAGATATGAAAGGTGGTGAAAGATGAAGGGCTTCACATGGCAACACTGCATTTGTGGGAGATGATAAGTCTTAGAACAGTTGTTGCTCGCCACCTGATGTAGAGTTGGCGAATTTATTGCAGCTTTTTGTTTTATAGCCCTGGTTCATTATTTTACTTCGGTGGCGTTAAGTGCTATGGGAACACCGAAGGTGGGCGCATAGATACATATAAGTGATAGAAAATTTATACATATTATTTTTCTAAATTGATGTTGTCGTCACCGGGAATCGAACCCGGGACCATCTGTACAGTACACCACATTTTTTTTTTTAAATTTTTGTTTGCAGATTGATCAATAAGTCCTCTTAAACATACAATCATTTATGAATAAAAGTTATTATGTCTCATATTGTCATTTGAAATGAAATTCAACTCAGATTTACCGTACCTTTTCAAAAAAATCAGATTTTTTTTTAACTCTGTTATGTATAAGCATTTATTTTTTGCTTATAGAATAGTAACAATCCTGAATTAAATTTGTCGTTGAAACGCTGTAATGAGCATGTTTTTGGGGTTTAGAATGATGTTGTTCTCAGTAACATAGCAAATAACACTTATTCTTTCACAGTTCTTGTTGTCTGCTATATTCCATTTAAATTTAACTATTAATTGGGCCATACAATTTGTATATCATATTGAAAAATATTTACTTTATATAAAAATTTATTGTCATATGATAAGGCTGGTATTATAATTTCACAAGTGTAGTAGTATTTCAATGAAAACAAAAAAAAATGTAGTAGATTTCGTAAAATTTTTAATTTTATTATTTAAAAAAATTTATGATCCGATCTGTCAGAGTTTCAAAAATTATATAAAAACGATAAACTAAAAGAAACTAGCCAAGAAATAATTTTCAGCATTTTCTCTTTAATATAGTGACCAAATATATAAAAATTTTAATAATTACCATTAGTATTTGGCAACTCTAGAAAACAATTTTCGAAAATATTTTTATAAACGTCAAGATGTTGAATTATTTTGGGGTTTTTCACTACTATACTACCTTTCTCCAGTAAAAACTGTAGCCATTGAAAACGGAAGAGTTGCCTCATAAAGAATTAAATAATACCTAAACTTTTTTTTTTACAAAATCCTTTAAAAAGCCTTTAAAATCTATTTTTGAAAAAAGGTCATTACCTTTATTTTATCACATATTTTTAGTCATTTATTTATTTAAAAAAAAAAAAAGATTCTATAAAAATATAATTTTCCTCTATAAACCCTTACTAAACAATTCCCTTTATTGTTGAATTTTTAGAATATTATTTTTTTTTGTTAACCATTCACACTTTTTGTCAAATAAAAATGATTAGAAACGTGACTAAGAGCTCAACTTTAAAAAAATGTGAAAAAATTGTAACAATATTTACTTGTCACCCCACAACTAAATTTTTTTTCACTGTTGCTACAGCTGCTGTGGCTGGTGTTACAACACTGTATACTTTTTATAGACTTCCGTTTAAAAATAAAACTTCCCTCACATGTTGTTAAAGTTTTTACAAAAAACAAAAAAAAAAAAAAAAAAACAAAAAAAGGCAAAAGTAGCAAAATTTTTTCCCCCAAAATTCCAAACAAAAAAAAAATTTATATAAAATGTGTTTGTCGCCTTTGGGTTATTTTTTGGTGAATGATAAAAAAAATATTTCTAATGTGGTGTTGTTTGGATGGCGAATGTAATTTTTGGATTTATATATAGGGTTATACATAAAATTTTTTAAATGTTCTAAATTAGGGTGCCAAATCTACTTCATCACTTGAATATCCTTAATGCTTTTAATTAACTCTGTTACTGTTAATATTTGAATCATTCTAGATGCCTAACGGTCGTATTAAGGCAAAACTGCTGTTTTTCGGGCAAATTAAAAAAATAGCTTTAACTAGATTTCCACCTATAAGTGAACATCTACTGTTTTATCTACAATCAGTTGAACATATCTAAACTTCCATGGCATATTTAAATTTAAATGAACACTATTGAATTTTGTAAAGAATTTTATTACACTATCACTTGCTAAGGCTCAGAAATTAGTTAAAAATTTTGTTTTAAGATCTGTTTACTTCTCTCACATTAAGCAAACATTAAGGGTTAACCACAGTTGTGAATGTCAAATTTATATAGAAATATATGTGGGTAAAGTAAACTTTGGCTATTATTTAAAATTTTAAATGCCCTAAAACTAATATTTTTTGTAAATTTACATTTTTTTTTTACAAAATTTCCATTTTTACAACCAATATACAGGCATAGATTACAAAATTCTGTTTGTAATATTTTTAAAAATTAATAATCATATAATTAGAAATTATATCCTATTATCCTAACCGAGCACTAGCTACTATGGCTTTATGGCGTTGTAGCGAAAACAGAACAGAGCCTCTGGTGAGATTCGAACCCACGACACCAGCACTGATAAGCTAGCACGCAACCAACTAGCCTATCGGGGCACACTGTTTGTAATAAGTATTAAACGAGCGTCGTAGAGCATTTTTGTATATACAAAAACAAATTTTTTTTTAAAATAGGCACCAATAATGGGGTTATGTAAATACGAACCCCTTTTGTTAATTTTTTTGTAATTTTGAATTTTTGTTTTTACACTGTCAATATGAACACACATGTCCACTTGCATCCATACATGATTCATATGTGCTCATAAACCACTCGTATATGTTCATATGATAAATCATAAACGTTCATTTGTATGAGGTAATATTTACATATATATAATCATACATGCCTATACATTTCCATGCATGGTCTTATATGTACATGAACGAAAATTGAGGTAATATTTATATACATGATCACATATGAACTCTTATAAATATATATGAATCCTATATGGTGGTATGTGGACATGCATGACCTCAAATTACTTCATATATGAGCATGAATGGGTTCATACATGCATATATGATAATTTTTAACCGGTTAAAGAATTTTTATATGAAACACTACAATTTTCAAGCATTTCAAATACAAAATTTGTTAGAAATATATTTGAATTTAAAAATGAGGCTGTTTGAATTTACTTGAATTTAGTGACACTAGTTTTTTTCGTGTAGTTTAAAGAATATACAAATTGTTTTAAAACCTTAAATTTAAAGTTTATATTTAAATTTTTTCTAAAGTAAATTTCTACCAAAAAAAAGAAATTGTAATTTAATTCGTTTCATTCATATTCAATTTCTAATTATATGACATTTAATTATTTACCTCACATTCCGTTTCAAATATCCTTTTTCTATTAGTTAAAATGTCTCTAAAGTAGTTTTATGGCCCAACTATAAATTGTTTTAAAAAACACATTTGTTGAATAGAATCAATGTTGGCTTCAAGCCAAAATTACTCTCTCATCACAACTAACAACTAAAAACTAAAGTAGAAATACATTATAATGGGGGTTTTATATTTCTTTTTGTAAAAGTTTTTTTTTAGTTTTTTCTTTGTTTAAAGCAATTTGAAACTTAACTGGATTAACGAAAAACAGCAGTAAAAGATAGTCTTACAAGGGAGGTATCCCCATCCGAACTCACAGATTTTAATGAACTTTGGACATGTTGTAAAGAAGCAAACAAAAAAAAAAAAACAAAGACACGTATTTTTTTAGCCTGTTTAAGTGTTAGATTAGGTTTTGCTGGCCGGTTAAAGACCCAGCATAGACCATTAGGTCCCTAGCGTTACCAGATAACAAACGATAATCCCCAAGTTAGTTCAGACGCTAGTGGTACTAGCCAGAGTTCCCCACACCCTCTTGGCAAATGATAATAGCCCCGAATTCGGATTCCAGAGATTTCCTCCGGAACTCGGAATAGGTAGTCCCCTAGGCATTTCAGCCTGGAACGGTACCCGGCAGAACCTACAATCTTCACTCTCCTGCCTTCCCCCTCTCTTGCCAAGAATCGCCGTTCGGCAGTGACCCGTCAATACCCCCACCAGAAGTCTGCAATCGACCCTGGATAAGAATAGGAAAAGTTCAGTCTACCCAGGATGGTAGGACTTCCACATGATTTTCGATACTCTGCATGTTTCGGTGTTCCTCCAAACCGCATCAGCTCTACTCAACATAGTGGAGTCTACAATCGGTAGGGCAAAAGGCCTCCCCGTCTAGCCAATGCGTCCGCAACCTCATTTCCATCAATGCCCCTGTGCCCACGAACGCAATAGATGTGGACCTTCCTTCCGGTACCAAGCCTCCCTAGAGAATTTCTACACTCTTGGACAGTCGAGGAGTATGTTAAATTGGCAACGATAGCCTTGATCGCCGCCTGACTGTCAATAAAGGAATTAACGTAAATTCCTGCCGTCTCTGGAACAAGAGCAATGTCAATGGTTAAATGATTAAAAAAAGGGTTAAAAATTCATTTGTTTTTGTATGAAAACTTGTCTTTAATTAACGAAAACTAGATTTTTTGTATGCATGGTTTAAGTACTAAGGAAAACAAAAATTTTGATACCCATATTGCCTATATAGTGGACCCAGAATGGCCATATGTTTGAACTATTTTAAACATAAGGGAAAATAGCTCTTCGGAAAAAGTCGTATACAAACCGAACGGTTTCGAATATCGGAAAAAGCTCGGACAATCCCTCGATTAAATTAAATAGGCATGGCTGTGCATTATGTTTAGCTGAAAACAACTAAAATTCCTTAATAAAACGTCAGATATAATGCTACTCAAAGCCTCGTTTTGTGAATAATAAAAATACTTGAATGTCTTTGGGCATAATTTATGCACCAGTGAATGTGCCTTCAAAAAACTTTACATTTGATGCCAAATTTATCTATAGTTACTTTAAATAGAACGAAATAAACAGAAAAAAAACATAAAATGAGGTAATTTTTGACACCACTTACTAATGCCTAAACATGAGATTGGCCAGCTAAAAGAAAACGTGGGTCCCTTAAATTTTTATTCTCAACAACATATCCGAAGTTCATAAAGATCTGCCGGTCCGGGTCGCGATACCCCCCTTGTTAGCGTATTATTTTACTGGGATTACTAAAAAATTACACTAATAGAAAAAATTAGTCCAATATTTAGAATTTTGAATTGTAATGTCGTTAGAGTGACCATTTAACTAATAACTTGTTCCCCGAATAATTTTCGTTAGTAGGCTAGAACTATTGAGTAGTGACATAACGGAACAGGAAGAAATTACGAACCGTACAAAAAAAAAAAAAAATAGTACTGGCAAACCGCTATTAGCATTGAAAAACCCACCCTTATAGAAATTACCAAATTTATAACTAATATTGTACTAAAAAACACTATTTTGTTTGCAAAACAAGTATTTTGCCAGTATGAACCGCAACATTTTTTGCCTGTATTGTTTTTTTTTACCAATATTACAACAATTCAGTGGCATTATTTTTTTTAAATATTTTATTATATAATGAATATGAAAATTATTCAAGTTCGAGGCCATATTCTATATTGTCCTAACAAATAATCTATGGAAAGTGTTCATCAATTGAACACTAAAAGTGTTCATCAATTGAACACTAAAAGTGTTCATCAATTGAACACTTTCAGGAATGTGTTGATAGATCTATTTCGGGAATTTTCTAGGATCCCATCATCCGAACATGTTTCGAAAGAAGTGAAAATCCCTTGCAAAACATCAAGCATTCATATAAACTGGTTTTCTCACTAAATGAATAATTTTCATTTTCATTGCAGAATTAAAGGTCGAAAAAACATAATTTTTATTATTAATAAAAATTATATCAAACTTATTTTATTATATTTTATTATATTTTACTCTTTCAATCATCAATTATTTATGTAAAAGACTAATACCAAATTGGGTCGCTGGTTTTAAAAGATGAGCTTTTTGAAAATATTTCACAAAATTAATTGAATTTAAGGTGTTTGGAAAACACCAAATTTTTTTAATTTCCAATGTTGTCCCATCGGTGTCATGTTTGTTCCAACCAACGGTTGGCCACTGTAATCAATCGGGCAACAGGACAATACAGTCAAGATTGTTAATACCACGTTCTGCCAATGCATAGTCGACCGTCGCCGATGCTTTTCCAGTACTGTGTCGATTGTATTTTTCTTCCTGGGCGGTATTGTAAAAACAAAGCATAAGATTAAAAATTAAAAATTTTTTTTTTTCATAATCCATTTTACATCTTAAAAATCTTTCGGGCCATAATTCCGCTTCAAGAATTGCACATATCGAAAAAAGTTTAATGCAGAAAGAACCTAGTGTAACTTTTTGTTAAAATCAGTATTTGTTTTAAAATAAATCACAAAGAAGTTTTAAACTTATGCAATAAAATATAACCACAACATCAAAAATGGACATGTAATTTGTAGTCGGCCATGACCGACAATGAGTTACGCAGCACTATATAACCATTTTACACGAAACAAGCTGAAAATGCTGCTAATGTACTGTTAGTTCGAAATTGCAACAAAAATCTACCCTCTTAACGGTCTGCCCTAACCACATCATCTAGAAACCTTAAATTGAACTCATTATACTCGATTTCTATTCCGTACTTTTATATGTCTCTATTTTTTTTATTTTTTTTTCTGTGTAAAGCTAATTAAGTGGTTTAAAAACTCTAAAAGAATACATTTTCTTGACTGTTACGTTAAAAATAAAATATTACAAAAAAAAAATTATCCAGAGTTGACAAACAATTATTAGCAAAAAAAAAAATTTTGACTTTTCTGATGGGACTTTTTTGAAAAGTTATTGAAAAACATATGAAATAGATATATTTTTGATTGTTAATTTGATGAGCAAATACCAAAAATATGTTCTCTGCTTACAGTTAGTTCATCGAATGTATATAATATCGCATATCTGACCGATCGGACCATGGAATTTTCGAATACACAAAGTTAAAAAGCATAAAAAAAATTTAGTTTTTTTCTCAAAACATAAAATATTAGCTGGTATTAAATACTCGGAAAATTAAATGTTCAAATACACAAAGTAAAAAACGTAAAAAAAAATTAGTTTTTTCTCAAAACATAAAAAATTAGCTTGTATTAAAATACTACTACACTTGTACAAATATAATGTCAGGGTTGCCATATGAGAAATTAGAAAATTAAGTAAAACCACATATTTTTTCGAAGAAATTATAAAAAAAAATTAAATTGCATATTAAGATTTTTGTTGTTTTTAGTGGCCAATTTATTTTGTTTATTATTTGTTTGTAAGGTATTTCCCTTGCGCTAATTTGGTCAAAATAAAAGTATTGGGACTTTAGCACATTTAATTACTATAAATGCAATTAATGTTTATCCCGATGAAAATAAATTTAAATAACAAATATGCAGGTGCTTGTGCAAATTTAAATGTAACTGACACTAATAGAAAACATATGATTTTCTATTGTTGATTTACTTGAATAAACGTCACTACATTGCTAGGTCTGTCAAAAAAACAGAGTAGTATTTGGAAGATGACAAAGCGAATTGTGATAATATTTTGTTGTTGTTTTTGTTTTTTCTATTTTAAATTTTGAATCACGCTCTTAGACGAGGACAAGAAATTCTCATTGAGTTTGTGATTTAACATAACAAATATCTCTAGAAATTCTAATAACAAAGTCCCCTGAAGATTTCCTTGGGCAGGAATGAAATCCGGATAGGGACAAGCCTACAGCAGATTGTTTTCACAATTTGTTAAATAAGTTTTGGGACCTTAGCACATTTAATTACTATAAAAAACAATTTATTTCATTTTTAACTAGACGTTTCTTTGACTTATTTCCAATTTATTCAGGAGTTATTTAGTATTAAATTGATATTATTTTACATTGTCAGAAATATTATTAAATTAAAAATTAAAAACTGGACTTCACGATACAAAATTAATAATTAATAAAATAAATATTTGCAACACAACAATTATATGACAGTATAGACTAAATTATTTTAATCACAGAGCTTGACTTTTATGATTTGAATCAATATTTTTCCATAATATATAACTGCTTTTCATCGGTCAGGGGACCAGTGAATTAAATATAATTGATCTCATTTAAAACACATCAATGGCAAATTATACTAGTTCCATAATAGGGCCTACTTTAACCAGTCCTGTGATATGTCCTTATGGGCTTTAATTGGACTCGTCATTGCCCGAAGGGTTGTTTTCAATTCAAGAATCAATTAGAATACATTGAAATATATTGTTTAACTTTTTGTATCGATTGTTTAAAACACAATATATAGAAATATGCATACTATCGGTAAATTTTTAAGTTTTTTTTGTTTTTTTTTCTTTCAAAAAAAAAAAAAAAACGTATAATAATTCCAATAAAACATACATGTACTAACATATAAAGTATATCGACATGTAAAATTGTAGGTTTTCAAATTGTTTGATTTTATAATTACGGTTACCAGATCAGGCAGCTTATACACTAAGGCAGACAAAAAGATTATCATGGATTTTATTTTGCCTGTTGTATGTAATCCCATTGGCCGAGTTCTTTCAACGGTGGTATGAGCGTTGGCAGAACGTTGGATATCTGAAGATTTAAATGCTTTCCCAACCCTAAAATGATACCACCGGGCAGGGCTTGGCCGTTCCTTTTTTAAAAACGTTGGCAAAGCACTGGCAATCAGCGCTTTGCCAGTACCAAAACCATAATTTTAAAAGATTGGCAAAGCATTTTTAGAACAACCAATAAAGTGCTTATTTAATCATATAATAAGTGCTTTGCCAACCCCAAAATGATAACACCGGGCAGAGCTTTTCCGTTTCTTTTTTCAAACGTTGGCAAAACACTGGCAATTAGCGCTTTGCCAGTACCAAAACCAATAAAGTACTACTTAGTAATTCACTTCAGTAAAGAGTTGTATTATTTCTTATTGAATGATTTGGTAATTTGAACAGAAATAACAATAGGCTTGCTTCAGCTAAGTTAATTACAAAATAACTGAATATTTTTTTTTATCAAATTATTTTTGTGATAAGTTAGCACGATTTTGTACTACAATTTGACTATTATAGGAGACCTTAATATTTTTAACTTCAAATCATAAATTGCAATTTAGTTTTGAATTTTTCCACTCTTGTTGTGAACAAGGGATGTTCCACTGTTTTTATTAAGTTAACGGTTGTAAATTTTGTAAATAAGTACTGGCAATGCACTTTTTGCCAATGTTGGGAAAGCGTTCTAAGTCAGTGCTATGCAAGTGCTTTTTTATTTTTACTGTTGTAAATTTTGTTAATTAAGCACTGGCAAAGCACTTTTTACTAACGTTGGCATGAGCGTTGTAATCAGTGCTTTGCCAGTAGTTTATTTGTTGGATCATTGGCAAATAGTGCTCTGCCAGTGCTTGATTTTTCAGACCATTGGCAATTTCTGGCTGGGATATCTCGGTTTGAGTTAAGCCAATTATCTTTTTCTTTTGCAGACAACTGAAGATTTGGGTGATGCCAATGAAACAATTGTATTGTATATCATGTATATGATTAAACATTTTGAAGAGCAACGAATAAAATCTAATATGACAATATCATATTAGATTTTTGGTCTTGAGGTAGAACAATATTCTAATTAAATATATATGAAAATATAGAAATTTCGAAAAAATTATTTTTGCATTTTTAATATAAAAATTAAAACATTTTTGAATTCCAATAATATTTTTAAAAACTAGTAAATACAAAATTATTTAAATTAAATTTACAAGAAATTCAAACATACAATCATAAAAAATATACAAAGAAATACAAAAATTCTGTTTTGCATTCACAAAAAAAAAAACTTTTATGTTTCAAAATCATACTAAAAGCTCGTTTTTGTTTAAATTTTGTCCCTTAAATATTGAAGATTGTTTTAAAAGACTTTCTGTTGTCTTTACTACTTTTATCGGTTGTTCAAAACAATGTTTAAAAATAAACATTAAAATGGGTTGAATATACAGAAAAATCGGTAGTCATTTTTTTAACTGTGTTTTAAATTAGTTTATTATGTAGTTAAGGTAATAATATTGGGAGTGAACATTTTTTATGCTTTCTTAATTTTAAAAAACAATTGTTTTTTTTTTTTCAAAAAATACTTGCCAAATATTTTCCAAATAAGAATACGTCTGCCGGATTTCAAAGCAAACAAAAATTGATTGAAATTGATATGGATTTTTTTTAAATATGCTCGTAAAATTAATAATGATGATATACATTATAATTATTATTCTTGTAATTTTAATGCTTTTAATGCAATGATTTATAACTTAAATTGGTATAATTTATTAGATAATGGAATTGTATCTATTTGTTATGACATTTTTGTATCTAATATTTTAAGATTATCAATGTTAATGTGCCACTATCTAATCCTTAAATGTACAAGCTTCCTTGGTACACTAAATGTTTAAAGAAGCTGAAAAATCTTAGAAATAAATTTCACATGAAATTTAAGGTCTCAAATAGTACCCAGCGATAAGCCAAAATTTTCTTCGTTATGAAAAGAATTTAATTTTTTAAACAAGTTTTTATACAATCAATATTTAATGAGTTTTAATGAATCTATTAAATATAATCCGAAAAGTTTCTGGAGTTTTATCAATTCTAAAAGAAGTACTTCTACAATACCAGTGCTTATGTCATATAATGATATTTCTTCTGAAATTTTAAAAGATTCTCTCAACCTTTTTGCCATGTATTTTCAGTCAAATTTTAATGATGATTAATTTCAATGAATGAAGCGGATATTTAGTAATATTGTTTAATTTTTTGATTTTGGATCTTTAAAAATTTTGGATGAAGATATTGCTTCGGGCATTGGTAAACTTTCGAATTCTTTTAAATGTGATAATGATGGCCTTTCAGCCTTTCTTCTTAAGAAATGCTTTTCGTCATTTATTTTACCCCTCAAAATAATTTTTAATAAATCTTTACGAGCTGGTTATTTCATTCAGAAATGGAAATTTACGACTATTTTCCCAATTCTTAAAAATGGTAGTAGGAGTAGTGTTGCTAATTACCATCCTATTTAACTTTTTTTTCCAGTTAAAACGATATATATCTGTTTTCACAACATGGATTTATGGCTGGGAGATCAACAACAACTAATTTATCGGTTTTTGTTAACTTCTGCATCTCTTGTTTTGAAAAAGGTGTTCAAATTGACACAATTTACACCGATTTCGCCAAGGCGTTTGACCGAGTCCCACATGAACTTTTATTATATAAGCTTTCGAAGATTGGCATCCATTCAAATATGCTTAGTTGGTTCCGTCATTATTTGATTGGCAGAATCGCAACAGTATCTGTTGATGGAATTTGTTCATACTATTTTATACCAACGTCAGGTAAAATTTTCAAGCCAATTTTTTCTGTAAGGGACGTGTCCAACCTTCAGAAGGACTTGAATAATCTAGTTCATTGGTCAAATTGTAATGGTTACCCTTTAATATTTCTAAATGTTATAGTATATCTTTTCATAGACGTCGAATATAATAATTTCTGATTACGGAATGTTTGGTAATGTATTGTCATCTGTTAATGAAATTTTTGACCTTGGTTGTAGTTTTTGATATTAAATTATCATTCACCAGTCATTTAAATTTTATTGTACCAAAAGCTTACTCGCTTTTAGCATTTATTCGACGTAATTTGGAAAAATATTTTGATCACATAACGAAGAAAGTTGTTTATACTTCGTTTGTTAGATCTAGATTTGAATATTCTTCATTTATTTGGAGTCCTAATGCTGCTCTTCATATTGGTCGTATTGAGAGAATTCAAAGGAAGTTTGTCAAGTTTGCCTAACTATGTTTTAACTAGCCGAATCATTTAAACATTCCTTTCTAGCCCTTCTTACGCAGATAAATGTGAGTTCATTTTCTTAAAAAACTCTAGAAACTCGTCGTATTATTGCTAATTTTACTTTTTTATATGGTACTATTTGTGGTGTTATTGATTCTCCTGAGCTATTAGAGTTAATTTCAATATATGTTCCACCAAGAAGTTTTAGAAATATAAGTAAATTGTTTCATATTGATATACACTCAACTGAATATGCATTAAATGAACCACTACATAGATCTATGAGATTATTTAATATTTATTGTGATAAGTTAGACACAAGTGTTTCTCACTCCCAATTTAAAATTTTGTTAAATAATTTATTTTAATATCTTAATTTTTATATGCTAGTCTGTTTTATATGTTATTGTATTCAATCGATAAAATCGATTTCTGGAAAATCGTTCGGTTTGACATAGAATAACTCGTACTCCAGTTTCATTCAAAGCTGCGTATAATGATGCGGTTTAATTGTTAGAAGCTTTTAAGACTAAATTATTCGTTAATTTTTCAGATACTTGAGTCATTGCCATTTATTAAGCTTTTTAGTTTTTGTTATATTAAAAGTGTTCTTAAATTTTCTTCTTTCCTTTACCAATCAAATGGTTTATGTAAAATAATCCCCATTTAAATGTAGTTGTATTCGAAATTAAAAGTCTATGTATTTTGTTGATGTCCCCTACAAAACTTTGTTTAACTTCAAACAAATCATACACTCTATAAGCGATGTATGTTGTGTACTTTTAACCAAGACCAGACATGGTTTGAGTATTACTAACAAGAAAAAAAATGTACTCACATGTGGTTTACTTTGGTATTTTACCAAAATTAAGTACATACACTCAGAATGTTATGTAGGTTATTATTGTTTGTAGTTTATTAAAAAAGTGGAATTTTATTTTTTAATACATATTTATTTAAACTATTTTATACATTTGTTCAAAATACTTTTCTACCATTCATCGATTTTTGTTATTTATTATTTTATATTTTCATTAAAGTTTCATGCAAATTTAACCACAAAAACGGAATATTGCAGTTTATTTGTTGCCAGTTACAATTATTATAAATTTAAATTTATTTATTATAAATTTTCTTGCTTGCTACAATAAAAAAAAATATTTAAAAAAAAGTCAGTCTGATTTTTTTTATTAAAATGGTTTGTTTATATAAAAAATTATTTAAATTTGAATTACAAGAAATTGAAAAAAATTTCCACACATACTACAACCAGTCATGCAAACAGACTACATGTGTGTGTCTACATTTTGTAGAACACAAAAAAAAAACTGAAATCATTTTAAATAACTGACTCGAACATTTATTTTTACTAATCTGTAGTTAAAATTAGTTAGTTAAAATTTGAACATTTATTTTTAACTTTTTATTCATTTGTTCTTACTGCTTTGTTAGTTATTTAAACGACATTTAAAAATAAATAACAAGAAACATTTGATTTAATGAAAAGTAAGTAGACCGGATTTGAAGTGATTTCTCATTTATATTAAATTACATTTTCAGTTAATTTACACTAAAAACTATTTTGAGTGTACAACTTTGCTTTGAAAAAGCCTTTAAAGCGGAGTAGGTTTTTCTATACAGGATCCTACTACGTTTGTTCAACTCCTATGAACTACTCTATTATGAGGTTTTTCTATACTTTTTATTCATATATTCAGAAAAAAAAAAAATAAAAATAAACCAAATGTTATATACACATTCATGATCGGGCATGCCCAAATACAGATGCATGTTTACACAAACACACAGACAAAAATTCAACACATTTACCGTTTGGTTAGTTTTGAAGTAATTTCTAAAATGTTAAATCAAACAATGTCGAAATCCTTTTGTTAAATGAATTCATGCTGAAATCTTTACTTAATTTTAAATACAAATACTTGTAACTATGGTATATCTACTAGATGAAATAACCCAGCAAACACTCTTAAGGATTACAAATAGGAATAGTTTAAAATTACAATGTTTTTGTATGAAAATATGTCTAAAGTTTCAGAAGTTCAGATTTTTTGTACACCCTTTTAAAGTACTAAAGAAAACAATCATATGGATATAAATTTTTTACAAGGGATTACACCTATACAGCATGCTCCCCATCAATATCAACTCTGAAAGTAATACTAATACTAATTTTTGTTTTCAAAATTTATTATTTGACTACTTTTAGGAATGTGTTGATAGATCTATTTATCTATCTAGGCTCCATCCCATCAGAACACATTTTTAAAGAAATGACAATCCCATGCAAACATCAAACATTCATGTAACCTAGTTATCCCACTAAATGTGTACTAATATATGAGCTCGAAGTTAAAGATTATCACCATTGATCAAAAATAAATTGAAAACTTGTTTGTTTTAATGTACAAGCTCTAACTTTGGTAGATATATAATACACGCTTTTTGTTTTTATTCTCCTTTTTATGTTTACACTTGTTTTGACATATATATATTTTAATTTGAACTCAAACCAAATTCAATTTGCTATAGAAATGCGGTATTTGAAAAACATTTTATTTGAATAAGAATGTTTTATATAAAGGTGGCTATATCATCAAACTACCTTTCATTTAATACACAAATTGTCTGTAGTTTATTAACTGGTATGAGAAATGTAAAAAAACCTCAAATTGAGTAAATTCCCTAAACTTGAGCACAAAAAAAAAAAATACGCGTCTAATAATTTGTTGTCCTCCACAACATATTCCAGTTTTATTAAAATCTGCGAGTTCACGAATGTGCAATTTTCTTGTAATTATTTTTGTTTTTCACAATTCAATTTAATGATTTTGAAATCCTCATTCATAAAAATGTGCTGGGTATAAATCTTAAAATACTTTGTATCCGTTATAGAATAGACATGAGTAAATACTTTGGTATTGTACTCTACGAATTTATGTATGAATGTGAATACATTGAGTATTTTTGGTAAAAGGTAGTTTCAGTGAAAATCCTGTAATAAATGAAATGGTTTCTGTGGGTGTCAGTTTTTATAATCAGGGATTACTGTTTGTTGAGAGTATATGTTGAGAGGTACGTAGGCGGTCCCAAAATTGGCCAACCTGACGTATAGATGGCGTCAGTAGTTTGAAAAAAATTACTTTGGTGAAAAGTGGCAACCTTATGAAACATATGTTTTAATTTACAAAGCACCACGTTGTTTATTAGTATTTGTTTTGGAACCATCAAAAATGACCGAAATCTGTGAATTTGTAAACATGGAAATAAATTAGTCTCCGGTATGTAATGCAGTACTTTCGTTTGAAAGGTTGGATTGAGACCAGTATTAAAACTGAGCTAAATTCTACTCTAGAGGCGTCTGCTCCTTTGTTTACGACTGTAAAATATTGGCTGGCAGAGCTTAAGCGATGTCATACGAGCTGTCAAGACGAACACTGTAGTGATCGACCATTTTAGGTGTGCAGATCAGAAACAGTTAAGAAAATCCACATAATGGTATTGTATGATCGTCAGCTGAAATGGTAGGCATTTCGAATATTGACCGAAAATGAGAAAGCTGTGCTCAAGATGGGTGCCGCGTTTGCTAACAATAGAACAAAAACAGTGTCGTGAAGATGTTTCAATAGAGTTTTTGCGTCGATTCGTAACCATGGATGAGACATGGTCCCACCACTTCACACCTGAGACAAAGGAATAGTCAAAGCAGTGGACTGGAATGGGAGAATCGTGTCCAAAGAAGTCGAAAATAGTTCCAACTACAGGCAAGGTCATGTCGTCTGTTTTTTGGGATGAGCGTGGGACAATTATTATTGATTATCTTCAAAAAGGAAAAACCATCAATACTTATCGCAGCATTTATGTGATGAAAGTAAGGAAAAAATGCCGCATTTGGCGTAAAAGAAAGTGTTGTTTGCGATGACTAAAATCAATGAGTTAAAGTTCAAATTGCATTATTAAGATTAAGCTCCCTCGGATTATTTTCTAAACTTGAAAAATGTCTCGGTGGTAAAAGATTTGTCAACAATGAAGAAGTGGTACTAGGGTTGATGTCTATTTGAAGGAGCTGGGCAGTTCTTACTATAAACATGGTATCGAAGCTATAAAAGGAGTTTACGCAGGTAGTAATTCCCAACCGTACCAAAAACTAGTACTGGCATACCACTGCTATTTTTGCAAATCCCACTGTATGAAAAATTACCAAAGGTACAACTACCCACATAGAAATTGACAACCAGACCAAAAAAATAATATTGGCATACCACTGGTATTTTTGTAAAAGTCCACCATGTTAAAAATGACCAAAGGTACAACTAATATTATATATACTAGGAAAACACTGTTTTGTATGCAAAACATGGGTTTTGCCAGTACCAGCGGCAAAATTCGTTGCCAGTATTGTTTTTACCAATATTACAACCAATTAGAAGCATTATTTATTTTTTTATATTTCATTATATTTCACACATTTAAATATGATGTAAAATACTAAGACCGAACTGTTACTGCTGCTTTTTTAATGTGTTTTATTATATATAGTTCTCAAAATTAATTTAATTTAAGCTATTTTAAAAGTACAAAATGTATTGAATTACCAACGTTATGCCAACGGTGGCAAGTTCGTTGGCCACTGTAATCAATCGGGTAACAGGACAATACTGTCAAGATTTTTAAACCCACATTTTGCCAACGCATAACCGACCATCGCCGACGCTTTGCCAACACTGCGCCAATCGTATTATACTAGCAAAACACTATTTTGTTTGCAAAGCATGTGTTTTGCCAGTACCACCCACAAAATTCTTTGCCAATATTGTTTTTACCAATATTACAATTATTTAAAAAAAAAATTTTTTTTAGTGTTTTAATATATTTCACACATCAAACATGATGTATAAAATTATTATCGAACTGTATTGCTTCTTTTTAATTACACATATTTGTCAAAACTAATTTAATTTAAGCTATTTTAAAAGCACCAACTTTATTTTAATCACCAGCATTTTGCCAGCGGTGGCAAGTTTGCTAAAACCAACGGTTGGCCACTGTTATCAGTCGGGTAACAGGCAAATACTCTCAATATTGTTAATCCCTCGTTCTGCCAACCCTCAACCAACTGTCGCTTGCTCTTTGCCAGTACTGTGTCGGTTGTATTTTTCTGCCTGGGTAGTTATGTGAGAGATAAAGAAAATGTATCCCAAAACTGTTGTGTTTCCTTGGTTAGGTCGGCTAATTTTGGGACCACCCTCGTATTAGATATAAAACATGTGTTTTTAAATACCAGAGATATTTTAAACAAACTGTTGAGAACTGGTTGCACAATAAAAATATTTAACTTCATGAGTTAAATTTATTTCTTAAAGGACTAAATATAAAATTTGTATAATAAGGCTCTTTTTCGTAGTTGCATTAAAAATTCTTAATTTTTTGCTTAATCTTTTGCGTATGATTAATATTATTTATTAATTATAACACTCATACGTATGCAGATACCAGAACTTCTACTACCAGTACTGATCACAGATCTTATCTATTTACAAACCAATATATGAGAAATTAAAACAATTTTAAAACTGACTTCAGATTCTTCTAACTACTTAAGGTTAGGTAGACTATACAAATTTAGGTAGACTATAATTAAAAACTTAAAATTTTCACGTTGAAAGTCTTTATCTACAACAAGAGTTTTTTCATATTAATAAAAATTATATCAAACTTGTATAAAAGACAAAGTACCCTCTAGTTTATTTAACCTCTGTTGTTTATAAACTAAACAAAATATAAAAAGGAGAGAAAACAAAAACCGTGTATTGAATATCCACCAGAGGTGGACCTTGCACATAACAAACAAGTTTTCAATTTATTTTTTGATCAATGGTTATAATCTTTAACTTCAAGCTCATATATTAGTTCTCATGTAGTGAGTAAACTAGTTTAATGAATGTTTGATGTTGGTCATGGGATTGTTACCGCTTTCAAAACGTGTTCTGATGATGAGAACCTAGAAAATTCCCGAAATAGATCTATCAACACATTCCTGAAAGGGTCAAATAATAAATTTGAAAACAAAAATCTCTATAGATTATTTGTTAGGACAATATCCTAATAAAGAAATATAGAGTAAGGCCTCGAACTTGAATAATTTTCATTTTCATTGTTTTTTCATTTATTTTACTTATTGCTCATAGTTTTTAACTTTCAGATACAAACCCATAAATGGATTACTAGACTTGGGAGATATATTTACTAAAATAGGAATTTCCATATCGTTGCTGGGTGAAAACGTTGTATGGTGATTAACAAAATTTTACGAGTTTTAAGGTTTCGAAGTTTTTTCATAGGGGTTTTGTGCCGCTTAATGAAATTGAGTTTTGAGAACAGTATTTAAGAAATGGTGTAATTTTGATTTCTTAATAACGCTGAAGCAAAACCCGCATTTGTATTAATTTTTTTGTCTGCAAATATATCGGATTTCAATGAAGTTTTTAATACAGAAACCGTATACAACTAACTATTACTTCCCATAACATTGATTTTTCCACAAATTTTAATTTTGCTAACCCATAAGTAGGCCCGTAAAAGGCGTAGAACCCTTTTCAAACAGGCATTTCATAGGTTGATCAATTATCTATCATATGCCTTTTACATTTTTTGATTATCTCATTTGGTTCAAAAGTAATGATTTTTGTAACGAAAAAACTCAAATGGCGCCTCTGTGCGGTGGTGTCATTAAAAACTTGCCCTGCTTTTGACCTAAGATTTTGTGTGTAAAAGAGCTCCACATTGAAAAGATTTTTTTAGAAAATATTTCTCAGAGTCTTTGCATTTTGATATAAAAAAAATGGTTCTCTTAAACTCAGATTTAAAATATTAAAATATTTATTCAAGGAATTGATTTAATTGTAAGTATCTAATCACATTTCTCTCATAGCAAAACTTGTACAAACAGTTCCATAATCTCTGAAAAAATTAATGTTTACTTTGTTAAATATATAAAAAATGTTGCACACATGTTCTAATTTATGCAACACTTATGTTACAGCCACTCATATACAATTTTGTATGTTTGCAAATGATAGTGAACTTCTGTAAGCAACACGACGACTATGCCATAAGTATTAATATCAGTAACATTCATTAAATGAAATACAGTGAAAACTATGAAGAACGATTTCCCTTCGGTAATAAGTAGAGATGTTACATATATTCGATTACTATTCGTTGTTCGGTATATTCAGCATGTTTTTACTATTCGGGCCGAATACTGAATAGTAGCACTATTGGACAAAATGATTCGATTAAAATAAAATAGCTCTAAAATCTGTTTTTTTTGTTCTAAAATATTGAGAAAATAAAGTTTTTTCAACAATATTTTTCTTTAAAATGTCAACCACGCCAGTTTGTATTGGTTTGATATAATTTTTTAATCAACAAATGTTTTATTACTCTATTAAATTTTGTATATATCTAAAGTTTACTGTACTGTATGAAATTTAAATTAAAATGTACATTCAGGGAACTTCTGCTTTAAAAATATGTAGTTCGTTAGAATGTAATACAGTTTCTTAATTTGTAATATAAATGTCAGACATTTCTAGAACAAATAACATTTTTTTCATTTAAAAAACAAACCACATCAAATGACTGTTTTATGATTTTACATTCATTTTTAACAGTAGTTTTTTGTATTTAAAAAAATAAATGTGTGCTTACTTGTTACTAACATGTGGTTCATTTTTACTACAATTGTGATTCATTTTTTGAATATTAAAAAACAAACGACAATGTTAGTTGAATTTACTGAAATGTAAGTTGTCATTTCTTTAAGTGAAATTTCATTTGTTTTTAACTACATTTGCAGTGGTCTTTACCTACATAGTAGTCTAAGTGTATTAAAGTAACTATTCGGCAAATATCCTGCATTCGGAAAAGTGAGGAATACACTATTCGTGACAACTCTAGCAATAAGATCTCGTTCTATTAAAAAGTTATATTTAAAACAGCTTCTTTCAGGGAAAGCTTTAACTGTATTTTCCCCACAACAGTGAAAGTATTGTACTTAGAGAGAAGAAGAATATGTGCTAAAATAAGTATCAGCCGAGTGATAAATGTTTAAATAAAATCTACAACCAAAACACAGGAAAATTACATAAAATTACACACAATATGTATATATGCAAGATGGGGGAAAATCTACTAACAAAATATGCTAAATATTAAAGTGTGTAAGTGTTAGTACGAAAAAAGTGTTGCCACTTCACTGATGATGTTGCTGATGAAAATTGTCAACGCTTCAACGCAATGGTAAATATTAACAGGCAGTGATAAATATTTTGCTTTGTTAGCAAAAAATACTCGCATTAGCTAAAATATAGTGCACATTATTGGGAATCTTAAATGGCACCAACTTACTACTGAATTTTGGTAGTCTATTTAGAAACAGGAAACAATTCTTTAATTAGAAAACAAGTTAGGTTTTATAAGCAGGAGTTCTCGGGTATTTAGTCAGCAAATTTTCTAAATTTAAAATTAAATTTCTTCAAATTCGTTTAAAACTGTGTGACTGTAGGCAAAATTTGCTAAGAAGTAAAATTAAAATGAAAATTATTCAAGTTCGAGGAAATACTCTATATTTCTTTAATAGGATATTGTCCTAACAAATAATCTATAGAGTTTTTGTTTTCAAATTTATTAATTGACCACTTTCAGGAATGTGTTGATTAATCTATTTCGGGAATTTCCTAGGTTCCCATCATCAGAACACGTTTTGAAAGAAGTTACAATCCCATGCAAACATCAAACATTTATATAACCTAGTTATCCCACTAAATGAGAACTAATATATGAGCTCGAAATTAAAGATTATCACCATTGTTCAAAAATGAATTGAAAACTTGTTTGTTATGTGCACCCTCTACCTTTGATAGATATATAATACACGCTTTTTGTTTTATTCTCCTTTTTATTTTTACACTTGTTTTGTTTAAAAACAAGATGTAACAGGGAGTAAACAAGACCGCACTTTGTCGTTATACAAGTTTGATATAATTTTTATTAAAAAAAAAAAATATGTTTTTTCGACCTTTAATTGTGCAATGAAAATGAAAATTATTCAAGTTCGAAACCATACTCTATATTTCTTTATTAGGATATTTCCTAACAAATAGTCTATAGAGTTTTTGTTTTCAAATTTTGTTTTCAATTAAAGGTCGAAAAAACATAATTTTTATTTTTAATAAAAATTATATCAAACTTGTAAAAAGTAAAATTTTTGCCCAGTAAAAAACGCGGCTTTTTGCGCTTATAAAGTGCTGTGATTTCATGGCTTTCAGTACATGTCTACATTATTACAATTAAAAGTAATAATATGACTATTATGAAATGTAGTTTACATAAAATTCTACAGATATTAAATTTTTGTTGTTTAAATTTTAGACATGTTAATATTATTATATTTATGATTTTACCGCACCACGTGCTAGCTCTTCAGAAACATATAATTTTATAACATACTGAGAGCACCAAACGCAATAGGAAATCACTCGGGATAACTGGTACAGATCGATATGAAACTTTCTGCAGTACAACCTACATCCTTATAAGGGATTAGGGTAAGCCGCTTACAACTTGCATCCTTGTTAGGGTAAACAAATTTTTTGTTTGTTTATTTTTATAGGAAAATTATACGCGTCCTTTTCTGCTTCTCAGTATTATTTAATAGTAAGCACTTACATCATTGCGTTTATTTTATCCTGCTTCTAAGAACACAAAATTTGATCACTAGGTGGTGGCCCTTTCATTATAGGCGCTTATTTAAGCCAAAATCGGATCATGGGGACTCATCAAAACAATTTTTTTTTTGCTTTTTTATAGAAATAAAATTCTTAAGTCCCTGACGTAGCCGGATTTTTAAGTTTTTAATGTGCATTAATATGGTACGAGGGTGCACTAATAAATTAAAAAAAAAAAAATTGGTAGGAGGGTACATTAAAAAATTTCTCAAAACTGCTACAAAACAAAAAAGAAAATAATCAATTAAAAATCATTTCACCCGTGGCGCCCTATTTTCAATATGTTTTTTTGAAAAAAAATCATTTAAAAAAATATCGCGCAAGAAATATTACTTCTACGAATTTTTCGCCAATTTCTAGCAATAAATAAAGAAACTAAAAATCGTCTTTATCTTTGTGTTTATTTTAAAACGGTTTTAAGCCAACCTATGCATTAGGGTGACCCGTAAGAAAAATTTATGTAATAACACTCAAACGATGAGTAGTAATTTTTGAGATTGGCTCCCGACACGCGATTAAAGATTTCAGCAGTACTACGTTTTACTCAAAAAATTTATCTCACTTTTTATCGAAAATAGGCTCAAATGTTTCATTATATAGAGCTTATTATAGGAAAAGTAATCATTATCTTTTTTAGAAGACTTGGTCCACCACTGCAGTTTTTAGTTTTCAGCAAGTAGATAATAATTTTTTTTTTTTAATTTTTCTTATAGAAGCACTTTTGAAAATTTTTTAAAGAATTTTTTAATACGCTATTCGCGAAACAATTAAACAATTTTGCATTAAAAAAATGGCTTACAATTTTCGTAATGCAAAGCTTGCTTAGGGAACAAGTATTTAACAAAACTCGTAAAGCTGTTTCGTCCATAAATTTTTTTGATTTTAAGATAACTAACTTTTTTGAGTAATAAATAAATATTGCACGGTTTTTTATTTAACAAAAAACAAATGATCTTGAACTCGAATAATCTTGCTCACATCATAATGTATGATAAAAGATCGAAAAATAAACTTGTGGTTTTAATTTTTTAAAATTTAAAAAGTAAAACATTTAAAAATTGCAGAGTACGGCAAAAACTGATTTATGGTCCTAATACTATAGTCAGTAAGTGTTGTTGTTTATTTAATAAACAATAAAAACACAGTGTATTATGACTAGAGATTCTAGTCTATACACGAACAATGTTTATTACTTAAAAATGTTTTATTTTTGATTTGAATTAGTTCAATTCTTCCAATTTTGTTTTTTACTTCTCATCGAGTAAATATAACAATACAGGTAAAGCGTTGATCTTTTTGCTTCAAAATTTGGGTAGAATAATTCTAGCCCTTCCACATTGGTTCTCTGATGATTTTCGGTGACGCGAAATGAAACATGTAAGGACCTGTCAGTAGATAAAGTCTGCTATAAGAAAGCGGGCAAAAACTTTTTTGAGTAATAAATAAATATTGCACGGTTTTTTGTTTAACAAAAAACAAATGATCTTGAACTCGAATAATCTTGCTCACATCATAATGTATGATAAAAGATCGAAAAATAAACTTTTGGTTTTAATTTTTTAAAATTTAAAAAGTAAAACAGATAACTAGTAAAAATAAATGTATAAGGTTTAACAGAAAACATTTAAAAATAATTTTTCCTTAATAGACTTAGAATTCCAAAAATTTTGCTAAACAATTTTATAATTCATTTTCTTGAAATGTTTACATTAGCAAAGCGTTATTTGAGTGCTTTTATTAACAATTTCCAAAAAAATGTACTGGGTACATTAGCTGATATTGTACACTGGGTACATTACCTGATATTATAAAAATCAATTTCTTAAAATTTTTTGTAACCAGGCATATTCTCAAAAATATTATGAATGCTGAAGACAGTGCAGATTTAAATTCTGACCATTCACTAATTTATCTTTATGTTGGTGGTGAACCAAAAACTCCAGAGGAAAATCTATACCTTTCGAATAAATCAACCGATTGGGAGTATTTCAAGTTCAAATTGGAAAATAATGTTAGTGCTGCCTTGGATTTTCAAACCACTGAAGACATTGAATATGAAAGCGAAAAACTCACATCTCAAATACAACCAGCTGCCTGGCTTAGTACACCAAAATATAAACCAAAAATCTTTCAGCAACCATACTCTCCAGAAATTCTAGAGCTTATAAAAGAGAAAAGAAAAATTAGAAAAAAATGGTAAACATCCAGATTTCCTCCGATAAAAACGCAACTAAATTATTTAACAAAGCTTCTTCAAGAAAAAATAAAAGAATATAAAAACAAAAATTTTAATATAAAAATGCAAAACTTATCCTCAGAGAAAATAAATGACTACTCTTTATGGAAAACTATATCATGTTTAAAACGTCCTATCCTTCATAATCCCCCAATCAAGAAGCAAAATGGTCTACGGGCAAAATCTGACGCTGAAAAGTACCACTTTTCAACCTTATGATATAATAAGAGATCTTAATATGCCTTGCACTGTTCAAGAATCGACAGACATAGAACCATTTACAATTTTAGAAACGGTTGAAGAAATAGCAAATCTAAAGAATAAAAAAGTCCTGGTTTTGACCTAATAACTGCTGAAGTTCTTAAAAATCTACCACATAAAGCCCTTATTAATCTTAAACGCCATAATGAATGCTTGTTTAAACTTAAAATATTTTCCTTTAAACTGGAAAGTTTCCGATGTAATAACGATACAAAAGCCTGGTAAAAACGCCAATGATGTTTCATCTTATCGACCGATATCTTTACTAACGGTAATGGCAAAACTTTTTGAAAAATTATTTTCGAAAAGATTAAAAAAAAATTATTTCATGCAAACAACTGATACCATCTCATCAATTTGGCTTTAGAGAAAAGCACTCAACAATTGACCAGGTTCATCGAATAGCTCATATAATTGAAGAAGCGTTAGAACAAAAACAAGTGTGTTCAGCTATCTTCTTAGACGTGGCTCAGGCCTTCGATAAGGTCTGGCACAAAGGGTTAAATTATAAGCTCAAAACACAACTTCCAATACAATATACATGTTTGCTTGATTCCTATATGAACGATCGTTATTTCAGAGTAAAACAAAGGCAGCAATATTCAGAGATAAAAGAAATTGGAGCTGGAGTCCCACAAGGCAGAATTCTTGATCCTATGTTATACCTGTTGTATACAGCAGATATACCCCATCTACCAAACAACAGTAAAATAGTAAAATTTGCAGACGACACCTGTATACTATCGATTGGTGTTATTGAAGAGGAATCTTCTTCTAAATTACAAGCATCTGTAGATAAAATAGTTGAATGGACAGACACATGGAAAATTAAATTAAATGAATGTAAATCAACCCATGTTAATTTTACCAATAAACAAATTTCGTATAAACCAATTAAAATATCAAATTCTACAGTCCCATAGCCAACTGCGCAAAATATCTTGGAATGACGCTTGATGCGAAACTACGATGGTCGGCTCATATCAATATGAAGGAAACAGAACTTAATTTGAAATTCAATAAGCTGAAATGGTTAATTGGAAGAAACTCTATGGTATCAATAGAAAACAAATTACTTATTTACAATCAAATACTAAAACCTGTTTGGACTTATGGCGTTCAGATGTGGGGTTGTGCAGCTAAAAATCATATTGAAATTATTCAGAGTATGCAGAACAAAATATTAAAAAACATTGTTAATGCTCCATACTATGTTAGAATTGACGATATACATAGAGATCTTGGTGTAATGAAAGTCGACGAAGTTATAAGGCTGCTTGCAACTAAACATGCGGATAGACTTCAGAGCCACATAAACCCAGAAGCTAATATTTTACGTCTAGATGAAATCTACTCGAGAAGACTAAAGAGAACCAAACCACAGGATTTGGTTTCTACTATTGCCTAAATCTTATTAAATAGAATAATATTACTTATTAGTGTAATGCTAGGTGTAATTAAATGAAATGTATATATATTTATCTTTAATAATATTTCAATAAAAAAAAAAAAAAAAAAAATTTCTTAAAATTATTTTTCTTATTTATAATTTTTTTGTGCTATACATTATTGTTATTAAAATTGTGCATGAATTTCTTACTGTTTACGAAAATCCTGTTTGGAAAATTTCTTAAAAATCTTTTGTTATATAGATTTAAGATTAAAGAAACATTTTTGCAACGATAAAATAGAATTAGGAAAAACGTATGTATTAATGTCTAAAATTGGTTTGGAATACAATTGGAGGATATTTAAGTTGATGACAGTTAGCAGTTTTGACATTATCATACATCCATATGAAAAGGAGAAATTTTTCATTTTAGTGAATGGCCCACATTAGGGAAAACTTCCTTATTTTTTAAAATTAACGAAATTTCTAATTGTGACACTTTCTTGCTTCATCATTTGTTTTTTTTTATAGAATAGAAATAGTTTAAATTGTTATTAAAGAACACTCACTTGGCGTATTTATGGTCAGTTTCATATTCCCCAACTTTAGGCGAACTTGACGGTTAGATTATTAAAAATTTTCAAAAATTTATTAAATTATCCAAAAATTGTAAAAAGCGTTTTTTGTTTAGTTGGTCACACATTTTATTCAAGACATTAGAGATGGCAAATAAAGTATACGCCTGGGTGGTTTAACGAAATGTTGTTTAGCGTTTTTGGGTGCAGATTAGTGTGTGCTTGCATATGTTTTCTTGCTTCTTCTTAATTTTTTTTTTGGTAATATAATGTGCTAAACATTAAACATTATGTTTTCCTGAGTACCCTGGTGGTTTAGTGCTTGTTAAATACTTGAAAATTGTATATATTCTTTTTGTACATCTCCACATTCTTTCGCACTTATTTTCAGTTTAGAAAACCTTCACAAAACTACTCAAATAAAGGATTAAAATTAAATGCATGTGTGTAATTTTGTTGCTGCTGTTGTAATGTTTATCATGAAAAATACGAGTTTATAAATGTGTTTATTTTTCAAAAATCGGTACAGAAAGAAGGAAAACTTTAAAAGAATTTATTGCTTGAGGAAGATATGGAATTTAGCAGAAGAAAAGTTTCAAAGAATTTATTAATTGATTTATCAATTTCTAGTTGAAGATTTCTAACTTAAACACTTTGCATAGGCAAATTAACTTTTTTAATATTTTCTCTTTTAAACCCTAACTGTAACAAGATTTTATTAAAGTCCAAAAAGTCCACATTAAGTGTTATAGCAGATACCTTGATAAATGGTATGTTAAGGAAGAAACTTCCCATTTTAATTCCTCCCCTTAAACGTTTTCAAAAGCCCAGTCTTAGTATATAACTATATTCCGAATTTAAAGTTACTACACACAGAGAAAACTTAGCTTTTTGTAAACTGAAATACGGTTAATACGACTCAAGTTCCGTTATAACAAATTTCAGTCGGTTTTTACAAATTAACATTAGCTTTCACAACAGAGTTCGGTTAATTCAATTGAATTTAAGTTGCAAACACCCAAAATATTCAGAAATCTAATGTAAATATCGTTCTACTAACTGAATTTATAAGTTGTTACCATTAATATGTATTTTTCAGTTCAGTTGGCACTTTAGTTTGGGCTGGCTCGTTTAGTTTGGACTGGGTATCTAAAGCGGAGACTTTTTCCCTTGTTAAGCCTTTTAAACAATAATATTATTGAAGATGTAAACTAATTGTCTTATCAATGGACCTTCGAACATGTATCTTAGTTTAATTTTTGTTTACTTCAGCGGATTGGGCAGCTATTAGGAGGGAGACTTTTCTAATTTTGAGCCTTAATTTTTACTATGTTTTTTCCGAAAGTCTAAAAAAGTATATTATCGTTGATTATTACATCCAAAATTAAATTTTTCTATAAAAACTGTGTTGGAGGCCAGCATGGGCTTCCCTTTTATTCCCCACTCATGAATTTTCCAAATCATGCCTATGCGAAGACGAATCAAAAAGACCATAGTTACTTCCTACCTTTATCGGTTTGGCCTGAATTTTTCACCTCCATTGTATCTCCCCGACTGAAATTTCTAAGATCCCGTCTAAGCAAACTTCTACGAGGGATAAGGAACCAGATTTCCGCTTAGGCAGGATTTTTGAAATTGTCCCGCTTAAGCGAGGATCTTGAAAGTTAGTATCTTCAAGATCCTCGCTAATTTCAATTTCAAGGGGGTCGACTTTTACCCTTCGTACCCCTCACCATTAGAATTGCTATGAATCATATCTTAGCTATTGTCTGCGCGGAATAAGGAACCGACATACCAAATTTTAAGTTTATCACTTAAGCAATTTGTTCCTATTGTGTCTCTACTCGGAATTGGGAAGCCAAATATTAAATTTCGAGTTCCTCGAATTAATGGTTTAATTACACTGCCCAGAAGCGAGTTTTCCCTTTTTCGCCCATTCTCGACAAATATTCCAAAATTCGGTTAACTACTCCGTATTAGCAACAAACACACCTAATTTCAAGGCACTAGCTTTAGGCGTTTGTCCAGGCTGCCAAGGGCGTCCCATTTCTTCTTCGCTCCTGGAAATGGAAGGTCTACAAGGCTGATTCCTCAAACAAATAAATTTACGTATTTTGTACGGGACAACCCTTCGTTAGATTAAGATTCATAAAAAAATCTCTATTATTTTAACAAATTTTCCACAATATTTAGGGGTCGCTGCATGACTTTGAAAATTTTAACAATTTTTAATAAGGACATATTTTCATTAAAATAGATTTTTACCCTCTAACCGACCCTATGCCTTTTTACAATGAATTTTGACCGGCATGAAAATACAAAAAAGTTCCTTCTACAATGTTCTTTTTTATTGGCTACTTAAGGAATATTTGGCAAATTATGTTTCGAGGATATTTTAAAAACTAATGAACGAATAAGTTTAGGTAAAAGCGACGATTTTCGCCTTTTCTGAAAAAGCGAAATTGAACGAAAACATACATTATACATAATACTAAATACATTATTTCAGCCAAATATCATAATACTACTTTAGTTAGTCTCTTTACAGGAAGAGGAAGAAGAAAACATTTTTATTGAAAAATTTTACGGACACAAGGGATACACCAAACTGCCGCAGTTTCGTCCCCCTCCTGGGACTCGTCAGTGGTTAATTTATGTGTCAATTGAACAAAGTATTTTATATTGTTAATTTGCTCTATATGAAAAAGTTTTTTTTTTACTTTTTTTTGGTGTCGTACTGGTATTCGAACTCACTGCCTTAGCATCAAGCTATGCATCGTAACCTCACCTCTTAAAGAGTTGAGCCACGGTCGACACAGCGATGACTGTGGCTAAGTGGAGTTTTGTCACAATACGTACACACAAGTATTGTTTTGATCAGAAGAGACAGAATTAACTAATACCAATGCACAATTAATTTCTCAACTAGAATGCTTCTTCTTAATCCTATCTCTCTTTCACAAGTAATTATCCCGTTTTTTTGATGCGCTTTATTCACATACAATAGTTGGATACCAAGTGTAGGTTAGAGATTGAGTCGCCGTTAAGCAAGTTTCTTCAAATTTTATGTTAGGTTGCAAAACACTTTCTATCATAATAATACGATTATTCGTTTTTGACGGGGGAAAACAATTTTTGAAAATGCATCTAAAAATTGCATTTGCATAAAAATCCATCCTTCTTAATATGAAATTTTTTTATTGCATAAGTGTGGAAAAGTACACTAATATAAATCGAATGCTTTTTAAATAAGAGAAATCCGAGAACAAATTTCGTTGTAGAGCTTTTCAAAATTACACAATTTGTGAAAAATCGCGTGTTTTTGAATAATTGAAAAACTGACTATGGAGATGTAGTATAGGCTCCATAGAGAATATCTTTTTAATATATGTTCAAAATTACATACTTATGGGATTTGTTGATTGTTTTGTTGAAAATTAAAAACGTGCGTTCTGAAGATTTGAAAAACTGAATATGGAGATGTGTTATACGGTCCATAGAGAAAATGTGTTTTTTTTATATATAAAAAATCGATTTGGCGAATTTTTTTTGTTTTCTTTTAAAGAATGTATGATATAATAAACCAGGTGAGGGTTAAATCAAGAACGATGATGTAGTAAAAGCAAAAAGTGAATATTTTAAATACATTTTTATTGCAGAAACATCAAAAAAAAAGGAAATTTTGTTGATTTTGACGATTTATTAAGGGTAGAAAATAAATTGCCTTTAAAAATCAGGTACGAAGAATGGATGTAGAATTTTGTCAACTATTTTTAAAATTTTGATTGTTTAAGTTCGTTTAAAACTGTGAGTTTATTTTAGAATATTTGCATACAAATTTGCTAAAATACACTCAAATTTTCCCTAGTCTGCACGTTAGCGTATGAGTGATATAATAAATAAAAATATTGATCATACGCAACCAGGTACATATAACGAATAAATAAGAGATACTTTAACAATATTCGACACCTGTTAAAACTGACTTTAGATGTCTGCTAGTTGTCAAGGTTTTATGAATTGAGAGGAACTATGGGCAGGGTTAGGATGACTATACTTAAAAGCTAACACAGACAAAGTTTCAACTAAAATACCCGCAACAAAATAATTAAAGGCCATTTAAAAGTCGAAAAATTAAAAAAAAATCCAAGAGTGTTTTCATTAACTTTATTTTTTGCTTACAGGTTGTAACTTTCAGACTCAAACCAATACAAAAATCAATTATCAATCCTGGGAGATATATTCACTAAAAAAAAGGAATTTTCATATCTACGCTTGGTGAAAAGTTGTATGGTAGTTTGTAAGCGACACCAAAATTTTCGATTTATAAACTTTCGAAGTTTTTTCCATAATGTCTTCGCGCCGTTCATTGGAATTGTCTATTGTGAATAGTTAAAAAAAAACGGTGTATTTTTATACAGTGTGCGGTACACTAAGTTGATGTCAGCGCCCCAGTAACGGATAACGAACATCTCAAACTTTTAAAGAATTGGTGAAAATTTTTTGAAAATGCATGTTTTTTGCGTCTAACATTTACAATTATATCTAAAATTGACTGTCGTATTTCGTGAACGGAGTTTCCTTGTAAACAGCTCCTCCTAGTTAAAATGGCAGTGCCAATTTTTTTAACCGCAACAATTTTATAAACATTTCGCGAAATTTTATTATTTTTTTTTCACCTTTTTTTTATATACACACAAAGAAATAATGTGCCAACCGACTTGAAAAGTGTATTTTAATAGTAACAACTTATAAATTCAGTTAGCACAACGATATTTACATTAGATTTCTGAATATTTTGGGTGTTACAACTAAAATTCAGTTGAATTAACCGAACTTTGCTGGGAAAACTAATGTTTAATTGTACCAACCGACTGAAATTCGTAATAACCGAATTTGAGTCTTAGTAACCGAATTTCAGTTGGCAAATAGCTAAACTTTTCTCTGTGTGTGTCAAAATACAAGATTATATTCTTATTGAGTTAGGTATCTGAGTGAATATTCACGACGGACTGAATTGATAAATTGCAAAAAGTATAATTTTATTTCATTCGTAGCGGGTACAGCGGCAGTTTTTTTTTTTTTTTTTTTTTTTACATATAACTTTGTGACAACTAAAGCGCTGTATCAGTTCCGACAAAACATACATAAAAAAACATTTAAATTAGCTTAATATTAAAATAAAAAAGGCATTAAAAAACTTTAAGAACTTTAAATTTTAAGGAGCAAACAAAAATTTCATGACCTCAAAAGCATCGTTGTATAATATTTTTTATTTAGCGAATTTAAAAGTATTTAATATGACTTCCGTCAAATTAATAATAATAAGCCAAACTAAATCTCAAAGAAATGCATGTTTTCCTAAAAATCACGGTTTTCTTTTTAAGTTCTAATAGATGTCTAACAATTTTTATGAATTGATTAATATACAAAATGATTAAAATACAAAATCATAGTTTATTTGAACTTTTAAAATAAACTCATTGAAACAATCAATTCATTCTTTAAACACCCTGTTTATTACGCATACATTCATATACACTTTCCTACATGCTGTTATTATTTAAGGAAATATTATTGCTGTTGCTTAAGCTTGTTGTTGCATGTTGGCGGTGGTGGTTGTTGGCTGTCATTATAAATGTTGCTACTGTTGTTATTACAAACAAGTGGCTTAAGGCAATTTTAATGTCTGCAATTTTCCAACTTAAACCATGTTATTATACTTGAGATTTTTTCTACTTCATCATGTAGAGCTGCTTCTTCTTCTTATACTTTTCTTAAGATTTTTGTAAAAATAAAAACAATATTTACATAAAGGACAATTTTCATATACTTTTTCATATGCTATAGAAAATTTTTCTAAGTTTAGCTTTAATGAAAAAAGCGAAATATTTCTGTCGTTCTCATTTCTGGCAAAAAAAAAGAAGAATGTTGTTGCTGTTGAATTGAAAATGTGGGTGAAGGAAAATGTTGTTGACATTTTTGTGAGCTACTTCATAGTGATTTTTTTTTATAGTTGTTGCCTACATTTAACGCTATAGCTTTAAGTCCAATTTTTTCTCATCTTCTACTGCCTTTAGTTTTTGTTTTCTTTTTTTTTTTGAATACAAATGTAACTACAACATATTTTCCTCTTACTATAGAATTGTCATGTTGTTAACGTTACACTTAAGGAAATGTTTAAAATAACATTTGGTTGTTGTTTAATTTTTGCGTAGGTCTACTATGACTATGACGAAGCTGATGACGAGTTACGACATTCTTTTGTTAAAGAAGTTGTGCATATTTTGTTAAGAGTTGAAGAAATGCTAATAATGTACATTGAAATGAAAAATTGTAAACACAACGGCAACAACAGCAACATCAGAACAATAGAAGTAACAACATTTTTTTTTTTTTGGAATAAGAGATTTAGAAATTTATACCCCTGTTTGTGTTAAAAGTTTCAAGAATTTTGTCAAGTACTTACTACTTTTTTTTTTTTGGATTACAGTAACGAACTGTTGATATAAATAAATTATTTATTGTTAACTTTTGTTGCACGTTCAAAAGGTGAAAAGTGCGCTTAAGGGTTATTTAAAATGTTAAAGAATTTGGATGTTTTGTAGATAGGTTTTGGGTTCGGGAAAAAGTTTGATGGGAATTTTGGAAAAATTTTCTGGAAAAAAACGGGAAAAGTCAAAGTATTGTTTTATACTTCTTTTATTAAAAAAAAAATTGTTTTTTATAACTTTTTTTAGGATTTTGTATAAAAATTTGATTAAAATTTTCTTACTTTTTAGTAACTTAAGTAAAAATTTCTATGAAAGGTTGGAATTTGAATGGTATTGGAAAAGTGTTCCTTTTACGACCTAGTACTAATACTTTAAACTGGGCCCATCTCCACCGTATTGGTAGGGCGGACTCAGAAGTGTGCAGGGCCTGTGGGGAAGACGAGGAGACCTTGGAACACTATCTCTGTGAATGCCCGGCATTTGCCGCGATCCGGGTCGAAATACTATCCAGTGACCCAATATCCCCATTGGGGGATCTTAGGGGCATAGAATGGAAGAAGTTGAGGAATTTCGTCAGTGCGACGGAGTTCCTGGGATAGTAAGGTGACATAGGACATAGAACTGATTGTTTAGAGCGCACAACAAGCCGACATTCTGGCTTAAGTGTAAGTCCTCAGGGACTTGAGTCGGTTTAGGGAAGTATTTCCCTTCTCCGAATCCTCTTTTCGACCTAACCTAACCCAATACTTTAAACTGATATATTTTTTACTGAGTTACGGAAATTAAGTGGTTTAAAAATATTAAAATAAGTCAACATCTTGAGTATAATCGTCGATAAAAAAATTGTTGAAAATTTTTATCCAGAGTTGCCAGAGTTACTTTAAAATGTTTAACCATTTCTGATGAAACTTTTTTCTAAAATTATTTAAAAATAAAAAATGGCTAATCTTTTATATTTTTGATTGTTATGTTGAATTGAAAAATATGAAAATGTATTTCTCTGCTAGAAATTAGCTATATACGAGTATAATTTTTGAAAACCTGACCAATCGGACGATAAAATTTTCAAGTACACACATTCTTAAATATTCCAAAATTTATTCCTTTTTCACGCAAAACATAAATGATGGATGTTTTTTTAAATACTCCTAAGCTTATAAAAATTATATCGTCAGGGTAGCCATATAAAAATTTTACAAAATGTTTAAAACTCACGATCTTTTTCCAAAAATTTTAAAAATTGGCTAACTTAAAAAATAATATTTCATATATTTTTGAATAAAGATTTGTTCAAAAAACTATAAAAAATTAAAATTTTTTAAACGTCTTTAACCGTCTACGATTTATATGACGTGACATTTTCAACTTTGGTTTCTAATATTTCCTCCAGAGGGCTCTTTAAGGCAAACAAAATTACAAAAATTTCTTACTGAAGCATGGTTGTATATATCTGCAAAGTTTTGTTGTAAAATGTCCAGCGGATCTATGGCGGATCACAGTGTAACAAATTCAGAGTCACCTATTGTATCTCGAATGAAACTAACGGAAAGTGAAACTATACTATTAGTAGACAAAGATACAAAAAGGGTTTTGAAAACTTTGCTCGGATTTAATTTTTATGGCCTTTTGAAGTGAAAATGGTATCATGTAAGAACATATATGAGTATATTTGATCATATATGACGCTATAAGTAATCTTATTAGATTTCATCCGAAATATTGGCCCATATAATTGTAACTGTTTGTATGGGTTAAGATCTAATCTGATGCAATTAGATAAATGTCCAGTTCAATTTCATCCAAATTATGGCCCGATATAATTGTATTATATTGTATCAGTTTTGTATCTAATTGTATCAGTTTATAACTAAACTGAATTGTATCAGTTTATATCTAAACTGATACAAATAGATATAATTATAAAAAAACCAGATATTATTGAATCCTGATTTTGACCTGCTGTAATTGTATAAGATTTTATGTAAGCTGATACGAGTATATCTAAATATAATTAGATCCTACGCACAGAGAAAAGTTTAACTATTTGCCAACTGAAATTCGGTTATTATGACTCAAATTCGGTTATTAATAACTTCAGACGGTTGGCACTACTAAACATTTGTTGTCACAACAAAGTTCAGTTAATTCAACCAAATTATAGTAGCAATACCCAAAATATTCAGAAATCGAATGTAAATATTGTTGTGCTAACTGAATTCATAGGTTGTTATCATTAATATACACTTTTCAATTCAGTTGGCACTTTATTTCTCTGTGTGTAGTTTAGGTTGGGTAAAATTAAAGTAAATGTTACATTTTTGTATATGAAAATATTGACAATTTTGGTCACATATACGATCATCTTATTATATCCGTTAAGTCCATAACAAATATTAAGAAAAATATTACTTTTTTGGGGTTTTCAAAAAAATTACTCCATAAATCTTTTTAAGTTTTAATGCACATTAGGGTGACCAGAAAGTGTACAATTTTACGTATTAGTGCTCGAACGATGAGTATTATCCAGTGGATTATGGGAAGAATAAAAAATTGAGAATACTTATAATATTCTCGCTAATCGATATGTTTGAAAACATATTTATAATCTTTCAATAAAAAAATTTTTGGTTTTTATCCATAAGCAACCCAATAATATCTATCATTTGAGTACATGACAAATTCGCAAATTTTTTATATTCGCGACAGTCGAATATATAGCATCATGTAGTATATAGTTTTATCCAAAAGTATATCTACATATTCTGGTATAGTAAATAACTATGAATAGGTCAATTTATCCAAACATTCTTTTGGATATTACACTATATGTTATTATATATAAATTTGATTTGTGTTATATCTAATTATACACGTATTCGTACATATTTAGATTAACCATTTATAATAGTATATTTCATATAAAATTATATATTGGTCGATATTTAATAAGATGCAATTATATATTTCGTATTACAAAATTTAGAGGAAAAAAATGTGTATATATAGACATACATAACATATATATTGGCATATAATGACATGCAATAACATATAATAATAAAATAATGCATGATTATAAAGGGTCCGCCAAATAACTTGTTTTTTTTTGAACTCCTGAACCAATTGAACTTTGTATGGCGTCATACCAAGGTATTTATGCAAAATTCTTCTCAATGATGTCTCCGAAATGTTCAATTGTTGAGAACGACGGTGAATTGATGTTGATGGCGCTTCACGCACACTTTCTGCCACAGCAGCAATATTCTCGGGTGTACGTACTGTTTTTGGCTTTTCACGCTTTGGTTTATCGATGAGGATGCCAGTTGATTTCACTTTTTTCACAAGGTAACGAACATACGGACTATATTCGGTCAGCGGAAGGATAAAACTAATAATCTGTCAAATCAGACATGAGCTAAGTGTTACCATTCACGAAATAAGCAGTAGTTGAAAAAAAAAAACGTTAGATGGCGGACCCTTGATAAAATTTAAAATTTGGTAGAAAATTAGAAAGTTGTTAAAATATATAAACTTTTGGCATATTTTATACAAAAAAAAAATCGTTGGCGTATGAGTGTTATTTATGTTAGAATTAGAAATAATAATGAGTATACGTCACCGTTTGCGACAAGTGTTACGTTGAAGCAATATTTAGCCTTAGAAAGCTTATAACTTTTGATTGATAAAATATAATATTTATTTATTTAATTAATTCAAGTCTTGAATATCAAAGAGAGTCTTCGCTATGGGTTCTCTCCGGTCTTAGTGCAATTCGGATATGCGAAAAAAAGGAAATAAGGGTTATATAGGGTTTTTAGGGGGATATTTTCATTTTCAGGGGTTAAAGAGTTTTGTCTTTCTTTGGAACAATGCAAAGAAATTTTAAAAAAACGGGGATTTTAAAGACCATTATCTGGTAAATCCCCGATATCTTTCAAGTATTTTAGTTTTTTTACAAAAAAGGGTGTTATAGGCGACAATTAAATTGGCGTTGGGATAAGGTATAAGCTAAAAATTATATAAATATTATGTATGTAATACGTATATATTATGTATGTATTATGTATATATTACGCTGATAATAATCCATGCGTTAAATTACGAAAAATGTCAAAATATCAAAATTATTCATAAAATAAAGAAAAATTTGTACATTTTACGAAAGTTTTTGTAGTTTTGACAATAATTTTGTATTTTTATGCATATATTATTATGAGCTTTTTTAACCTATACCTTAAATTTAAAAAATGGCAACCCTAAGTTACTGCATAGCCCAGTAAAATAGTAAAATCGAAATAACAGGTTGCAAACCAATGTATAATGTATTACAACCCCCCCTTACCACAGTCCGCATTTCATTAGGATCAGAGAGAACCCTTTAAAGACTCTCCTTGTAAGAAGTGAGACTGATAAATGCTAGACACATTTTCACTTATAACTGATTGTATGTTTAGTTGATCTTTTTTGGATCAAGTTGTCTTTTCAGAAGTCGTCAGATTATATGCAGAAAACATTTGAGTACCCGGTTCAAAGAAAACGTTCATAGCAAAAAGTGTTTTTGGAGGCTTTTTAAAAATGGTTTAGCTCACGGAATGTTGATCCGAAATATTTTAGGAGTTATCATGAAATATACCAAGCAGAAAATACAATCGGCACAGTGTTGGAAAAGCGTTAGAGACGGTCGATTATGCGTTGGCAGAACGTAGGACTAACAATCTTGACAGTATTGCGCGTCTTGAATTTTTTGTTAAAAAGGCTCAGTATGAGACATATTTGAACATGATTTTGTAGAGTTGTACTCAAGTGCTCAATTGTGACCGCTCATTTTCCTAAGAAGAAAAATACGAAAAAAATTGTTAGCGAAAAGCAATTCGGATTTAAATACAAGCACTCAACGATACATGCAATTTATTTGCTTGTTTCAAATATTCAGTGGAATATAAACAAATCGTTATATACTGGTGCCTGTTTAGTTGACTTCGAAAGAGCTTTTGATAGTATTTGGATACCGGGCTTAATATACAAATTATTAAAATTTAAATTCCCACTACATTTTGTAATTCTCATACATAATATGTTTATTAATAAAACCTTTTCCGTTTATAACAAAGAAACAGTGGGCACGAAAAAATTTACAATTGTCAATGGTTTACAACAAAGTACTGTCAATTCCCCAATTTTACTTAATTTATACTCATTAGATTTACTGGAAGAAATAGACAACATTATTGATTTCGCAGACGACATAACTTTCTATCAAGCCGACAACACAATTGAGAAAATTAATGATAGTTTGCAAAATGCGTTTTTAAAGATTGAAAAATATTCCACAGATTGGCAGATGAAAATTAATTTGAATAAATGCGAGTGTATTATTTTCAGAACACTAGTTGGGAAATGCAATAGCAGTATAAAAAAAAAAATGGGAAGTCATTTGGTATTAAGTCAATTAATAATATAAGTATTCCAGTAAAGCAAACTGTTAAATTATTAGGTATACAGTTAGATAAATTTCTATATTTTAACAATCACATAAACCAACAAATTATCAAAGCAAGGAAAGCATTTTTCATACATAGAAAATTATTTTTTTCTAAATATATGCAACCAAGGGTTAAAATTATCATGTACCAGTCATTAATTAGACCAATTCTATCATACGGTTGCCAAATATGGTTTAACATATCCCCTTCGTATATGGAGAAGATACGCTTATTCGAAAGGAAATGCCTCAGACATTGCATGACTTTACACATATCCCAGAATAGTAATTACAAAAAATATATTTCTAACTAAATTCTTTATGAAAAGCTGAAATACCCAGATTCGATAATTTCATTATTCATATTATAAGAGATCACGTTTTTAACAGTGTGAATACCACTGAAAATAACATGATCATGGCTCCCTACTATGTTTGCGAAGAGTATATATTCAAATCTTTACCAAATGGATACTTTCCACCGCAGGCTTTTCCTTTCCTTGATAGAAATGGTTTCATCCAAAATGAAGATGGCATACCTATATTTTACCATATTTATAGACGAGCTAATATCAAAACAATAAGTTGTAATGAACTTACGGCAGAAAATCGTCAATTTGACACAAGTTTTTATTCGGATGACAAAAATATTAAACCTAATATAAACCTTCAAAAATATTGGTGGCTCACTCAGTCACTATTTTTTATCCTTGCCAATACAAAAGTAAGATTTTTTGATATTATTTTTTTGCTTACACTTAATCTTATATTAACACTGCTTCTTGTATTTCTGGATTCTGTTAAGTAATATACAAATAACTTTATTATTAAATAAATACTAAAGGGTCCGCCATCTAACGTTTTTTTTTGCAACTAGTGCTTATTTCGTTAATGGTAACACTTAGCTCATGTCTGATTTGACAGATAATTAGTTTTATCCTTCCGCTGAACGAATATGGTCCGTATGTTCGTTATATTGTGAAAAAAGTGCAAGAAACTGGCATCCTCATCGATAAACCAAAGCGTGAAAAGCCAAAAACAGTGCGTATACCCGAGAATATTGCTGCTGTGGCAGAAAGTGTGCTTGAAGCGCCATCAACATCAATTCACCGTCGTTGAAATTGAACATTTCGGAGACATCATTGAGACGAATTTTGCATAAAGACCTTGGTATGACGCCAAAGTCCAATTGGTTCAGGAATTGAAGCCAACGGACCATCCAATGCGTTTTCGCTTCGCTAAGTGGGCGCTAAGTGGGAAGATCGCATTATCAGCCACAGAGCTGATGTCGTTTGGCCACCTCGGAGCTGCGATTGACACCGTTGGACTTGTGGGGTGCCGTCAAAGATAAGTGTTACGCCAACAAGCCAGAGACAATTGACGCTTTAAAGGACAATATTCCTGAAGCCATTGATGAAATACAGCTGCACACAATCGATAATGTGCTTAAAAATTGGACCGAACGTGTAGGCTACTGCATGGCCAGCCGAGGCAGCCATTTGAATGAAATTATTTTCCATTATTAACCGGAAGGATTGTACTTTTAAATAAAAAAAGAAATTTGAGAAAATATTCAGTAGTTTTTTTTATAGCATTTTCAAAAAAAAAAGTTATTTGGCGGACCCTTTATACTTGCGAGCTCGTTAAAATGGGACTTTGTATATAAAATAAGTTATCTTTATACGTTTTGTTTATTTGAAGTTTGTAATTATATAATTTATATAAATAAATAAACAATTAAAAAAAAATACTTATTTTTTTATATGAACTCATTTTGTTTGCTCAGTGTAGAAAAAAAAACATTTTCTTTTGTACTTTAACATCGGATCTAATAAGACAACTCATTAAAACATGATTTTGTGAATATTATATCTTGAAATTGTTTAACACTCACCCTTAGATGAAAAACCGGTAAAAAGTGCCAAACTTCACAAGGCTATACAATTTAAATTTGAGCTAAGTTATCAAACACCTTTAGCAGTTTTGGTGTATTGATTGCCTGTTTTTATTTGCCGTTGGACTCGTTCGATATACAATTTCTTGTTGCACAGTGTTATAAGAAAATACTAAATATTTTGCAGTTAAATTTTATTTGTTTATACTTAAAAGAAAAACTAATATACACAATTGTAATACTTTGTTGCATGAACTTTGATAAACGATCGCGCAAAAGTACTATATAATTTTTTTAATATTCTTTTTTTTTTTTTATTGAATTCATTTATAATCAAAACGATTACATAGTATATTATGAGTAGGTTTAATATTACTTATAATTAACTTAAAAATAACCTTTCATTGTATAACCATCATTCATTATCTACAGCAAGAATATGCGACACTAAGATCACCCCCAAAGTTAGCAATAGCTAAAAGTCCAGAAACCAGCTTTTATATCGAATGAAAATTAAGTTGTATATTTTAAATATGGTTTATAATACGATTCCTAAAGTCATTAAGTCCCAAAACAAAATTATGTTCACTGTACGGTAGTACAGTGCTCCAAAGTCTGTAAATTCGTACAACAAATGAACGTTGCATATAAAAGGTATGTATCGGCGGACAGTTCACATTTGCGGTTCGAACTGAATGGGAAAATTCAAACAAATCTAATAAGTATTGAGGTCTTCCAAACTTCATAGTCTTATAAAAAAGCATCATTACCCTTAAGCTAATAAAATCCTCAAAGTTCAATCCCAGAAAGCCTCTCACCTTAGCCGAAACATGTGCACGAAACCCTAAGCCATAAACATATCTAATAACTCTGTTGAAACATTTTCTTAGCCTAGCAATATTAGTGGCGGATGTAGATGTAAAAATTTCCATACCATAAAGAAATATTGGCATGAAAAAAGATTTTGCAACAAGCTTTCTAACATGAAGTGGAAAATTATATCCTAAATTATTTACCTTCCTAAGAGTAAAGGAAACTCTGGATATTATCATATTCAAATGATGATCAAATGAAAGGTCATCATCTAAATAAATGCCCAAAGACTTATGATGAGAGACATACTCTATTAATCCATCCATTCTCCATTTAATCTTAAACGTGGAGATATTTCAGTATTATTCCCAAATTTCATAGCAAAAGTCTTCACAGGATTAAGCACCAGTCTGTTTTTTGTTGCCCACTGCATAAATACGCGCATTACAGAAATTTAAAGATTGTATAACATCATTAATATAGAGCATAAACAAAATTGACGCCATAACGGAACCTTGTGACACGCCTCTATATAATCGAGTACATTCAGATACTCGATTACCTACCTTAACAAATTGGCCCCTATCATTTAAAAACGACGCAAATAACTTGCATGCTGTTGGTGAAAACCTAAATTGCGAATTAAGCTTTCGCACCAACTGAATATGATTCACTGAATCAAACGCGCTTTTGAAATCCAAAAAAACAATAACTGATCCCCTTCCAGCATCCACACATTTCCTCACCCTTTCCAATACATCCAGTACAAGGGTTGTTGTACTATGTCCAGTTCTGAAACCCGACTGATAAGGTGATAAAAGATTGTTCTGATTCAGAAAGTTTACCAGCCTTTCCTTCATAATTATCTCCATTAACTTGGAGAAAATAGGTAAAATACTTATGGGTCTACAATCTGAACTAGATGTAGGGTTACGAATCTTAGGGATTGGAACTATACGAGCCAGTTTCCAACTCAAGGGATACACATTAGTCATATATACAGTATTAAATATATGTGTCAAAGGTGCAATAATAAAATGTATAATTTTCCAAATAAATATTATGCTTAGTCCGTCGTGCCCAATTGATTTAGACTTTATACTACCTAATGCCTGCATTACATCATTCTCCTCTATCCTTCCAAAGTTAAAAATCTCACCAAACTCTGGTTCGAAAAAACCAGTGTCTACTATTGAGTTATCCTCGGTAATACAAAACTTTCATTGAGCTCATCTAAATTCCCAAACAAATTATTCATATCTGTCTCTATAATTCCGGTCGACTTAAGCTTATCCCAAATATTTCCAGGAACTCCATTGCTAAAACCGCTCACAATAACTTTTCCTTATCTTTCTTATAACATTCTTAAGTCTATTACGATATTTGCAAAAGACCTTCCAACGTCTATCATTCATGTCCTCTTTATAAGCCCTAAAAGCTAAATCTCTCAATTCCCTAGCATCACGAATCTCGCTACAGTCAAACCAACTTTTCTTGACCCTTAACCTTTTACTCCTCATTGGTTCATGCTTATCATATAACTCCGTTATCAAAGTGTTAAAATGTAATACCTTTCATGTTATATACGGCTATGGAATGAAGAATTTGATATTTACAAAAACTTAAAAAACTTATAACCCTAGTATGCTTATTTTTTGGTTTTAGATGGTTTTAGTGTTTGTCCTGCTGACTGTAACCGAATATTGAAAATCATGCTTTTAAACAATTTTAAATAAACATTTTCTTAACACTATCAAGAGTTCTATTCATTACAAAATCAATTTAATGATAATATTATATGGCATCATTAATACTGTGTTAATACCATAAAAATTATCCTTAATAAAGGTTTCCTTTAGGAAAATCTTTTACTTTTGTGATAATAACACTATTATTAGTAAAATGTCACTCAACATGGAAAACAATAATAAATTAACACTCAAGAGACTTAAAAAAGAGTTACATTAGAAGATTGAAATGGCATGATTTTCTAAGACTTCATTTGAACACCTGCATATGGAAATTTTAGATTAAAACACCTTTGCATACGATTAACAAGACTTTTTGTCCATTAGAGACTTTTTGACGATTGGCCAGTAGAATGTATGCTACATTAACAATACAACACAGCACTTGCAATATTGCATTTATGCAACACGAGAGTGATGTATGGAATTTATGTACTCAAAGCTACAGACACACACACACACATACACATGAATATTTAAACTGTCTCGTTTTTGGTATATTGTTGCAATAGCTTTTGGTATTTTGTGTTAGGCAGTGTATGGATATGTGTGTGTGTGCAAGTTTAAAAGAGTGTATGTCTGTTGCAAGTGTATAAGTGTGTTATTAATTTACATTTTGAATGACATGTTGACAGTTACTTTGACACTGACAGCTTCACTTGTTTAAAATGTAAAACCATTCTTCTTCATTCTATTACTTACTACTACATATGCATAAATATTCACGTAAGTACATGAATGCACTTGTGTGTGTTTGTGTATATTTCTATATAAAATTAAAATGACTTTACAGAGAGTTGTATTTAAAAAAAAAAAAAAAAATTGCCGCTCTGGTACTTTGTATACATATAACAAATATGAGGATAATAATGCAAATGTTAATGTATTTTTCAATGTGGAGAGCTCACATAATACTTGTTGTTAATATTAGGGTGAAACTTATTCTTGGATTCGCAAAAAAAAAATTAAATAGCGAACATTTTTTAAGAAAATACTTGAATTTTTGAGGATTTTTCTTACAAAATAAATAAATGTTTTTTTTTTAAAGTTTTTGCAGCAGCTCTACACGAAAAAAACTAAACTCGAGTTTCAATTAAAATATTTGTGGATTCAATTAAAAGTCTAATTGAATCAGGTACTATTAAGGAAAGGATAGTGCCTATTTAATTTTTAATGAAGATTTTAATCACATCTATTAAAAATTTTATTGAATATTGTTTTTAATTTCAAACACATTTTTAATAGGTTATACGAGGGCGGATCAATAAGTCCGTGACTTTTGAATGAAACACAGTTTTTTTTTTGCATAATAAAAAAATGTATTTTTCAAAATAATCTCCCTTTTGCTCAATACACTTAGTCCAACGTTTCTTCTCCAATTTTTGTATCCCTACCAAAAAATAGAATTTTTCTAGATACATAAAATAGGCATTTGCTTGATCAATAATTTCAATAATTGATCAATAAAATCTATATTTTTATCATTAGAGCTAAATTTTTTACCACCGAGACATTTCTTTAGGTTTGCAAATAGGAAATAGTCACTGGGGGCTAAATCCGGAAAATATTGCGGATGAGGAACCAATTCATTGCCCAATTCATGGAATTTTACCATTGAGACTGCATACATATGTACCAGTGCATTATCTTGATGAAAACGAACTTTTTCTTGGCCATATGGTGTCGTTTTTTTTTAATCCTCGTTGAATCGGTCCAATAAGTTGGCATCATATTCGCCGATTATTGTTTTTTCGCTTTTGAAGGTAATCGATGTGGATTATCCCGCGTGCATCCCAAAAAACTGTTGAAAACGAGGCACCCATCTTGCAGATAGCTTTCTTAAAGCCAAATGAACATTTGAAATCGAAACCACACTGCCATACGAAATACCTATGGCATCAATAATATCACGCAATTTTACTCTTCGATCGGCCAACACCATATCGTGGATTTTTTCAACATTTTCGGGTGTATTGACCGCAATTGGCCGTCCAGAACGTTCAGCGTCATTTGTACTTGTGCGACTACAACGAAAGTCAATACACCACTTTTAACCATTGAAATCGATTGTGCAGAGGCCCCATATTATTTATCAAGCTTTTCCTGGGTTTGATTGACGGTTTTTTTTTTCGCAAAAAATAATGTTTTATGAGCACTCGAAATTCACTTTTTCCATTTTTAAAAAAAATCCACAAGGCAGCTGCTAAACGCAAAGTAAATGACGAAACTTGCTCAAAATTGGACAATAGTCTATTAAGAGGTGGTACTTGATTGGAGCAGTGTTGAATTTCATATAAATACGAGGGAAGTTCGAAAAGCCGGGGACTTATTGATCCGCCCTCGTACTATAATTTTAATTAAAAATGCAAAAAATTGCCCAAAATTTAAAAAAGTCGCCAATTAAAACAAAAAATTCCAAAATTGAAAAAAAAATTTTGAAATTAAAAAAACTTACCAAAAAAACTGCCATATAGAAAAAACTCAATAAAATATTAAATCCAGTTGAGTCTCAATTAACCAACCTCCATTAACCGGGTACATTTGATCATCATGCGGGATGTTTGACGTAAACCTCTATTAACCATGTATTACCTCTATTATCCGCGCTTTTGTTTGTTTCTTCTACTAACCGTACAGCACATTCATTTGCTTGATTTTTTTATAAACGTTCATGCAAAAAAGAATTCAAATTCGGGGAAAGAAATAACCTCTATTAACAGTGTTTTCGATTATCCGTGCTGTGTCCAGTCCCGTGAAACACGGATAATCGAGGTTCAACTGCAATTTTTTTTTAATTTGGGAAAGTTTTTAATATTAGTGATTTTTTTTTTTTAAATTATGAAATTTTTTTTAATTTTAAATGATTTTTTTCTTTATTTTTTTAGCAATATATTTGAAATTTCGTGATTGTTTTTTATTTATGACAATTTTTTTGTTTGAGATTTGGGAGATTTTTTCAATTCTGACATTTTTTTTTAAATTTTAGTTATTTTTTTTTAATTTTAGAGAATTTTGAAATTTGGGTGTTAATTTTTTAAAATTTTGAGTTTTCTTTTAATTTAGGTAATTTTTTTGAATTCTTCCGCCACTTCCTAATCAGAATAGTCTTACTTCTTAGAAAATTACACAGAAAAAACTGAAAACGAGTATCAATTAAAAAATTTATTGAATCAATTAATATTTTAATTGATTTTGCACCTCTCACGGCAATGATAATATCAATTAAAACTTTAATTGAAAAGTTTGAATGTGTTTTATAAGTTTGAATGTGTTTTTGGTAATGCTATGTCTTCTTATGAGGTTGTGTGTGTTCTTGTTTTGTTTGTAAACTTCAATGCATTTGTTATTTTATACTGAAACTTTTCTATTTAACTCTACCGTTTATGAAAAAATAATTTGAGAATTATATCTAAAATAAATATGTATTTATATATTTAAAAATCAATTAAAGTATTAATTGATTCAATTAAATATTTGTTTAGAAACAAATTAAATTCAAATCAAATCTTTAACTAGATAATTTTATTTTTTTAATTAAAACAAAAATTCCAAAATTGAAAAAAAAATTTGTGAAATTAAAAAAACTTACCAAAAAACTGCCATATAGAAAAAACTCAATAAAATATTAATCCAGTTGAGTCTCAATTAACCAACCTCCATTAACCGGGTACATTTGATCATCATGCGGGATGTTTGACGTAAACCTCTATTAACCATGTATTACCTCTATTATCCGCGCTTTTGTTTGTTTCTTCTACTAACCGTACAGCGCATTCATTTGCTTGATTTTTTTATAAACGTTCATGCAAAAAAGAATTCAAATTCGGGGAAAAGAAATAACCTCTATTAACAGTGTTTTCGATTATCCGTGCTGTGTCCAGTCCCGTGAAACACGGATAATCGAGGTTCAACTGCAATTTTTTTTTAATTTGGGAAAGTTTTTAATATTAGTGATTTTTTTTTTTAAATTATGAAATTTTTTTTAATTTTAATGATTTTTTTTCTTTATTTTTTTAGCAATATATTTGAAATTTCGTGATTGTTTTTTATTTATGACAATTTTTTGTTTGAGATTTGGGAGATTTTTTCAATTCTGACATTTTTTTTTTTAAATTTTAGTTATTTTTTTTTAATTTTAGAGAATTTTGAAATTTGGGTGTTAATTTTTTAAAATTTTTGAGTTTTCTTTTAATTTAGGTAATTTTTTTGAATTCTTCCGCCACTTCCTAATCAGAATAGTCTTACTTCTTAGAAAATTACACAGAAAAAACTGAAAACGAGTATCAATTAAAAATTTATTGAATCAATTAATATTTTAATTGATTTTGCACCTCTCACGGCAATGATAATATCAATTAAAACTTTAATTGAAAAGTTTGAATGTGTTTTATAGTTTGAATGTGTTTTTGGTAATGCTATGTCTTCTTATGAGGTTGTGTGTGTTTCTTGTTTTGTTTGTAAACTTCAAATGCATTTGTTATTTTATACTGAAACTTTTCTATTTAACTCTACCGTTTATGAAAAAATAATTTGAGAATTATATCTAAAATAAAATATGTATTTATATATTTAAAAATCAATTAAAGTATTAATTGATTCAATTAAATATTTGTTAGAAACAAATTAAATTCAAATCAAATCTTTAACTAGATAATTTTTTCTGTGTATTCAAAGAAGAGCTTTGCTAATAAGAACATTTTTGAATAATTCAAAAATTTAATACTTTTACAAAATAAATTTGAAATTGTTAAAAATTGTTGATGAATTTTAAAAAGAATTTGTAATGAAGTTAATTTTTAAAAAATTTTCAATTTAAAGCTTCTTTTTGGATAAAATTTGAAAGAAAATTTAATTTTAGAAGATTTTCAACTTAAAGCTTTTTTTTGGATAAAATGTCCTGCTGTCATTTTTCTAAGAGAATCTGCTTACTTCTAAGTAAATTTTCCAGAGAAGATCTTTTTCAGTAAAACATTTTTTTCAAAATTCAGAAAATTCAACACTTTTAGACAAAATTGCTTTAAAATGTTTCAAAATGTTTCAAAATGATCGATGTGTTTTTATAAATAAGTTCGAAGATAAATAAGTTCAAATTATAGTCAATTGAAAAGATTTTCAATGCAAGGTATTTGTTGTATGTTTAAGAAATTGTAAAGACACAAATCAACAAAATAATTAACATCAATCTCTTGGAGAACCTAAATATCCTTAAAAAATTTCACATCGTTATAATATATTTTGTGCCGGTTTATAATATAATTAAACAATAATTTAGAAATTAACTTTTTACAATTATTTGGTTTTTGGTTTTGCATCTTGAATTCATCAACAAAATATAAAATTAATAAGTTCCAAAACTATTGCTTTCAAAAATATTGTATGTGTATTTGTTAGTGTGTTAGTTTTTTTGTTTGTTGGACATTATAACAAGTGACTTTTGGATTTTATTACTAAAACATATGAGCATATGTTAACGTTAATGTTATATAAGCTCTACCAAAGCTCTGCTATTCATTTTGATAGTATTTGTAGAATAAAAAAGATATGATGAAAACATTTTGGAAAACATTTGTTAAGGATTTTCCTTTATAGTCAAAAAAGTAACAGGCAATTCAGGGGTCCAAGAAAATAGGGCTCTTATGCAAAAAATTAAGCTGTTTTAGGTTACGATAAAGCACTATTAAATTAGTAAACTAAAAAAGTAACACTTTAGATGGAACGGCTATAAAGCATCTTATAAAAATTATAAAAACAATATATTTTTGATTTTGGTTTGTAAATATTTAGAAATACTAGGAAAACCAGCGTAGCATCAATACCTTATTAACCCTTTAACGACGAATGGTTGATATATATTCCATTTTTATTTTTTGTTGTATTAGTTATACTTTTTAACCAATTTAACAGATTGCGATAAGAGAGTTTTTCGATTTTTCGCTTCCCCAAATTGTGTCCCTTCTTCACCTGTCCATGAAATCTTACCTGTTTCCAGCTACTTTTTTTTTTTGGGTAGTAAAATACCCCATAACCGGAAAACTTAGGTTATAACAACCCAACCATATAGACTATAAATTCCGTTGTCATCATTTATCTGCTTTCTGTGTGTGAATTACTGTGCGCTGGAAAAAATGTTTCTATTTAATTCATTAAGACACGTCTTAGATATTTAGGTCATTGCTTCCTTAAAAAAACTTTTGTAATATTTTTTTCTAAATCTTAAGTTGAAACTTTAAAAAGAATAGAAATGCTAGGTCTATGGAAAATACTTAAAAAAAATTTATTTTGTATAATTTTGAAACTTTTAAAAGAATAGAAAAGAATAGAAATACTACACTATTGAAAATGCTTTTAAAGAATGTCTTTTTTATAATTTTGTGGAAAAATCTGGTTTAAAAAATATGTAAAATTTTAATTTCTATAAGTAAGTCCATTTTAATTTAACTTTTTTTATTGGAAATACCGTTTTTTTTTTTTTTTGAATTACCACAAGACAACCGCGACAATGTAATTTTTATAAGTGTACGTGCCTGTTGGATTCCTTATCAAATAATTATTGCATATGTTTGAATGAAAATGGAATTAATTAATGCACATTTGTTTATTTAAATATTGCATGGTCCAATCGATCATTTCATTTAAATATTATATTCAGTGAATTTTATATACAATTCTTTACCAGAGAAATAAATTTTCCATTTCTCTGATTAACAGAAAAATAAATTTAAACTTTTGCTTTTTAAATAATTTATAAAATAAACCCTTCAACAAGTGTCAAAAATTGATTTTTTTAATTAAATATTTGGCTACCATGTGTACAACTTGTCTACTGTTTTTCATTTAAGGTAGTAGTCCAGATTAGTTTGTTTTAAAGCTACTTGATAAAATTTATCCAGTAAAAAAATATAGCCGTTTTAAAGTACTGGGTTGAAACAGAACCGTTGGTTCATAATGAGTTAAAGCATAACATTTTTTGAACTTTAAAATTATTCAAGTTCGAAGCCATACTCTAAT
>CM037854.1:208263374-208332960 GCA_021234595.1 Delia radicum
TTTAGGTTACGATAAAGCACTATTAAATTAGTAAACTAAAAAAGTAACACTTTAGATGGAACGGCTATAAAGCATCTTATAAAAAATTATAAAAACAAACCAGTTCTGATTTTGGTTTTAAATATTTAGAGATACTGGAAAAAACCAGCGTAGCAGCAATACCTTATTAACCCTTTGTCTACGATGGGTTGATATATATTCCAAAACAAAAAACATAAATATCGACAAAAAAAATAAAATTAATAATTTTTAGTTTAAAAAATAAACAAAAACTAAACAGCTTCCAATTGGTAAACTTCTCGCCAACTGGCTTTTTCTTGTTAATAAGCATTCTGGTTAAGTGGTATGTCCTCCCTTTACCAGTCACATTATTTGTAAATTTAGGACAATTGACACTGCTTAAACCTCTTCAGTATTAATTATACCAGTCCTGTGATAAGTCAATATTTAGCCAGTCACTTTTAGGTCAATTGACTCCTCATTCCCCATAGGGTATCTGTAGAGTTTTTTTTTAAACAAGACCGTACTTTGTCTTTTATACAAGTTTGATATAATTTTTATTAAAAATAAAAATTATGTTTCTTCGACCTTTAATTGTGCAATGAAAACGCCATCTATCGAATATACAAAGAATATATCATAGATGTGGCATCACTTACAACATATGGGAAAACAGTGGATATTAGAGTGAGGTAAGTTTCTAAAAATAGAACTGTTGTGTTGTGTTATAGTTGTACTTCTAAAATTATGTATGCAAGAACCAAAAACACCGTGTATTGAATAAAACTAGTTTTAATCACAACAAAACTCGACCTGACGATAGATCAGTGCGCTAAAGCGATCTGTCTAACGTGTTGTTCGAGTGCATGTGGCATTAGAAATCAGTTTATCTATACCACGGTCAATGATTGTACAGAAAATTTCATATACACGCAATCAAACAAATAAAAACATAACAAATATTACATTATTCAAAAATAAAAAAAAGGTCACTGACAAAGGTTCAATGCCAGAAACTGCGCAGTCTGATTCACAAAATTGAAAATTTACAATGTAGTTATGATTTTTAGAAAATGCACTCATTCTTCTCTACCACGCCTTTCACAATTAAAATTAAATAAAATGCATATTAATTATAGTATTAATTGCAATTGTCTAAAAAAGACGTTAAAATTCAAACTCAAACAGAAAAAATATTCAAGTTCGAGGCCATAGTCAATATCTTTAGCTTTAAATGATTTCAAAAATTTTTTAAAATCTGTAAGTTCAACTTTGTATAATTATTTTAATAAGCTTGGCAACTTTAAAGAGCCCAATTTTGTAGGCCCTGATTTTACTTTGCAGGGGACGTATTTTTGTATATTTTTGTGTACATTTTTTTTTGTACTTTATACTGTATGAATATGAAAATGTTTGTTTATGGATTTTAATATCTTCAAAATTATTACACCTTTAACTCACTCTTATTCAGGCTCGCTCTGTATATTACATCATGTCATCATTGTTACTACTACACATATACCTGTAGGTCTTACATTTTACATGGGTGTATGTAGCAGTGTTGCATGTACACATACACATATATATGTGTATATGCAACACTGTTTGTTTATCCCATTCACTCAATTTTCATAAATACCTGGTATATATTTTTTTTTTGTTGACACTACTGCAGCTAGCATGTAGTATATAGCTTGAACAAAAAGTAAGGAATATTTTGAGAAATGTTATGAAAAGTGAGGAAATAGTATTTTAAAATTTGACTATTAATTGTTGTACGAAAATTGTTACTTCGTTAGAATCAATATATTACACAGGCCTACAAAAAAAAATTTTTTGTTTGGTGCCGCTAATTCTATGTTATAATTTGGTTAATTAGTCCGCAAGACGTCATGGTTAGCTGTCAAAATCGCGAAGCTACGTTCAGGTTTGTATCGATCGGTCATAACCTAAAAAATGTATTTATTATACTTAATGTCATTATAGTCAATTAATTTCTTTGATTAAATGATAATATCGATATGCCGTCGTCGAGAAGGTGTTGTGTAAATAATCCAAATACATTTTGTTATATTTGTGGTGAATATGTAGTAAAAAAGTTTAGAAAACCTATAACAGATGCAGTGAAGAAGACATACGTTGATTACTTTAATATAGAGATGAATGCTCGAAAACTACACGTAGCATTAAAAAAGTAAGTATCAATTTTTTATCAGGATACCGAACGTACTTGAAATCTGTTTTATTTTTAGCGGCACCAAAATCATTGTAGGCCTGTGTTATCTAAACCAGCATTCAATTGCAAAGTTCTTAAAAACTGAATAGGGAGATATTTTTAAAACGAAACCTTTCTAAATATTTGATCCAAAATTAGTTAATTTCTGCTAATATTTGAAGATGTTAGTCAAAATCTTGAATATAATTGAAAATGAATAGGGAGATATTTCAAAAACGAACGTTTCTAAGTATTTGATCCAAAATTAGTTAATTTCTGCAAAAATTTGAAGATGTTATTGCAAATCTCGAATACAGTCTGCGAAACTAATAAGTATAAGGGATAAAACATTAAAATTAAAAAAACCTTTGAAAATATGAAACGTTTCGTGTAATAAAATTACGCCATAAATTTTTAGGTTCGTATACTTTTGGTTCATACTGTTTGTAGTGTAAACAGCAGTAACAAGAGTTAGTATGTACTTTATTGTTACTGCAAACACATGCTCTTGTGTTTTAAAACATTTACCCCCCTTATTCATAAAAATATTAAACAGCATTTTAAATACATTTTAGTTAAAACACAAATTTTAGCTTTACAACTGTATTCATAATCAAATATCAACTTCTACACAAGGTTTAAAATAGGTATGTTAAGCTTATATTCGTATATGAATACAGTGTTAAGGCTTAAAATGTGTTTTAACTAAAATATATTTGAAATCTGAATTAAGATTTTTTATGAATACGGCCGTTATTCATTAAGTTTAAATCAAGTCACTTCTCCAGCCTGTGTTCATACCGATAAAAATTTAATGACTATGATGCTGGTATATGATTCGGCAGTCTTTCATTTAAACTTTTTTTGTATTACATAAGGCAGATTTGTTGTTTCAAATTCATTTATTAAAGTCGGCTGTTTAACTGTGGAGAAGTAAACGTTTTTAGGAAATAGTTTTTTATTTGTACGCCCCGGTAGACTAGTTGTGCGGCTATCATGGGTTCGAATCCCACCAGAGGCACTGGTCTGAGACTATTTTGGAATCTTAAAATTAAGATTTTTAAACGTTTCTAGCTTCCTTTTGAGTTTATTCATCTAAATCAAATACAGTTTTATATTCTGAAAAAAAAATATATATTTTTTTTACGTTGAACCAACACTCAGGGGATGCCCCTTACTAATGCATTGCATTGTGTTAAGGAAAATAGGTTATGGGGAGGAGGAAAGAGGGAGGAGGAAAGAGGGAATTTGGTTTGTGGACATTTCACTTGAATTTTTCTAATTTAGAATACAATTTTATCACATATGGTATTTTTTGAAACATGTGTGCTTTTACATTATTCTTAATACAGGTCATTAATATGCACATGTGGAACGTCCGGGTTTGAATCTCAGCCAATATGAAATATTTTTTTTAATATTTTTTTTTTATAACTTCTTTTCTTGATTTTTTAAAATATTTTTATTATAATTTTGTATTTTAACAAATTGTTAAAAAAATTAATAAATTTTATATAAAAAATTGAAAATAAAATCTTATAAACTACACTCGAAAAAATACATGTACATTTCCTGGTATAAAGTGAGTATAATTTTGTATAAAATTATTTAAAATAAGTAAATATACACACAAAAGGCTTAAAAAACTTGTTTGTCTGCCAGCACTACCACGGTTAGAGTTTTCTCGCAAAACAACTTTGTAATTTTCACACATGAGATTGATAAAATGGTTAAAAACCAACCCTGTAAATTTATTGTGGTCAGAAAAATTGCACCTTTTGCATTATTTAAGGCAATGTTTTTTAGTATCCGACCGAACAGTTCGGCCAAAAAATGCATTTGGTCTGTATTCGGTATTTTAAAGCATTATGGACAAATTTGGCGAATGGAAAAATGTTTATTGGGCTGCTTAGATGCTATTTTGAGTGTCAAATTTGAAGAAAAGTCTGTAATTAAGCAATGAATTCACTGTTCGGCCTCAGAAAGTTTGGCCAAATTGAAAATAGTTCGGCGGCCGAACTTTTAACTTTATAGCTAAACTTTGGCTTTAAATCGAATTAAATCGGCTCAACAAACATGTTTCCAATACCAAAATTTGTCATAATTGCCTCTAGATATCAAAAAACCGACAAAATATAGTTTTTTGGCCGAACTGTTCGGTCGGACACTAATGTTTTTAAAAAACACGGTACCCTCCCTGAGTGTTAACTTTATTTTAGAAAGAACACTAAAAGGAAAATTTGAGGGCAAAGTGCAAAAAAAGTGAAATTTTTGTCAGAAAAGAAAACGCCATAAGCTTAATCTCTAGTTTTTAGCATTTAAATATTAATCTAAGGTTAAATCTTTGTAAACCCACAGTTATATAACGAATTTAAAAACATTTTCAAACGTTTTGTAGAAAAATACTTTCAAAACTTTTTTGTATGACATGAATAAACTAATCAAAATGCATTTCAGTTAATCGTTTATCTTTAACGGCACAAAAATTAAGGCGGTTTAAAGTTTCATGCAAGTTAAAAATATTAATATTGAGCAATTCCATTTAATATCACCGTGAAATTAATCGATGTTTTCCGATTTTTATGAAATTTTGTGAGTGTGTGCGGTAGTGAACGCAAGTATTAATATTTTTTTTTTTGGAAAACTCTGGCAACTTTATAACTTAAAATTGTGGGGTAAGGACTTCACTTAAAAGGTCATAACTTTTCATGTGTAAAAAATATCAACTAATTTTTTTTGCATAAAAACGGTTAGGTTTTGGAGTATAAAATAATAAATAAAAAAATTTTACACATTTTTTAAAAATAAAATTTTTTGAAAAAAAAACTTTAAAATCAAGTTTTAGAAAAAATCCTTTGGTTTGGGGATACTTGCAGGAAATCATATTAAATATACATTTAAATTCGCAAAATATTGTTTGCTCCATTGATAGAAATAACAGAAAGTTGCAAAAAACGAAAAATGGGGGTGAATTTTTAACCCTTAACCATAGTTATGATACTAAAGAAAAAACATGTTGATCTTCGATTTATTTTCTTTATAACATATCCGAATTTCATTGAAATCGGAGTGTATCAGTTGGGATACTTTCCTTGTTAGTTTTTTTATATAGCCCAATCACCAGGTTTTAGGAATGCTTTCGGATATATATCCTAAAGTTTTGGCGGAATTTATACAGCGCTTTAGTTGTCACACAGCGAAATATGTTTGGAAAAAACTGCCGCTGCACCCGCTTGGAAAAAAATCAAATTTTTTTGCATTTTTATCAATTAAGTCCCTCGTACAGATTCACTTCACTTTAGATACCTAATTATGTTCTCAAGCCTTGTTTTTTATAAAAAACAAATGGGTAAAAAATACTTACAATTCGGAAAACTAGCCAATATCAAATATAATTTTAAATGTCAGACGCAGAAAACATAAATTAAAAAAAATTGGTTTGGATTTGAAATCAAGAAAACTAATTGTAAAAAAATTAAATTATTGAAAAAACTGTTGTAAGTTTCAAGTAATTTTTTTTCATTTTTAAACTTTTTAATGGTAATCAATTCTTTTGGTGCTGACATTTCAACGTGAAACTTTGCATGTCATAGCTTTTAAGTACACTCAAATAAATAAGTTAGTAGAAAAGTTAGTAAAACGTCTTGTAAATCAGGTATACTATTTTTTAGCAAAATTTTTTGCTAAAATCGTGTTTTCAGCTAAAATTTTTGTTATACTTATTCAGCACTTAACTGTTTTATACTAATGCTTTACTAATATACTAATTTGTACTAATTAATTTTGCTAAAAAAAAATTGTGCTGATAAGCACATTAATAGTGTGGACGGCAACCAGATTGAAAGATATACGCAGAATGAAGTAGATGTCGCGGCATGTCAAGATGTAGTAGAGAAGAGGAAAATGATACTAAAAAGTACAACTCTAATAAGACATATAAAAAAAATCAACCATGGAAGTTTTTGTATCTCTTTTTCATACATAAAACATAATTAAAACAACTTAAATTTTGCGTTGTCACAGGCTTGTGAAAATAATTGTCTATTAATTAAATAAAAGACAAAATAAAATATTTATTTATTTAAACTTATATATTATATATAACTTATAGATTAATAATAGTGTGGTCAAATTGCAAACAAACAAACATATACAGAAATGTAGACAGAGTAAAGCGAAATACAAAGACACACATCTTTTTATGGTTCCTTTTTGTTATTGCAAAAAAGGGTTGTTTCTTTCGTTTGGTTTGTTTTTTGTTTATTTTTTCGTTTCGTTTCTATAATTATCTTCGACAGAAGCGTCCTTTAAACGATAGCATCATTTAGACAACCATTGATGTAAGTAATTGAAAGAAAATTTTTGTTATGTTGTATATATTTATTTCTATATATTTGCAGATATTAAATTAATTCATGTCGTCAATGTGGAAAAATTAAAATTTTTGTATTTCGTAATTATTGTAAATTATTTTTAAAAGAATCACAAAAATATGTTTTATGATTTCAGCAAATAAATTAACTAAATTACAATTTTTCTACAAATTTTTTGCGTTTTTTTCAGTCTACTAAAATTCAGCAAAAAATTTATTAATTTTTACCAACGCTTTTTTATTTCTAATCTACTAAGTGTTAGCAAAACTTTTGCTGAATCTACAAATTTGCTGACATTAGCAACTGTTTTGCAAGCATCCTCCTGATTAAAATTTTGCTGACTCAGCAAAATTTTTTGCTGACTTTACAAACTTTTTTTTTTGAGTGTATAATAAACCTAACGCTGTTCATCATTCCTTTCAATTCATAAAACCTTGACATATAAGAGGCATCTAAGTTAAAATGTACTTATATCCTTCTCATTTCAATGGTAAATAATTTTCTAGATGTTTTACTACTTCACCTGAAATTTTTGTTTGAAAAACATACAATTATTCGTTACATATAGAATTAGAACCCAGGAAAAAATTACACATTCCAAAAAGAAGGTGATGCCCACACTTGCTTACATATCTCATTGCCAAATTTAGTAACTGCAATACCAAACTCATTCCAACGATAGAGTCAAAAAAGCAAGTAGTATTGTAATCAATTCTTTAAATTTAAACTAGAAAGCATGAAATCAATAACAAAGTAATTATTTACTTAAAAGAAAATAACAATGTTATTAACTTATATGTTTAACTTTTTGTAATCAAGATTAATCATATACTTTTTCTGAATAAAAGGACGTCATTGAAAGTAGTTCCTCATTTTGAAAAAAGAAGTTATACAATTTTAAAGAATTTATCTTATATATTTTTTCAAACAAATTTTTATTTGCAGGAAAATAATACTAAAAACAGAAATTGCATGTTGCCTCAATTTTGTTAAACTGTGGTTAGGTATAAATTAGGGAAGCACACGTGAGCAGAAAATTGTGAGTGGAAGTTGAAATTACTGACGTTACCGTGAGTGAGTGTAAAACAAATTTTCGAGGGTGATTGTGCGTGAGTCATATTTTGTTTTTCAATTTTGAATCGTTCTTTTTTTTGAAAAATTTATATTTTCGTGGTTTATAGCTCCAAAATTATGACAAACCCATGTTATAATAACACTTCGATGTTTCACTTTTTAGGATTTTATTTCCGTATGAGTTTTGATCGTTATATTTGAGTAACTTAGGAGAATAACGTGTGAGTAAAGTTGAATTTACTTATGGAACTATTTCTTTTTTTTAAATGTAAGTATTTTTCTAGGGAACTATTTATTTTTTTTTTTGTGTAAGTGCTTCGTAGTTTTACAATGGAACTATTTCTTTATTAAAAAATGTATGTAGTTCTTAAAAATATAAAGTAAATGGTTCTTCGGTAAAAAAAATAATCAATTCTAAGGAATCAATTATTTTAGTCTCACGCCCTGTTAAAAGAATCGAGTAGGTAATCTAGTAAGGAATGCGTTCTGCCCAAAATGCTTGATTACAAACCCGCTTACCTTTTTGGAAATTTTTTGCTGGGAATGTTTAATATTAATTCATTAAATGGTACACCATGTCGTATAATTAATATCAATTTCTTATTTCTTCTACGTACACCTAAGCGTATGATTATTATTACGAATACAATATATACCTTCAACAAATTGACCACCATGGCGTATAATTATTATCAATTCCCATACTCTCATATCCATTAAGCCACATGATTTTCATTATATTTCATTAATAGCCCAATTCAACAACACGAAAAACTTACACTTCATATAAAAAACTTTTAGCACTGCCAAAATATACAAAACAAAGAAAAAAAAAACACTAAATGAAAAACAAACTTTTCATAACTGAACTAATTGATTACATTTACACATAAATAAACTACGTAAATAAATTTAATAAATAAAGTTTTTTCTTTTTTATTAAAAACTTGTTAAAACAAAAAATATGTAATATATCTAGACTTAAAGGGAAAAAGGCTAAAGCACTAGCAGAAAGGCAAAAAAATCCACTAGCTTTACAAACATTTTTTTTTTTCATATTTAGCATATGATGAATTTCATATCAAAACCGATATGCATTGTAACCGACCCTCTCAGATATTGATGAAATTTAGCATACAGCTACATTTTACCTATACAAACACAACCTCATTTTTAGAAATTGCATTTTGAAAATATGTGGGCGTGTTAAGCTATCGAAGTTTTTGAAAATAAAAATAATATGTACTTTCAAGCTGTGATTACTTACGGAATGGCTAAACCGATTTTAAAGATCTTGGCACCATTAAAAAGGTATTTAAATCAGCTTTCGAAAACATACACTGTATAAATTTTATATTGCACTAATTTTTTTTTTTGCAAAAATAGAACTTTAAACTAGGAAGACACTTCAATGGCCAAGTGTTTTTTTCTAATTTTTTTTTTTTTAGAAAGGTCTCTTTAATATATATAACAAATGTTTTACTTTTAAATTTTAAAAATTAAAACCAAAAGTTTATTTTTCGATCTTTTATGCAATATATAACAAATCTAAAAAATTTAAAATTTTTTAAGTAAATGCATCTCTTGTTAACTTCCATATATTTTGATATCATTGTGTGACAAAAAACCTTACAGTAGCTATACTTTGGAAGTTATACAGATTTTTTTGTAATTCTAATAGATTAGAACAAGAATCGTATTATCAAATTTTTCAGACACCCTCAAAATATGGACTTACCCTTGATAACGGTTTTTTTATTGCCAAAATAAATTTTCAGTGTAATACAACATTTTTAAAGTGTATGTTTTTGTAAGCTGACTCATATACCTTTCTAATGGCACCAAGATCTTTGAAATCGGTTGAGCCATTCCATAGTAATCGCTGCTTAAAAGTACATATTACCGTCAGTTTTCAAATATTTCGATACTTTGCCACGCCCACAATTTTTCGAAAATGCAATTTTTAAAAATAAGCTTGTGTTTGTATATGTAAAATGTAGCTGTATGCAAATTTTCATCAATATAGGTTTTGATATGATTATAGGTTTTGATATAAAATTCATCATATAAAGGGTCCGCCATATAACGTTTTTTTCAACTAGTGCTTATTTCGTGAATGGTAACCCTTAGCTCATGTCTGATTTGACAGATAATTAGTTTTATCCTTCCGCTGAACGAATATGGTTGTGTATACGCTTGATCAACGCTGGGAAATATTGCGACATTACTTTGAAACTCATGGTAATGTTGCAGAATGTGAAAATTGCAATTTTTCTTCGAAAATGAGCAAGGAGTGTCCGTTACAGTCAATGTCGATCGTTATCGGGCCATGTTGAATGAATTTTTGTTCACTAAAAATTGAAGAGGAGGATATTGGCAACATTTGGTTTCAACAGGACGGAACAGGAAGCCATTGGTGAAATACAGCTGCACACAATCGATAATGTGCTTAAAAATTGGACCGATCGTGTAGGCTACTGCATGGCCAGCCGAGGCAGCCATTTGAATAAAATTATTTTCCATTATTAACCGGAAGGATTATACTTTCAAATAAAAAAAAGAAATTTGAGAAAATATTCAGTAGTTTTTTTTATAGCATTTTCGAAAAAAAAAAGTTATTTGGCGGACCCTTTACAAATTTTTAACATGAGCTTTATATATTAAAAAATCATGTAAAAAAAACCTGCATGTATACAGTTACTTACAACCAATATTCCCAAAATTGCTGTCGATTCATGCAATGGTTTGAAGTTATTGTTACAATATAATTGTAAAAGATGGCAACAAAAATTAAAAATGAGGAAAAATTGGAAAAACCATAAACATGAACAACAACTGTAACATATTAAACAAACTGGCAACAAAAAAAAAAAAAAAAATGCTGGAATTTGTTTACATTTAATTCCCTGAAACTGGTCGTTGCATGTAGGAAACAACAAAAAACCAACAGCAACAAGAGTAGGGTTTTTTAATACAACAATATGAGGTTAACACAAAAGACATGCATGTCAATAAATGCACTTAGAAAAATTAAAGTGTTTTAAGTTTTAATTGTATTAAGTGTAAATTCCATTTAGAAACTTTTTCACTTTCAGTTTGTTCAATAATAAATTTATTTGATTTTATTTTCTATAAGAGAAATATCAATTAAATGGCTTGTTCTTCAAAAATCACAGAATTTTTTAAATTTTTTGTAACAAACTTCTCAAATTGTAAAGGCAGCTTTGTTATAAAAAAACTAACAATTGGAATTAAAATTTTCCAAACAAACCCGTATAGAAGTATGGTAGTAGTCGATTCTGTTTCCTTCAATGCTCGATATTATCCGGTATTTTTAATTTTATGGACGTTTTCTTTTCTGACAAAAATACATTATTTTTTTTGTGCTTTGCCCTTAAATTTTCTTTTTTGTGTTCTTTTCTAAAATAAAGTGAACACCCTGAGAGGGTGCCGTGTTTCTTTCTAAAAATGTTGCCATAAAAAAGGCAAAAAGTGCAATTTTAGCGCTCTCTAATTATTTACAGGGTTGTTTTTGCCCTGTTCTTTTCGATATATCAATCTCATGTGTATCATATTATAAAGTTGTTTGCGAGAAAACTCTAAACTTGGTAGCCGAAGGGTAGTGTGCTGGCTTCTGATGCATAAGGTCCTAGGTTCAAACCATCGTTGGACAACTATTTTTTTTTTTTTTATTATAATTTAGGAGTTTTATTCATTTTGTTTTATGTTCTAATATTTTATATTTTCTGTTTGCAAGCATTTAAAAATTTTTGACCTAAAATTCGTTAAAAAGAAAAACAAAATTATAAAAAAAAAGAAATATGAAGCTAACTTAAAACTTAATAAAAAAAAAAATAGTTATTAAAAAAAATTCTTTCATGTTGGCTGAGATTCGAACCGGGACTGCCATAACAATATTGTATAAACACACCTGTTTAAAGAAAGCAATATGTGATAAAATTGTGTTCTGTTTGTAAAAATTAAGCATTTTATTGGGGCGAGGGTGAAATGTTTGAAATGTTTGCAGTTTAAAATGAAAAACTTTTTTCCAGAAAAGAAAAACACCATTATACTCGATAATATTACTTTCTTCTTCAGATTTTATTTTCAAAATTATTTTAACATTTCATCTTAACTAACCCTGCGAAGCCAGGTGGCTTATCTACGTTTTTTTACATTTTAGATAAACATATTATTAAATATTCTAGGTATATTGAATATCTAAATTTCAGTAACTTTTGAAAACGAGTTACATTTTGAATCTTTTATCTATACGAAATATAACTCGCTTTTTTTTTAGCAACTTTATTTCATTTTGAATTGTATTTTAGAAAATATCAACTGTATTTCAGAACTATCAATTATATTTCAGAAATTATTTATTGAATTTCAGTTTCATTAATTGCTGGGCTTATTGTAAAAACTTGATAAGCCACATTTTATTTTTTGGTTTATTTTTTCCTTTTAAAATTGGAAAGCATATAGGAATATTAATATAGCATGACTTTTACATTCTAGAAACGTGTGGTAAGTGTTTAAGCTAGAATTCTTTCAAAAAATTTTTAAAATTGAGAAAGCGAAAACTAGAAAATAGTCAAAGTGGCTTATCAAGTTTTTACAATAAGCCCTTCAATTGTATTTCAGAAAATATCAATTGTATTTCAGTTTCATTAATTCGATTTCAAAAATGATCAATTATATTTCACATTAACCAATTGTTTTGAATTTCAGTTTCATTAATGGTATTTCAAAAAATATCAATTTTATTTCAGTTTCATCAATTCCATTTCAAAACTTACCAATAATATTTCAGAGTAAACAATTGTTTTTTAGAAATTATTTATGAATTTCCTGATTTCTCAATTATACTTCAGAAATTATAATTATATATATGAAATTATAAATTATATTTCAGAAATGCTAATGAATTTTTTTAATAGTTTTTGAAATACAATTAATATTTTCTGAAGTAAAATTCATAATTTCTAAAATACTATGGAAAATTTCTGATATACAATTAAACATTTCCGAAATACTCTTAAGTAAGTAAATACCACTGAAAATGTAGTTAAAAACAAATGAAATTTCACTTGAAAAAAGAACGACTTACATTTCAGTAAATTCAACTTAATCGTCATTTGTTTTTTTACTGTTCAAATGATTAGCACAATTATAATAAAAACGAACCACATATATGTAGTAAATAATAAAAAAACATTTATTTGTTTAACTTTTTTTAAAATAAAAAATCTACAGCATAAAAAGAATGTAAAACCATAATACAGTAATTTGATGTGGTTTGGTTTGTTAAATAAACTACAATTGTAGTCAAAACTGAAATTTCTTCTTCAAATTACATTTTTTCACTTAAGATACTGTTTTATAACTCAAACAACTACAAATAATTACAGCATTAGTACCTTGAGTGTACAATTGATAATTTCTAAAATACAATTGATAATTTCTGAAATACATTTGAGAATTTCTGATACACGAGTACCAATTTATAAAATACAATTAATAATTTCAGAATTTCGGTACACAGTTTTTGAAAAACGGTTAAACATTTTTTAAATACAATTGGTAATTTCTGAAAAAGAATTGATAATTTCTGAAATATAATTGATAAAACTGAACTACAGTTGATATAGTAGTGTAGTAACGTCAATGACATATTATTATTTTTCCTGCATTACGTTAAATTATTTATATAATGACGTGCTAATAACTAGTTTTTTCCAATTATTTCAAGTACAAAAAATATGAGTTACACATAAATACTTATTTCCATCCCTTTTTTCAATATAGAGTAATTATCTAATTTCGGTGAAATGACCAATCACGTGACTATAGTTATGGTAAGAAAGCATTCACTGGTTGGTACCAGATATATCATGTAACTGGAGAAAAAAGTAACATAACATCAAAGTGTACTGAAGCAACTGGGGTCGTTGCAGTTGAAGTTGTTACTGGCCTTTGAACTGGTTCAAAACCGTTAGCAGTTGATGAAAATATGGCAATTAGAGCCAAATGATTCAGTCCATTGGCTGCTGCAAAGCAGACATAACACTGAAGGGATTTTATCTGTACCGCATATATGACGGTAGAAACGAAGACGTAACACTTCATAGGTTTGAAATAACTGAATACGGAACAGTTTAGACAGTGGCTACGGTTACCAGATAATGAGATTTCTCGCTAAACGTCGCGATCTTAAAACTCGTTTGGCAAGTTAATTTTGATATGCTGACTGGCGATTTATCGAGTTATTCAAAAACTTGAAACACTTTACAGGAATATAAATTAAAATTGCAAAATTCCTGCATTTTGGTTTCAAAATATCTTGTTAAGGTATTTTACAAGATTTTTGGTAATGATTTTTTATGTATAAGTAATTTGTAAAACTTTCTTTGGGTACAAAATTAAAACTGAGTATATATTTTGTTACTCTGCTTTATAAGTTATACATTAAATTTGTGCTGAATTGTTGCAGCTCCTTTTTACAAAGATATTATTGTGAACTAGAATTATAATGGAGCATACAAAATTAAAATGTTCATGAAGTGCTTTTTGGAAGTGTTGGAACATAAAAATTAGTAGAAATTGTTTGATAATACCATTGTTAGCAAATAAAGAAAAAACTTGCAAAAAATCTATATTTTGAACATCCGAACTTCTTGTCTAGTTTATGTAATTTTCCAAAATTTCAATTGGTATAATGAATTTAATGTTATTGTTTTGTGTTTGGGTATAGACAAAATAAACTAATTTTTGTTGTGCCTTTTGGAAGCTTTTTTGAACAGGTATGACACGCTGTTTTGGATAAGTGCAGTGCCTGGTTCCGGACGGGCTATTTACCAACCCGTACATAATATGACACACTCTGAATAAAAAGTGGCAGGTTACTTGCTAATTACATTTCGCATGCCAGGCGTCATATACCCCTTAGACCTGTGCAGTGATACATCGCAAAACTATTTAATTCAAACAACCCCTATAACAGAACACATTGCTCTTAATATGTGACTAGTTTTCCTTCAAAAATTATTCTCCAGTTCTTCGCTACGTCCACCTACACCAGTCACGTGATAATTTTTTTCCCACTGGTACTGTTGCATATCACATAAATCCTAGAATGGTCCTACTTTAACACTACCTACTTCTAAATTATCCCGTAGCATATTCATTTCAGCCGGTACGGTGATAGGTTAATTGGTCAAGTTATTTGCCACGTCACACAGTACTCCACAGGTAGCAATTGTCACCTCCTATGACAAGCCCATGTTAAAAGTACCGGTCACTTTCATATAACAGAACCGAAACTAGGACAGGTTCATACACACAAAATTCTAGTCACTTGACCATACCAGTGACTGGTCCATTTCCCGCAGGGTAGTTATTTATTGGAAAAAAAAAAGTTTTCGAACGATTTCATTCGAATGCCGAAGGCCTAGATTAAATTTTGTTATACACATTACGCTCTCTTCCTATAATCCACGAATTTTCTTTAGAAACTGTTTTTCTAAAGTACTCAAAAATAAGAGCTAGTTTTGTGTATGCCATTTACAATTTCCCATTTAAAAAAAAATTCCCCTATTATTTTTGATTAATTTTGAGTCGTTTATAAATGTTCAAAAATGAATCAGAAAAAAGTGTATATTCAGAGTATAAGTTTTGAAAGGTGGATAAGAAACAATAAATTTTGATTCATTTAGTACTCAAAATTATAAGCCTTCAGGAATAGCTCATATTTGAATTATGAGTCATAATTTAGGAGCACTCAGAAATAAATTTGGCTGGGTACGTAACCTACCTAAAAACAAAGTTAGACGCTAAACATTTAGTCGTAACCACCCAGGTAGAAATTGCCAACCGTACCAAAAAAATAGTGCTGGCAAACCACTGCTATTTTTGTTGTGCGTTTAACAAAATTTGTGCTAAAAATTACCAAAGGTACAACTAATATTGTACTAGGAAAATACGATTTTGTTCGCAAAGAATGTACCATCCGCCAAATTCTTTGCCGATATTGTTTTTAACAATATTTCAACCAATAAGAAGCATTTATTTTTAATATTTTATTAAATTTCACACATTTAAATATGAAGACCGAACTGTGTTGCTGTTTTTAAATGAGTTTTATTATACATATTTCTCAAAATAATTTTATTAAACTATTATAAAAAAATGAAGTATACAATTCCCAAAAAGAACGCAAAATATGCTCTTAAATAATATTTTTTTTACCCGTATTTTAAAACCTATTTTTCAGAACATTTAGAGTAACTTCTGACTAATTCAATAAAATCTTTAAGCAGAATATTTAAAATTAGAAACATTGCTTGAATTTCTGAATTCTGATTTCTATGCAAACCCCAGAAAATTAAAAAAAAAAAATCATCTTCTTTTTAATTTGCACAGTAGTATACTTATTTTGCAAAGTGTATACCTCAAAACATTTGCTTATCTTTTTTTTTTTATAACATTCCATATATATTCATGTCGAACATGAAGAAGCTCTGGAGCAACATGGAAAGACAACTCCCAGACTTGTTCAAGTAGCTTTAGGAGTTTTTTCGTTAGTATTCTCTTAAAGCTAAAGGACAAAGTTCTTGTTATAAATAAACACACACATACTTACACCCCGATACACAGCAGTCAATAAACTTCATAAATATGCAAGGTTTTGAATATTTTGCATAAAAAAATTTGTTGTGATATTTTTTTTTGATTTTTATTAACTTTTTGTTGCTTGCAATAGTTTTATATGAAACGTATGTACAACATATACATGCACCTAATGTAAGTACATACATATATGCTAAAGGTAAACTATGTAAGCACACAATTTTAGTTTTCACCACAACAAAGTACCCCAAAGGAAATTAGCTTAACAGGAAACTCCACAAGGTTGACATTTCATACTTTTGACAAAAGCTTTAAAATTACAAATGTACGATGTTGTGTGTATTAAGTTTTATATTATACAACAGACATGGGCGTCGTCAATTACATTTCACATTTATTCACTTGTGAAATTTTTTAATATCATTAATAATTTCAGACCTGCGCTCATATTTATGGGTTTAAATGCTTCCTTAGAAACTTTTTAAAATTTTTAATATCAAACATGGGGATTAGTAACAACATCTGGGTATTTAATTACAGGACAATAAGGAAATTAGTAAATTAGTAAATTACACCCAATTACATATAATTAGACTTACAAAAGTAATTGGCCTGTAATTACATACACAAATATTGGTTTTATATTCCATGTCTGGTATTAACAAATTGAACATTTTGCAAGGAAGCGTTTAAGCCAACAAGTGTGAGCGTAGATCAGAAATTTTAATTATATGACAAATTTCACAAGTGAATGATTGTGAAATGTACTTGACGCCGCCCATGTCTGTTATACATACATTTTAATATATATATACCAGACATGGGTAAATGCGGCCCAGAACGAACTTCGTGCTGCCCTAAACCCAAAGCCCCAAAGGAAGAATAACACAGAAAATCGTTTAGTAAATAAAAAAAAAAGTAAACAAATAAATAAATTATGAAGTGAGCAAGAATATTAAAGTTTACAATTATTTAAGTTCAAGATCATTTGTTTTTTGTTAAACAAAAAATTTCTTAATTCATAAAAAACATTGCACGATTTTTTGGATAACAAAAAACAAATTTATGATAAAAGATCGAAAAATAAACTTTTGGTTTTAATTTTTTAAAATTTAAAACTAGAACATTTCAAATAAATAAGTTTTTAATTTAAATTTTGCGAATTTTTTTTAATGATGAAGCTCACTTTTGGTTAAATGGATACGTCAACAAACAAAACTGCCGTATGTATGTTGAGACGCTGTATGTTAAGACTTAAAGAAATTAATAATAATTAAGGAGCAAAAAAATAAACGCTAATTAAGATCAGAATTTTGAAATATAATTAAAAATGGAGCATCAAAAGAAAATTACACTGCTCCTAATTTCATAGAAACACAATGAATCTGGAGTAAAAAAAGTGAAAATTCTTCCCAAGTTTCTGGCTTTTTTCCATTTAAACCCTGGAAAAAATAGTTTATTTCTCAATAATACGAAAATTGCATTTGGGAAATGGTACTTGTGAAGGGTGTTTTTTGTTCAGGTATAGAACTTTAAGTTGGCAACACTTTTTTAACTGGCGGACGTATTGTCAGCTGTCAAGTGATTTATGTTTAGTTTGGTTTGGCATTTCAACATGAATAGGCTGACGCCTGAACAACACTTCCAAATAGTGCAAATTTATTTTGAAAATCATGGTTCTGTTCGAAACACGTATCGCGCACGAATTTTGCGAATTTTGTTTAATGATGAAGCTCACTTTTGGTTAAATGGATACGTCAACAAACAAAACTGCCGTATGTATGTTGAGACGCTGTATGTTAAGACACCGTTGCATCCAAAAAAACTGACTGTTTGGTGTGCTTCATGGGCTGGTGGAATTATTGGTCCGTACTTCTTTAAAAACGATGCTGGTCAGAACGTTACAGTCAATGGTGACCGCTATAGAACCATAATTACTGACTTTTTCGTTCATCAATGGAACAACCATGATGTGCAGGAGCTGTGGTTTCAACAAGAAGGCGCAACATGTCACACAGCTCCTGTCACAATTGATTTATTAATGGAAACGTTTCGTAACCGCATATTTTCACGTTTCGGACCAGTGAATTGACCTCCAAGATCGTGTGATTTAACGCCGCTAGACAATTTTCTGTGGCGATATGTGAAGTCGCTAGTCTATGCCGATAAGCCCGAAAGGATTGACCACTTGGAGGACAATAGTCGCTGCGTTATTGCCAATATACGGCCACAAATGTTGGAAAAAGTCATCAAATTGAACCTCCAGATTAGACTACGTCCGAGCCAGCCGTGGCGATCATATGGAACAAGTCATATTTCAATTATAATGCCAGAAGATTATCTTTCGAATAAAGTCAATTTCATGTCAATTTAAAAAAATCATCTACTTGTGTATTCCATTTCAAAGTTCTATACCTCTATTAAAACACCCTTTAGTACTTTAATTTGGTAAAACATGTTGACGTGTTGTTTGCAAGATTTTCCCGAGATTTGTTTATTGATGTCTCTTGTATGAATGCAGATTTAATGAATCTCTTAAACACACTTTAACGTTTTTCGTTATATCCAATAAAAAAAGATGTTGATCTCCTTTTCCAAAAAACTGATTCATAAAATATTTTGCCATCGGTAAGGATCAGAATAAGGAAAGACCCATAATTGAAAACGTAAATACGTTAAATATTTTTTGTCCTTAAATATGAGTTTAGGAGAACAAAATTCTTAAAAAAAAAAAATATTCACCTTTTTTTCAGTGCGGATTTTTGTGGACTAGTTTAATATAGTGCGGCCTCCTGTAATATTATGAACACCATAAAAACTTTGTGCACCCTAAAAACTTAGTGGCGAAGAAAACCGCATAACCGTGTACATCAGATATAATCATGAAACAATTTTTGCAACAAATTTTTGCAAAAAAGTAAACAGAATATTTTATTAAATTATATTTGTCCAGGTGTTCAGAGTTAGGCAGACAAGGTAACGGAACTGATCGTCTTTAACTTGGTAAAATCCTGAACCAATCCTTGCTCTTGTAACTACCTAAGAAGATTCACGACATCCGACCCTCTGGGTCAGGTTGACACCGGGCAATGATATTATAGCACCCGCTATGATATTAGCAAATGTGAGCAACGTTTCATCTGTTCTTGCGCCAAGCAGATTACGGCACTATTATGGCTGGATAGTGCAATAGGGATGGTAGCAGAAGAACCATTTAAAGTCAACGGTAGCGCCTATAAGCTTCCAGGAAGCCTACGCCTGTTCTTAGTCATAAAGGAGTGTCAGGCTCCACTAAAATCTTCTTTGTCCTTACATGCATCGAAAAAATCCTGGCAAACTAGTCATCAAAAACATGAATATAACGCAAACAGAAAATAATAATCTCCCAGGAGGTCACAGACGTTTGTTAAATCCTCACGGTTTGGCGGAAAGCGCCACGTTTTAGAAACCTCTACAAATAAAAAAAACTGGAGGCCCTATGCTCCACAGGGAGTTAAGCGGAAATGAAGAAGAAGATATAAATAGTAAAAATTTACAACACTGTTTTAAAATTTAATGTTTTTATTAGCTAGCCAATTTGCAGTTATAATGCTAATAAAGTTTTTTAAAAATAAAATCAGTTTTAGATTCTGCGTCTTAAAAATCTAACTTTCAACTACTTAAAGAAACTCTAATTGTTTATTTCTAATAACAATACATGAATAATAATTGCATTTTTTCTAAGTCAACGATATATAAGTTAATATATAATCACATATTAATTAAGATAGTTAATATCATATATGGGCTAATATTTCGGATATATTTCAATTCATGATATCATACATTACCATATGTGAACGTTTTGTTTTGCGCGTATGAGACCATGTAAGCTTGAACACATTTCATACATGCAGATATGATACATGCAGATATAATATCATATATGGGCCAATATTTAGTATATATTTCAATCCATGATAACATACATTACCATAAATGAACGTTTTGTTTTACGCGTATGAGACCATATATGCTTCCACACATTTCATACATACAGATATGCTGATGCAATATATGCTCAGACATGGAATGATGCATGTTCATATAATACCATATATTCTCATTTTCACCTGGGATCTGAACATAAAAATATATATTCAACAAAAGTGGTCTTTAAGGTTGGTTTTGGAACATAAAACGACCAAATTTAGGAAAATTATTGAAATACACGTTTTAATGCTTGATAAACCATATTATGCAAAAATCGCGCTCTGAAAAAAATATCGCTTATAACCTTATTCAAGCAAGGCATTCAAATATTTAGAAAAATTATCGCTTTAAAAAAAACTATGGATTTCTATACTGTAGGAAAGTACTTTTAACACATTCATATTAATTCAAAAAAATTAGTAAAATAAGAAAGATCTTGCGATTTTGAAATTTTATCATAATTTTTTGCATGGATTATAATGAATGTTGTTGTTTGGAGTAAACAAATTAAGTAGCATGTGTACAAAGATCTACAATCGTTTCAAAACCTACCCGTCTCTGTTCTTTTAGTATGTAATTCTATATTTTTTTTTAACATACTTTTAGTTTTTATTTATTTACAATTTTTCATGATTTTTCTTTTTATAATGGAATATTTGTTTGTTTGATGTTTTTTCTATTTGCTTTTTTTTTGCTTTCTTTAGTTGTATTGAAAGATTTTTCTAAAAAATTTTATTGCATATTTATAGGAGCAATGACTATATGTATGCATATAAGAGATAAAGTAGAAAACATGTGCATGCATTGATTTTGTTTTGAAGTATTTATATGAAGATTTATTGATAAAGGAAAAGAAAGAAAAAAAAAATTGAACTAAATCGTAATAAACAACAAAATGTAGTAAATGCAGAGTCATAGGAACATGAATGTATATTTTTTGTTTGCTTAGAAAACTCTTCAACGATTTGTTGAAAGAAATTGATTGGTAAGATTATTTTTATTATTTCAGTGATTGTATGTAAAAATTGTTTAACAATTTTTGAAGCAGTCTGGATTTTAAGCGGCTTCTTTTTTATATATATACCGAGCATTGCAATAACTTTTTATATTTTTTTTGTACAAATTTCCTTGAAATATAATTACTTCCTAGTTCTTTTCATTTAATTATAAATAAGCAGTCAAAGAAAAATATAATATGTATTTAAAATCGGTTACTTCATAGTAGTTTCAGTTCAATCGCTGTAAAAATGGATAAATTTATAAAAATTTAAATTTTGGAAAATATTAATAAATTTTAAATATCATTAAATTATAGTTACTTTTAAGTTTTTTTTTTATACAATATATCCTAAACTACATATGTGTTCCGATTTTGTTTATAATTTTGTTCTATTAAAAGAAAAATTGCCCTTTAATCTTGAAAACAAATGTTTGATTTCATGTTTAAATTTAATAATTTCCCCAAAGACTACGCATGAGATAAAGTAATAAGTAAGATTGTAAGAAAATTTATTTTTACTATTAAATAAAATACAAAAAAATAATATAATTTACCCCAAGGACACAATTTCTTTAACTGTAAAAAAGTAAAAAAAAAAAATTTAAGAAAAAAACTACAAAAAAGATATAAAAACTAAACAGAGAACCAAAAACAAAAAAAAAGGAAAAAAAATGAACAGAAGAAACATTTTAAAATTAAAGAAAAAAATATATTATTTGCAAGTAACAAAGTAAGGAGCAAATGTAGAAAAAAATTTCAAACAGAACCCGAGGGCAAGGTAGCAAACAAATCGAAAGGGAACCTAAAACGAACATATTTGCCATGGCTGCTTTTGAAGAAAAAATATTTGGAATGAAAAATAAAAGTCTATAAACAAGGCTACTCAAATATACTTATACAAAAACCAAGCAACATTTTTTGAAACAAAATCTTCATGCATTCAGACTTATCAAAAAATAAAAAACAAATATATAAAAAATTTATTTAAACAAAACTTAAGTCAAAGTTTAAAAGTATTCTGAAAACATTTAAGACTCTATTTTTATAATTAAAATATTTTCTCTAAACACTAAAGTTTTTATATAATGAACTACCATTTATGTGGCAAGGCTGATATATTAAGCTAATTTTTTGTTACTTGCCACTTTGAGACAATGTCGGTTATTTGAAAAAAAAAAATATATGTATATTTTATAGTAGATATTACAATTAAAGTACTATTTGTATAGGATTTAAATTTTCTGGAACCTTTTTCCTGAAAGTTTGCTATGTTATCTCTACACATAACAAAATGAAAATAAAATTTATATTTATAATACAAAATTGCGTGACAAAACAGTAGCGCAAATGCGACGACATGTAGATATATATAAAAAAAAATTCTAAAAATAGAAAAACATTTCCAACTACATTTTATGGCATATTGTCAGGCGAGTTTTTTTTCTCCCAAAAAAAGGACAATTTAAAATTGCTTCTCAGAAAAAATGAACATGAGGATAAACAAGCGGCAACGACGACAACAGCAAACAACCCAAGTAGCTAAGAATGTCTTAACAAAAACCATTGAAGCAACAAATAGATTTTGAATTGTAACTAAAGTTTTCACTTGTAACTTTAGCCACAAAGTATGCAAAGACATTTTACATTTCAACATTGTATAAAGTTTTGTGAAAACAAAAAAAAAACTTTTGTATTTTTGTTTTCCAAAGACGCGGTCAAATTAAAATTTCATAAAATCGTTAAAATTTGTAAATGAAAAAAGAAAATCAGGAAAATTATTTTAGTATAAGTTATTGTTTTATGAATATTAAAGTAACCGTTTAAACAGAATTATATATAACAATATATTGTTTAATATAAAAAAAAATATATGATCATATAAAAGAGCTTATGTATCCAATATGTATTTATATATACTCGAGTAAAAAATTTATATACAGTTGAACCTCGATTATCCGGGCCTCTATTAACCGGGTTCATCTGTTAACCGGTATGCTGGTGGTTTGATTTATACCTCTATTAACCGTGTTTACCTCTGTTATCCGTGCTATTATTTTTTTTTCTCTATTAACCGTGATTCACCTCTATTATCCGTGCAGCACACATATTTATTTGCTCGTTTTTTTCTTTTCACCTACATACAAACAGTTAAAATTCGTTAAAAAATAAATAACATATATTAACCGTGTTTTCGATTATCCGTACTGAGTCCGGTCCCGTGCAACCCGGATAATAGAGGTTCAACTGTATATAACGATATATACCAGTAAACATTTTTCGTGTTTTTATAAGCAGGATAAAATAAATGCGCTGATGTAAGTGCTTACTATTTCATAATACTGAGAAGCAGCAAAAGAAACGAATAATTTTCGTATAAAAATAAACAAACAAAAATTTTGAGCTTACTGTTTTCCCTAACAATGATGCAGGTTGTAAGCAGCTTACCCTAATCCCTTATAAGGATGCAGGTTGTAATGCAGAAAGCTTCATGTAGTGGGTTATAAACGATCTGTAGCAATTTTCCCGAGTGAGTTCCGATTGTGTTTGCTGTTTTCGAGTATGCTATAAATAAGTAATTAGTCATTTAACTGTTTCTGAAGAGCTAGCACGTAGAGGCGGTAAAAAATATAAAATGATTATATTATATGTCAAAAATGTTAACAACAAAACATTAATGTCTGTAGAATTTTATGTAAAATAAATTATAAATGGTATATTCACGTTATTACTTTTAATTGTAGTTATATAGACATGAAATATGATTTAACTGCAAGCCATGAAATCACAGCTTTTTATAAGCGCTAAAATGAGCGCTTATTTGCCCAAAGTAATGCGTCCAAGTGGGAATTCGCTATATAAAAATCATAGCATATATAAGCTGGTTTGTAAGGGATTCTTTTTGACTTACTCCCCTTACAAACCTGCTTGCATGTAAGCAGCGTTTTTTACTGGGATTCTTTAATATAAAAATATATGATCATATAAAATAGCATATGTATCAATATGTATTTATATATGATGAATTTCATATCAAAACCGATATTCGTTGAAACCCGACCCCCTCGGAATTTGATGAAATTTTGCATACAGCTACATTTTACCTATACAAAGACAACCTCATATTTAGAAATTGCATTTTTGAAAATATGTGGGCGTGGCAAGGTATCGAAGTTTTTTAAAAAATCGCGATAGTACTTTCATGTTGAGATTACTACGGAATGGCTGAACTGATTTCAAAGATTTTGATACCATTAGAAAGGCATTTCAATTAGCTTTTGAAAACATACACTGTAAAAATTTTATATTATACTGAAAAATTATAGCATTGCAAATAAAAACCAAATTCAAACGGCGAAAGACCTTTATCATTGGGCTTCACAAACTTATAAGACCTCCATAGAAGTTGCTTATGCAGACGCTGACGACTATAACAAAACAAAAGAAGAGCTATTTTAAAGGTATAAAAATGCTACAACTGTTACAGGAACTCAAAGCTTCAATTCTTTAATACCTTTAGATGAAACTTCACTAAAAGTTAGCAAATATTCCGAAAGTCAACAGTATGCGCAAAATTATATATTAAATCTAAAAAAAAATAAAAAAAAAAAAATTACAAAGGTTAAGTCCATATTTTGGGGGTGTCTGAAAAATTTGATAATACGATTCTTGTTCTAATCTATTAGAATTACAAAAAATTCTGTATAACTTTCAAAGTATAGCTACTTCACTTTTATTTGTCGCACAATGATATCAAATAAAAGGAAGTTAACAAGAGATGCATTTACTTAAAAAAATTTAAAAAAAAAAAGAAAAAAGAACGTAATTTTAGTTTTAGATATGTTGTATATATTAAATAGACCCTTCTAAAAAAATACTTTTTTGGAAAAAAACACTTGGCCTTTGAAGTGTTTTCCCAGTTTAAAGTTTTATTTTGGCAAAAAAAAAATATCAGTGTAAAAATTTCGAAAGCTAATTGAAATACCTTTCTAATGGTATCAAAATCTTTGAAATCGGTTCAGCCATTCCGTAGTAATCTCAGCATGAAAGTACATGTTATCGTGATTTTTCAAAAACTTCGATACCTTGCCACGCCCACATATTTTCAAAAATTCAATTTCTAAATATGAGGTTGTCTTTGTATAGGTAAATGTAGCTGTATGCAAAATTGCATCAAATTCTGAGGGGGTCGGGTTCAAAATGTGCCTTTTTTATAGATTTTGATATGAAATTCATCATATAATAATATTTTCAAAATGTTTTAATAAAAAAAATTCATGTATAAGCACATCCAATCATGTATAAAAAAATACTTTTCTGAATTTTATATATGATAAATTTTATAAAATTTTTATAAAATTTTTTAGAACCCAATACATAATTATATATAATACAAACATCGAAAATGGCTTCTGTCATTTTAGACGTACTTATATATAATCCAAAACTAAAAATTTTCCTAAGTCAGTTTCTATGTAACTATATATACTTTCAAAATCGGAAACTATTTATGGGAAACAATTTTGCGAAATCGATTTCCGTTACGAATAACATACAATTTTCAATATTGATAAAAAAATGTTAAATTCAATTAAAATGTTTAAATTTGTTTAAACCGAAAATTTTATGTCGCCAAAAACTATAAATAAATATAATAGAAACAAATGTGAAGCATACATTTTGTGTTTTGAACCCGTTTTATCGAGGTCAAATATATGTAACTTAGTATATTTTAATTTAAATATATTTGAATTACTATGTATCTAATAATATCAAATATAATATAATTAGATGTTAATTTAGCGGTATAAAACTCGAATAGAAGTAAATATTTTTTATGAAATTGTATCTTTTTAAATATAATTAGATCCAAAGTGATACAATTTAATAGAAACATACATAAACATATAATTTTATATAAACTTTTTTACTCGGGTAGTTAAATTTTTTGGAAGCAAGTTATTTAACTGATACATTTCTGAACCAGAAAAAGTTTTCAATAAGTTTAACTTTTAAACGACATAAACAATATAATCATTCCAGAGATTTTGCCACCTATAATTTAATGATTTAAAAAGAAATTTTATTGAGCTTTATGTAGTCATATCCATTTTTATCGTATTACATTTCATCCGAAATATGAGTCCATATAATTATATATGTTTATATGGGTTTAGATCTAATCTAATGCAATTAGATAAATATCCAGTACAATTTAATCCGAATTATGGCCCAATAGAATTGTATTAGATTGTATCAGTTTTGTATCTAATTTTATCAGTTTATATCTAAACTGATACAAATATATATAATTATATAAAAACCACATCTGGAAAAAACCTGGCACAAGTTTCATAAATTTTCGTCCAATATAACAATTATATCATTATTAATGAAACATTTCATAACCAACAAGAATTATAAGGGCCATTTCATGGTCTCCATAAATTTTGTCTACACAAAAATAATGAAGTCCTTTCTAATACAAAATATGACTCATACACTCAGGGAACTGCTGTAAATAATTGTATTTGTTTGAATAAAGATACTGTATTATTTTTAAGTGAAAAAATTGTAGAAAAAATTTCTTTTTTAACTACAACTTCAGTTCATTTAAAAAACAAACTACATAAAATTAATGTATTACGATTTTACATTTATTTTGTACAGTATTTATTTTTTATTTTTTTAAATAAAACAATAAAAATAAAATAAATATTTCTGTTTTTTTTACTGCATATGTGGTTCATTTTTACTACAATTGTGGTAAATTTTTTGAACAGTAAAAAACAAATAACAATGGTAATTGAATTCACTGTAACGTAAGTCGTCCTTTATTCAAGTGAAATTTCATTTGTTTTTACACTCATAACAATTCATGATAAAAATAGGAAAACAATGTAAAAAACAACGAAATCTTTTGTAACATGAACACATTTTCATTTATTTAACAAAAATTTTTGGTTATTTTGGCATTTTTTTTTTTTTTTATTTTTACGAATGGATTATTATTATCAGTGTATCTACATTTTCAGTGGATACATAGTAAATACATATATTATCGTTAAGTCCATAAAAAATATTAACCCTTAAATGCATGAGGTCAGCACCCGGTATGGAGACCAAGCTACCCTTATGTATAGTCGATTGCTGAACTCGAATTGCGCATTAACTTTCCTGGGAAATGAACCGTTTTCACGGAAAAGAGGAAAAACAACGATTATTGATGTGTACCATATATGGTACACTATGCATTGTATACATATAACTAATACAATATATAAAATTTGATCCAAATTCATTATAATTAGCTAAAACTAATTGCAATTTACTTACCACTACTTGAATAATAGGGGGTACAACCAAAATAAGGCCCTATCACCACGCTGTAGCCGATGTTGTGCTGAAACCAAAAAATGTTTCCTCAGGTCATTTCGGAACAAAAACGTTCCGCGTCGAAGCCGATTTCTGAAAGTCCTTTAAGATTTTTTTTTTTATTTTTTCAAAATTTTTTATTTTTTCAAAATTTGTAATTTTTTAAAAATTTTTTATTTTTATACTTTCAGCAATAAATTACAATATTTCGCAAATTTGCATAAGACAGCATAGGTAAGTCGCAATATTTTATCACGATTAATTGAATTTATACAGAATATTATTCAATATTTAATGGAAAAACTTATAAAAACTTTTCGCTTTTCGCTAGCAGAATCGTATATCAGACAAGGCATAACTGCATGGGGAAACGCAACATACTGTAAATCACTACAACAAACCCAAAACCGAATATTTAAAATTTTACAAAAAAATCAACGATACGTGACAACCCACAACGCACATAATAATATACAACTTCAAAACAGAAACACCGATCAAAGCACCAACATACGTAGCAACTTTAATATAAATATCCACAACAGCACTAATACCAACATAGAAACAACTGTCATTAACAACATCAACAACAACCCCAGTAGCAACTGCAATAATATCAACAACCGTGTAAACAACCCCTTGGACAACAACACCTATGATGAGAACAACGTCAAACGAAATCTTCAAATGCTCAGCATTGAAAACATTTACTACACCACAGTGCTCAATGAGTTCTACAACGACTCGAGGTTTTTAACCGCAATAAACCATGGACATAATACCAGACTTAGATCAGAAGGCAGATTTAAAGTTGCAAAATTTCACAACAAATACGGAGAAAACACACTCGCAACAACTTTACCAAGGCTCATGAATATGCTTCCAGCTAATTTAATGAACATTAAAAATATCCATAAAAGAAAACATCTTATAAAACAATTTTCATAAATTCGCAATGAATAAATAAAATGAATTTCAAATATTTTTTTTTCTTCTGCAGACAAGCCTAATGGCTTCGCGGAACTAGAATTAAGTGAAAATGTACATTTTATTATTGATAAAATCTTTAAATCAAAAAAAAAAAAAAAAAAAGAATCGGTGTGTTACCATTTCACCCAAAAAAAAAAAAAAAAAAAAAATTTATTTATCATTTAATGAAAATATAAAGAAAATATTTTTATTTTTTTAGAACTTACTGATCCCAAACTTAATTGCATTTGACGCGGAACCTTTTTGATATTTTCAAAAATTGTAAAAAGTTGTATCCCTATTAAACTTTTTTTTTCACTTTTGAAATTCACTTTTGAAATTTTGTGCAAAAAGTGCATACTCCCACTTTGGCAGCTTACTAACAATTAAACCAATTGTAAGTGAGCTAAAGCGATATTTTTATGAAGAGTAATGTTGTTTTGTAACGGTATCACTATTTAGTTTAATTAGCGGAATTGTCGTAGGATTAAATGCATGTACCATATATGGTACATTATGCATTTAAGTTACGGCATACATTTTTTTTAAGTTTTAATGCACATTAGTGTATAACTTTCTTGGTTACCATAAACAAACGAGCGTTTGATATATTGTTTAGCCTAACAAACGAGAGTTTGATTTTTTTTTTTAAATCAAACACGCGTTTGATTTAGTCGATAGCCTACACAAATTTTCATATTTTTTACGTTTCCTGGGTTTGCAAATGCAAACGGTATGATTGTCCTTCCTCCGTTACATATTCCTTTCTCAAACAACCAATTTTGGACTAAATTTACTCCACAAGTATTTTAAAAGTGTTCCTTATATCGTCGTTAAGCAACTTTTGCTAGCACTTTTGCAAAAAAAAAAAATCAAAACTTTTTTTCGCCAAGAAACACCAACTACGAACTTTTCAATTGCTGACGGGGAATTAAAGATCCCATCCAAATTTTTTTTTTTATATTTTTCCAGTATTCAGTTGATTAATATGCTTGCATTTGAGTGCTTTTACTTCAAACAATTAGCAAAATAGCGATTTATCTGGACATATCACGAGAAAAAAAGACATTATTTTAAATTTTCAAAAATGCCATTTTCGATTTGTGTGTTCTGTTCATATTTTTTTTTTCTATTGCACCAAACCAAAAATAATATTTTATTTTGGAATTTTAATGATATGAGCCATAGTCACTGATCAATCTTGTTGGATATATCGAAAAACGTCAAAATATTTGGATCACTCATAAAATTTGTATTTTTTTTTGCGATAGTTTTGTGATATATTCTTACTTAACTGCAGCCAAAGGTTTAATTGCCCAAAGATAACAGAGTGGTCATGAAAAGGTTAATATTACAAACAGAATTTTGTAAATTTCTTCTGTGTACTGTACATCAATCACAAATATTCTTCTTAAATTATATTACAATATCAATATTTTATATAAAGTTTTGTTATGAATTTAAAAACATGATATTTTAAACTTCATCTTTTTAGCAGAAGAATTTGCAGCTTTTAACTAAAAACATAACCACAAAATAACACTTTGTTTTTTCATATCATCTCAAACTTATCGCATAATGTTTCAAACAAAATTCACAGACAACACCAAAAAAACCTCAGCTAACTTGAAAACAAATTAATAATTATTTAGTCTGAACATTTCCAAAGAAACATACACATAATACTATATAGTCATTGATAAGGGGAAGATTCTTGAAAACAGGAAAAGACAAACTTTTTTATATTATACTAAGCCAAAAAAAAAAAAAAAGAAAACAGAAACCTAAATAAAAACTTACCTTGTTGCTAAATCTCGATGAACAAAATTCATTTGTTCCAAATATTTCATTCCCGATGTAATTTGTGTAGCTATATAGACTAGGCAGCCATAGCTGTGTGGGTGATAAAACGACATATAACCGGAAGTATGTAAGGGAGAGTAAAGGGAAAGGATCACATAGGGAGAGATGGATGTTATTTAAAGTACCAAAAGGATAATAAAATATCATATGGATGTTAAGGGATTTGGAAAAAATAGCAAAACACACAACCAAACACAGTAATAGCAGTCAACATTAGCAGTAGTTTACACATAAAATTGAAGCAATAGAAGAAACAGCAGCAGCATCAGTACAAGTTAACAAAGTTTGTACATCCGTTAACAGCAATAAATACGAGTGTGTGTGTGTGCATGAGATTTTATAATGAAGCGTAGTTTGAAAAATATAATGGTCGTTTTGTAGTCAACGTAGTCGTTCATTATTATTGTAGTAGTGGTTGGTAGTAGTATAAATGAAATCAACACGAGACCGGAAGTTTAACAAAAAAAAAAAAAAACTCAGCAACCAGCAACACCAAAGCAACCATGAAGAGTAAAAATTGTTGTAAGTAGCACAAGTTGATTGTAGCATTAGCAGCAGTTACAATATGCATCCACAATGGCATCATTGTAGTTGGTGTTTAACGTCATCACCATCGTTCGTCGTCGTCGTCGCCACCGTCATTATCATCATTATGGACGTTGTCGTTTTGTAGACGTTACCGGAAGCAAGATAAAGCGTGTAAAAATACGAAAATGTAGAAGTCATATAAAATAGAGAAAGAAAAAGGAAATATGTACATAAAATGAAATGAGAAGTTTTTTTTTTTTTTTTGTATTTATATTCCAAAACATGAAAAAGAAACGCAATTTTCTTGTGAAAAGAATAGTAGTGATAATATATAATGCGTTATATTTTTTCTCCACAGTAAAAACTTTTCTTGTTTTGCCAAAAATATTTAGTTTTTTCTATACAATTTTTTAAACATTTTACCCACCTTAACGTTTGTTGTTTCATCATCGTCTGCTGCAGTCCATTATTTGTTTCAGCTATATGTTCTTGTAGAAATTGATTTAAATCACCCAGACAATCACTATAATCTAAGACCATACATATGGGTTCATCACGCAGACAGGCGCCTACCAAAGGCGCCACATTTGCATCTTTTAAACGTGATAATTGTTTGGCTTTTAAGCGAAATTCTTTACGCATATGTTCGGCTGCACCAGGTCGTAATGTAGCAACAGCTACTAAATTTGTGCTGTAAGATAAAAATAAAAGAAAAATTATGTGTTAATACATGATTCGAAATAGAAAAAGTAGGTGTCAGAGTTATCAGCTTTGAAGACTACTTTTCCCGACAAGTCTTTTTCCTGAAGAACTTTACATGTATAAAATGATGCTTATATGAGGGCGTTCCCAAAATTAGCCGACCTAACGTTTAGATGAAGCCAGTGGTTTGCACAAAATTGCTTTGTTGAAAAGTGGCAAAAAAACATATGTTTAAAGTTTCAAGGCACCACGTTGTTTACTAGTTGTGCTTTGGTAAAAAGTGGCAACCTTGTAAAACATATATTTTAAGTTTCAAGGCACCACGTTGCTTAATAATTTTTTTGGAGCCATCAAATGTAAACGATCTTATTGAATTTGTAAACATGAAAAAAATTGGTCACCGTTATGTAATTCAATATTTTCATTGGAAAGGTCTCAGTCCAAACAATATCAAAGCCGAGCTAGATTCAACTCTGGGGGAGTCTGCTTTGCGTTCACGACTTAAACGTGTTTAAACGATTTTAAAAAATTAAAACCAAAAGTTTATTTTTTGATCTTTTATCATAAATTATGATGTGAGCAAGATTATTCAAGTTCACGATCATTTGTTTTTTGTTAAACAAAAAACCGTGCAAACCATACGACCTGCCAAGAGGAACACCGTAGTGGTCGGCCAGTTGAGGTGACCACGCCAGAGAAACGGTTAAGAAAATCTATAAAACGGTATTGGATAATCGTCGATGCGTGATTTAGCTGGAATGATAGGCATTTCAAAAAGTGCTATACATCGCATACTGACCGAAAATTTGGAGATGTGTAAGCTGTGTGCAAGATGGGTGCCGCGTTTGCGCACAATATTACAAAAACAGCATCGTGAAGATGTTTTAATAGAGTTTTTGGCGATGTTTCACTACAATAAGGCCGAGTTTTTGCATCGATTCGCTACCATGGATGAGATATGGGTTCACCACTTCACACCTGAGACAAAGGAACAGTCAAAGCAGTCGACTGGAATGGGAGAATCGTGTCCAAAGAAGACGATTACAGGCAAGGGCATGGCGTTTGTTTTTTGGGATGCGCGTGCAGATACATCTACCATTTCCATCGTCATTTTTAGTAGAAACTGGATTTAGTGTCATTAGTGATTTGTTATTAAAAAAAAAGAAATCGTCTGGAAATCACAGAGACTTACGATTAAAATTAACAAAATTAGAACCTGATTTAAAAATCCTTCGCAGAATGCACCAAGCTCAAGGATCTCATTAATTTTTAGAGTATTTATTATAAGTTCTATCTTTATAACAAAAATATATGTACATACATCCATTGAATTAAACTAATTGTTAGTTGTGTTTTTTATTTAAAGTACTCTCTATTGTATAGAAAAAAATGAGGGGGGATATGGAAAATTTGTTTAGCCCAAAAGTGGGGAACGGCCCAAAATAGGTTGAGAAATAATGATTTAAGGGATGAAATTAAGGGAAAAAGGCCGCATTTGGCGAAAAGAAGAGGGTTGTTTCATCAATACAATGCACCAGTTCCCACATCCACTATTGCGTTGGCCACAGTCAGTGAATTAAAGTTCTAATTTAGAATTTCGAATTTAGTTCCCTTATTATTTCCTAGTTCCAAACTTGAAAAATTGGCTCGTTGGTAAAATATTTGCCAACAATGTAGAGGTGGAGTCTGCGGTTAATGGCTATTTTAAGGATCTAGACAGTTCGTACTAAAAAGATGATATCGAAGCTTTTGAATATTGCTGTATCGAGCTAAAAGGAGATTATGCTGAGAAGTAAACAAATTTTTTCCCAAATTTGTTGTATTTTCTTTGTTAAGTCGGCTAATTTGAGAACCGCCCTCGTACAATTTTTTTTTTTGTATTTAAACATTGCAAATTTTTGGCAGTTTTTGTGACTTCGGTCATAATTAGGTAATTTAGGACGTGTGGGTGTGGTCGTATAATTTAAGCAACTTTAACGCTTCTTTATGTTGTTTGTAGAGAATATACACTCAGAAAACAGTCTCAGTTGTAGCCATCGAATTTGTTGTCAATCGAATTCTGGCGGTTACGATAACTATCGTAATGTTAAATTATATTCTTAGTCGTGAAAGCTAATATTCAGTTGCCCAACCCAATATTAAATTCCAAATAAATATTATAACGAGCCACAAAATTTATTGAAATTAAAAATAACACTTTTTTTTCTGGTATTGAACCGTGGCCTTCAGGTTAGTAGCCGCCTGTCGAACTGATTGTATCACAATAACTTTTAGTTTTCATTGTCAAAAATTTCATTGCCCAAAAATAAAATTACAAAATATTGAAATAAGCTAATATGATTAAAAATTACAAAAAAATGGCAAAAAGCAAAACTGCCAAATTTGTATTCTCTGCCTCTTACATTGGAGTTCGGAAAATAATGTTTAGTTCGGACAATAATGTATGTCACATTGTACAAAACCCACAATTTTTAAACGGCTTACTTTTAGTATTGCTGACCGTATTTAAATAAATTTTGTGAGGTCATCGGAAATTGGGAAATTTCAAATTTCTTTACCTTGGCTATTGTTGGACACATTTGACGAAAAGTTGGCTCGGCTTTTACTAACAACACTACTAAATATTGAAGTGGTTGTATAGGAACTAGGGGGAGTGCCACCTGTCATACACTTAGAATACGCTATAGGTAAAGACCACTTTAAATGTAGTTAAAAATAAATGAAATTTCACTTAAAGAAAGGACGACTTACATTTCAGTAAATTCAACTAATATTGTCATTTGTTTTTTAGTGTTCAAAAAATTACTAACAATTGTAGTAAAAATGAACCACATGTTAGTAAAAAATAAACAAATCTTTTTTTATTATATCCTTTTTGTAAAAAACAAAAAAACTACTGCAAAAAATTAATGTTAAATCATAAAACAGTAATTTTATGTGGTTTGTTTTTTTAAATGAACTATAAGGTTAGTACAAAAATTTAATTTGTTCTACAAATGACTGACATTTACATTAAAAATAAAGAAACTGTTTTGCAACCCAAACAACTACATATTTTTAAAGCAGAAGTTTCCTGCGTGTACTACTTCAAATTTTGAATTGTTTTACTTCATAGTTTTAATTGCTATTAATGTAAAATTGGCACAACATCTAGCTTTTCTAAAACTTCAAGTTCTGATGAGATCTTTAGCTAGATCGATATACTAGTATCAACCTAGCTAATATGTTTGATTTGCTTTATTTTTGCAAATATACGGAGGTTGAAAGCTCATATAAACTGAAAATAATTTGTAAACAACATTTTTAGCTATTGGACAAAATTTGGAGGGATATGTTAAGCGGGCTTGGCACCTGAAAAAAAAACGATGTTTTGGGTTCTTTTGAATGTGTTAATAAGATATATGAAAACGGACAACAGTGATGGCACAAGCAAGCCTATTGTCCAAAATTTTCTATACAAATTTTTGGACATGATATTGATTTAAGTATATAGGCTGGTATCACTAAATTAACTACGCTAGTTGAAAGGGTACATTATTGAATGGGTTTCCAACAGGACAAAAATTGCTATATATCCTCCCTGGCAGTGAAAAGGAGGGACTTACAAAGATTGTCATATGAACATTGCCAATCAACATCAAAATTGTATATTTACTCTAAATAAATATAAAATACTACACTACTATTTCAATTAACTTATCGTAAAAAATTCATTTCCACCTTTCAACTTTATCATTTTCATTCCCACTTCCATCAGCAATTCAATCTCTATGTTTATTAAAATTTGTGGTTTTGTAAAAATTAAAATAACAACCAAAAATAGTTGAAATAAAAATTTAATGGAATTTTTGATTACTAGCAGACAGTTAAAAGTTTTTATTTGTTCGCTACATCCCTTACCAAACTTGTCTAAAACTCTTCAAATATTCATCATATATGGATGATGTTGCCACAAAAAAACTTTAACAATTGTTTTTTTTTTGAACCCGTCTTTCTGCTTAAATTATATATGAAGGAAGAACTTCTTAATTGTTTTAAGGTATTGTGGTTTTATATCATCATCAAATAGTTGAAAAGATAAATCTTTTGTAGGATAAAATATTTAATTGTATATTTTATGACATTTTATAACTTTTTTTTTAAATATTTCTTGGTTGGCATGTGTATGAAAAAAATGAGGTTTTATTTTTTTGATAAGTTGTTAATACTTCAAATATGTTGTATTTGATTTAATGTCAACTTATCTCATAAACATATAAATATCTAAAGAATTTTTATTTATAAAGTTTTTATTTAAAATATTCGAATAGTTTACAGAGACATTTTTTGATTTGTTGATGTCATTAAAGTTTTTTTTTGGTTTTGTTTTTATTTAGTTTATTGATAAAGTTTTTGTGGTTAAAAAAAAAGTTATTTTTACAGGTTGGATTTATTATACGGCAAAATATTTTATAAGTCATAAAAATGTTCATAACATTTTAAATATTTTTTTTATTATTTTGTTTATTTATGAAAGTTAGTTTTTATTTACAAAAACTTTTGTGATTCTAAATTTGGAGTAGATAATATTATCCTCCTAAAAGTAGGCAACATTTTATATCTTTGAATCAGCCCTTAATTGTATACCACATTTTATATTTTTTTTAATACCCCTAAAAGTATGCTTTAAATATTTTACCTCCCCCCAAAACACTATATTAATATTTCAGGACAACTATTTTGTAATTTTGTTCAATTTAAAACAATTTTATCAAACTTTTTCACAGGAAGTAAATTTTAAGCTCATATAGTCCTATTAACTTCAAAGTATTTAAATATTTAATTAATACCGGAAACTTACATTTGCCACCAACACCATAGTAAATTATTTAAACAGAAAATGACATACACTCATACATTTAAAAACCAAATATGACTGGCTGTGTCTATATAGAAACGAACTATAAAATCACCACAAAACATTACTGTGACTACTATAAGTTTTTGTGTCCATATGTACAAATTTTGTTTTTTACCCCTGAGACTTTCAAATAACATGATAGAATAAACATTAAAAATTATTACACATTAAATGTCTGAACATATGCAAAAAACTACACAACAATTTCCAACGACATGGACATGGAAAACTAAAAGTAATAATTAACATGATTATACACCTCAGAACTATATATTTAAAATCATTGCAAAACTCTGGACTCTTTTTCTTCTATAAACATTTCAACTGTCACCTGCATATTGTATCGAGTGCAGTTTGTACAAGTTTGTTTGAGTTACAATGTTCACAAATGAGAAAGCCAAAAGTCATTTACATATTGAGTTGTATTATTGAAAATAATAGTAATTGAACAAGGTATCTTAACAAATGGATAAAATTATTCTGTTCATTTGTCTAGGACAGAAGTCATATTGTACACCATTTTCAATATAATATATTTGATTTAAGATTTTTTTTTTAATGATAAATATTTAAATTTAAAATATTTCTATAAATTGGCCATTGTTGGGTACATATGACAAAAACATTATGAGTATCTGAACAAGCTCGAAAAACTAATCGTGGTGATGTCTGATGAATAATCAAATACAATTTTGTGGCGATTAAATCGTTTGCTTCGCTCGTAGAAATAAACCTTTAAAAATAGCAAAAAAAGCTACTAAAAATTAGTTAGAAACTACCTTGCAAAAAAAACTGCTTAAAGTTGCAGAATTTTTTACTATATATTAGTAATATAAGAAAAGCAAAAATTAAATCTGTTGAATTTACAAAGTATTAGTTATATTTAAGATAAGTTTTAGTTAATTGAAAGAAACAAAGTAATGTGCTAAAATCAACATATACATTTCCTAAATATTAGTAGACAAACAAAAACTCGTTAAAAATGTGAAATTTTTAAAGTTTTTTTTTTTTAATGTGAATAAAAGTCTGCCCTTTGTTTTACCAAAAACTTCTGTTGATTTTAGCAAAATAAACTTTTACTTGACTTTTCCAAATTTAAGGTAAATATAGCAAACATTTTGTTAATACTCGTATTACAGTTTTTGTTAGCTATTTTGAGTCTACAAATATTTAGTAAGCGTTTTTGCTAATTTTACAGAGTAATATGCTATTTTCAATTAACTAAAACATCGATTATAACTAAAATTTGTAAATGTAACAGATTTAATCAAAATGAAAATTATTCAAGTTCGAGGCCATTCTCTATATTTCTTTATTAGGGCATTGTCCTAACAAATAAGCTACAGAGTTTTTGATTAATTGATTACTCTCAGGAATGTGTTGATAGATCTATTTCGGGAATTTGCTAGGTTCGCATCATCAGAACACATTTTGAAAGAAGTGACAATCCCATGCAAAACATCAAACATTCATATAAACTAGTTTTCTCACCAAATGAGAACTAATATTGAGCTCGAAATAAAAGATTATCGTGTTTGCTATGTGCACCAGAGAACGGTTTGAGTGCCATATTTCATGCTTTTGAATGCAATAACAAAAAATGAGTACATTGTTGTCAACTCACATCATTTCAATAAAGTAACAATCGACAGAATTGAGAAAAGTGAGTGTAACGAAAACCATGCATTGCATTGCTTGTCTAGTGTTAACCTCACTTAACACTCACGAAAACAACAAAAGAATAAAACGTTAACAAATTTTTTTGTGAAACATATTACTGTATTAAGAAAATTAAAAAATTTTATACATATTTCATGTTTAATAAAACTAAAAAAAAATTATTATTATAGCTACAGGTCAACGAATACTACGCTAATGTTGTGATTGATTTCATGTTATTCATGTGTTATCATTTCATTTCATTGTCTGACATGTAACGGCATTACTAAAATGAATCATAAAAATGCATTCAACAAAAACAATAAATGTTGTTGTTGTTGAATAAAGCAATGCAAAAGCAATGAATGTATGAATGGACAACAAAAACGAATGGTCTCATTCTGTTCTCTGATGTGCACCCTCTACCTTTGGTAGATATATAATACACGCTTTTTGTTTTTTTCTCCTATTACACTTGTTTTTTATTTTTAAACAAAATGTAAGGGGTAGTAAACAAGACCGTACTTTGTCTTTTATACAAGTTTGATATAATTTTCATTGAAAATAAAAATTATGTTTTTTCGACCTTTAGTTGTGCAATGAAAATGAACTTGAATAATTTTCATAATTTTTATTTTTAATAAAAATTATATCAAACTTGTTAACAGATTTATTTGGCTGTTCTTATATTATTAATATTTAGCAAAAAAAAATGCTAAATATAGCAGTTTTTTCTGCAATGTCATTTTTAAATAATTCTTAGTACCTTTTTCTGCTATTTTTACAGTTTTTTTTTCTATGAGTGAAGTGACTATAAAAATAATTTGATTATGACTATACAATAATGTACCATACATGGGAACTAATAATATTTAAAAATTATGTTAAGTGTTTTCTATTTTTAAGCATTTATTAAAAATAGGTTTTTTAACAACAACTCTAATTGCTCAAATTTTAATAATTGTATAAAATGGCTTATTTTTAATAACATTAAAAACGAATTCATTTTCATTAAATTTTTACAAAATATCACTAATTTTTATGTTAGAAAGTGTTTTGCAACCGTCAGATAATGACAATCGTAATTAATTTTTTATATTAATTACTGTAGAATATTTCTTTAGTTAGTCTCTTTACAGGAAGAAGAAGAAGAAAAACATTTTATTGAAAAATTTTTTTTTTAAAACTTCTAATAAAACGTAAAATTTTTTTAATTATAAAGAGTATGTTATATGTCTTCATCGAAATTGAGATACTATTTTCACTTCACCGGTCTTTCTTATAATTTTAAATATTTTTTGTAAAAATGCTTAAAAAAATCAAAAATAGTTTTTTTTTAAATCTTTTTATTGCAAGCCAGGAACTACAAATTTTCTAATTTTCTCTAAGGTCAGTAGCTGTTAAGACTTAAAAGTTTAATATCCATTTTTAAGGCATTGTTATATCGATTCGCTATCAACGTTATAGGTTTGTAAAAATAGGAACTGGCTAGTGTTACCATTACTATTAACGAATTGGGAATCCAACATGTATACTAATATTTAAACACAATATATTCTAGTTGATTGTTTTTCTATTAGATTTTACATTGCATGGAACCTGTATATTTGTTGGAAGAAAATAGAAAATTGTTCACATTAAAAAAGAAAATGTAGTAATTTTCTGCATATTTAAATTTTTAGAAGTTCGAAAAGTCCTTGATGAAAAGCACAACAAATTTGTCCCATCAAAAATTTTCCCATACGTTCCTAACCAAATAGGCATGTATTACTTATCGACTTACTTATTTCTAATACTTCTATTCTAATACTTTAATACGTTTTCAAAAAAGTGCTTTAAAAAATGTAAACAATTTTATTTTTAAATTAATTATATGGCAACATTGAAATCATAGTTTTTGAACTTTTTTTAAGAACGCTTTTTACTGCGTCATTATATCTACCTCCTGTCAAACATGATTGGTCCTTAAACTTAGGTGTTGCTTTAAAGCAACGGTATTTTAAAATATGTTTAAAATAGTCCGAAAGAAATAATTCAAATTGTTTAAACTTTGTTCACATAGATTTCTCTTATTAACTCATTATGGACCAAACGTATTGTTTTATCCCCTTACCTTTAAACGGCTATATTTCTCTTACTGATTATATATAATTAATTAATGATTAATAAATAATTTCTAGAGTTGCAAAATAATTATTTAAACAAATCGTATTTTGCCGTTTTTTGATGAGACCTTTTCCCAAAAATGTTTTTAATACAAGTTTGATATAATTTTTATTAAAAATAAAAAGTATGTTTTTTCGACCTTTAATTGTGCAATGAAAATTATTCAAGTTCGAAGCCATACTCTATATTTCTTTATTAGGATATTGTCCTAACAAGTAATCTATAGAGTTTTTTGTTTTCAAATTTATTATTTGACCCTTTCAGAAATGTGTTGATAGATCTATTTCGGGAACTTTCTAGGTTCCATCATCAGAACACGTTTTGAAAGCGGTAACAATCCCATGCCAAACATCAAACATTCATATAAACTAGTTTACTCACTACATGAGAACTAATATATGATCTTGAAGTTAAAGATTATAACCATTGATCAAAAATAAATTGAAAACTTGTTTGTTATGTGCAAGGTCCACCTCTGGTTGATATTCAATTCACGTTTTTTATTTTTTTCTCTCTTTTGCACAATTAAATTAAAGGTCGAAAAAAACATAATTTTTATTTTTAATAAAAATTATATCAAACTTGAATTAAAAAATTATTTTATCTTTAAAGATGTTGAATACAAAATGATGCTTTCAGTAGCAATTCACGACTATAAAGCCATGCGCTTTATCAATAAAGAAGTCACATATTGATTTTAGAAAAGTTTATCCTTAAAGAAATTTTTTTTTTGTTTTTTTTTTTTAATGGACTTGTTATTGCCAAAACGGTAAGGAAAAAAGAAATTTTAAAAAAATTAAATCACAAAGACATTGCGACAAAATCAGTAGGTATATTATACGGGGGAATAAAATTTTAGAAACAACATGGTTTTTCTTAAAAAGTTTTGATTGGATTTAATACTTTATTAAAATTAGTGGAATTTTTTTATTTTGACGTTTTTGATCAAAAATCGGTATAGAAGCGGGCTATGGTAATGAAACTTTTACTGAGGCCTTTCTCGCGAAACGTAAGTAAGTAATTTCAAAAGAAATCCGTTAAAACTTTCTTAGAAGTTTGTATTTGAAAAAAAAAAACGAAAAAAGTTGAAAAAGGTGAAAAAAAATGTTAATTTTACATTTTTTGTCAAGAGTAGCGGTAGAAGTGGGCGTGGACGATGAAAACTATACTACGATCTAAGTTAAGGTCCGAGGATTATTCATGCCAAATTTGAGGGAAATCCGTTGAGAATTGCAAATTTGTATAGAGAACAGAACAAACAGAAAATGAGTTTTATATATATAGAAAGTGGAATTTTTTGGTTTTGACGTTTTTGATCAAGAGTCGGTATTGAAGTGGGCTGTGGTAATGAAACTTTTACTGAGGCCTTCCTCGGGAAACGTAAAATATATGTGAATAATTTCAAAAGAAACCCGCTAAAACTTTCTTAGAAGTTTGTAGTCGAAAAAAAACAAAAAATTTGAAAAAGGTAAAACAGTTTTAATGTTACATTTTTATTTCAAAAGTAGTATTGAGGTCCGAGGATTGTTCATGTATTGTATGTATTGTTTTGTATAGAGAACAAACAAACAGAAAATGAGTTTTATATATATAGATAGATGAAGAAAGATAGTGGGATTTTTTGATTTCAACGTTTTTGATCAAAAGTCGGTATAGAAGTGGGCTATGGTAATGAAACTTTTAATGGGGCTTTCCTCGCGAAATATATGTGAGTAATTTCAAAGAAATCCGTTGAAACTTTCTTAGAAGTTTGTATTCGAAAAAAGTTGAAAAAGGTGAAAAAAATGTTAATTTTACATTTTTTTGTCAAGAATAGGCGTAGAAGTGGGCGTGTTCGATGAAAACTATACTGCGATCTAAGTTGAGATCCGAGGATTAGTCATGACAAATTTGATTAAAATCCGTTGAGAATTGCAAATTTGTATAGAGAACAAACAAACAGAAAATGAGTTTCATATATATATAGATTCCTAGAAAATAATTGGAAATGGTTTAAATGAATTGTTAACAATCCTGTAGTGCACAATTGGTAATTCATATTTATGGTACTTCCCTCTGCCCACCTTTGATGTCTTGCGAACAAAAAAGTAAAAATAAAAATATTAAAAAATAATTAATTTCATACTCATGCAGTTATTGTTTGTCTACGTGAGAGTTTTTGTTATGGCTGCATAAAAGTTTCATTGTATGTGTGATGTTATGTGTGTGTATGCGTGTTATATGTGAGTGCATGTGTACATGTTTTATAGTTATGAGAATATAAAATGCGACAGTGTCTGATAAAACATTAATAGACATTTGGATAGACAGTTATCAGACAACAGATGGACTTTATTGTTAGACCACAGATGAAAATTATAATAGACAAAATAAAAATATAAAAAAAAATTTGTTAAATAACAAACAGAAATAAACAAACTGTAAGGCGGGATTTAATTGCAAAAAATAAAAATGGGAAAAATTAATTGATATTCAAATTTGGGAAATTTTTCTTCATATGAATTCGGATACGAACCATGAACATTTTTACTAAAGGAACTTAATTTGAGAAAAATAAAATTATTACCCGAATTTAATTAAAAACATTTAAAGTTAAAAATCCATTTTATATTTAAATCTCAAAATGTATCGTTACGATTTACAGATTTACAAATTCGTAAATATTTCATAGCTCTCATAAAGACTTTACATTTCTAACAATTCTTTTTCTCTTTAAGTGCCTTTTTATTGCCCACCACCGATCTAGACTTAAATGAATAGATTTTTAATAAAACCAAAACTAAACTGACATACAGACAGAGATAGTCGTTTAGACATACAGTCTGACGTATAGAAAGTCATTTTATAGCAAAAGTTATTGTATGACTCTGAAAATTGCCTCAAATAGAAATAGGAAAAAAAAACAGTATAACTACATACATTTAGGATATAAAATGATAAAATAAATTTTCCTTGTATGCTGCATATAAACCACAAAACAATTTGTAGAAATATTTTGAAAAGTTGTAGGTTAGAAAGTTTGGGAATAGAAATGTACAAAAAAAAAAAAAAAAAATGTTGCAACAACAAAAGTTAATGAAGTAGACAAGTAGTTGTATTTTATGCATTTTAATGTTACACAATTTGTTTGGGAAAATTAATTAAAAAATTAAAATTTTTAAGGCAATGGATTGTGAGGGATATATACATTAGAGCGACTCAAGTTGTATGGAAGCGAAATTCGTGCAATGTGTACCCCCTCAAAATAAACATTGGTATTTTTTATGATGACATCTAAATATTTCAGCTCTCGTGAGCTGGACCATTTTGTAAAATGGTCCATTTTTGCATGTTTTGTTAATTTAAGAATCTATTTCCATACCAACATATACAATATGGGTATCATAAGAAAGGTTTTTTTATGGCGCGTCCAATTGTATATACAATTTGTCCAAAGACGATCATCCATGTCCTTTTTTTAAGGATATTCTGTAAAAAAAACGGTTTCTGAATTTTTTGTTCGGGGTTGTTTGTAATAAAAATGCCAAATTAACATATTTTAATCTTTAGTCGATTTAATTAAATACGGGTTTCAACTTTTTTTGAAATTCGTGCTAGTTCGCGTTTTGGCAAAAATGCAATGGGGTGGTAACTTTTCGTTTTAAATAGGGCAATATGGGTATCAAATTTTTTCTTTTGCCAAGTACATCATCTTTGTATGTAAATAATTTAGATTTTTGCAAATTAGATGCATTTTACACGGTGCTCTGGAACCGTGTAAAATGCATCTAATCAGAAAAAAAATATTTTCTTAAAGCTCAATATAACCTTAATATTTCCTGTAAATTTAAGAATTGAAGTCGAATGGATTCCATTTTTTTCCCCTTTTTTTCATTGTAGTATCACGAGTAACCACATTTTGTATGTGAACATTATATTTCCAACCGTGTTAACGAAAATGTTAATGTATGCATGTATGCAAAAACACATGCTAACAAATTCATATTGTTCTTGAGCATTATTTATTTTGCTTTTTCTATGTGCAGAAAATAGAGTCCATTTGACTTCCATTCTGAAATTTACAGGGAATATTATTGTTTTATTAAGCCTTAAGAAATTTTTTTTCAAGATTTTTCAACTTATTCGAAGACGGTGGAAAACAAAAAATTGAGTAAAAAACCAAATTTTAAAAATAAAAAAAAAAAATAAGCTTTAAAAAGAAAGTTCAAATACCTTTAAAAATGGTATTTGAACTTTAAATCCATTCACTAGTTTTAGAAAAAACATCAGTTGAAATGTTGTCATGTCGGATGACTATTCACGATTTTGACGATTTTCAACCTTTTCAAAAAAATTTTTTAATTTTTTTCTGGAAACACGGGTAAAATATTTTTTACTGTTTAATACGTCTGGGAAATTTAAAGTTAATCGGAAGAGGTGTTGTAAAAAAGGTATTCGGTCTGACATGGAATGACTCACATACGTATGAATTTAAATCATAAACCCAAGAGGAAGGAAGTACAGATAAATGAATATGATTTCCAGAAATATTCAACAAAAATGGTTGATTTTTAAAATAAATTTATTAAAAGTAAAATTTACTTTAAAATTTAATCAAATACTGGTCAATTCAAAACCTTCCTTTATATCAAAAAATTGGGAAGATTTAATTTGAATTTGCCTTATATGAGCAATTACATAATGTGATTGGCTTTTATGAAATCGACTTTATTCTTCAACTATTTTTTTACAATTTGTTTTAAGAAGTCAATTGTGTTAATTATCATGACAGCAGTTAAGCTGCAAAAAAATCAAGACCAAATTGACTCCGCCTAGCAGCAAAATGCATAAAAATTTCAAAAGACATAAAAATTTGAAACGAATAAGTTTTTTTTAATTTTTTGGCTAATAAGATTGCGAACTCTGCCATATGGAGCCAACTTGTTAAATGTATGCTAAATACACTTGCGAAAAATTTTGTTAGTTTTCAACTTAAAATTAGATTTTATGACTGAATACGTTACACTGGTTTTCGCAAACATAATCGGTTCAGAAATTTCATTTCAATATTGTGGTCCTAACCGAATTTTTTGGTTACATCAACCAAAATGCACTTTTTAATTCGGTTGGTACTTTATTTTTCTTTTACAATTTTTAAATTTTCAACGTTATTTTTTTTTCAGAAAAGCGGACCTTCGAGTATTAAAAAGCAAATAATAGGAGCTAATATACATTATAAGTGCACTACGTTGGAGGTATAAAGCGGTGGAAACTGTAAAAAATTTGAAAGAAAGAAACGTGAACATTTTGAAAAAAGTAGTTTTTTACGAGGCACAATATTAACTAAATTTTATCTAAGAAATACTTTTTTAATTTTGAATGTTAAAATTGTTTATTAAATTCACTATTAACCACTCACGAGGTACAGTGCAAAAATTCGCTTAATATATATGCTCGACATATGTTAAAAAAAACGAATAAAATCTTCAATGTTTGATATTCCTTCACTTACAATGTAAAGGATAGAATATGATGACATTTGAAAATAACTGCCAGTCAAATTTCAACTTAATTAGTTGAACTGGCAACTGTGGTAATAATTAACAACTAAACATAGCTTTATAGAAAATAAGTTCGCAGTAAATTTCGTCATACTCAAAAACTAAGTTACGGCACATTTTTAACCTAACTAGTTGAGTTAAATAGATGATGTTTACAATTTAACACTTTAAGTCACGAAGAATGTTGATGAAGGCTGTTGCGGGCTAGAAAGTTAACTCCATTCATGCAGGTGTCAAATAACTTTTTTTCTAATTGTTTTTTCTGTTAATTAAAGTAAATTATCACAAATAAAATTATAATTTTTCTGTTAATATGGAAAAATATTCATGATCTTTAACCGAACTAACCAACAACTCACATTGTTTTTGAACAATTTATTTGATCTGTGGAAGCCCAGCACAAAATAGTGCTAACCCAGAAGCGCTTCCGGAAGGCATTATTTAATTACGAAGAGCTTCCAATAGCAAATAAAGAAGGCATGATTTTTTGTTCGCGATGGCCCACTTGGTATGTCTCTTTTAAATAGGTGAAAAGCGCTTCTTTCATGTGCTCTTAGAAACAATAAATTCATACCTTCTTAAGCAATAAGAAGCGTTTTTTTTTATATTGACAACATTAATGCTTCATGGTATGCATTCTTTACTGCTTCATTGTAGGCATTATTCACTGCTTCAAAGAAGGCATTATGGGAAGCTCTACAGAGTGTCTTCTCTAATTGCTTTATAGTATGCAAGACGGTGAAGCGCTATTTTGGAAGCATACAAATGTGGTTATTGCTTACCAAATACAGGTTATTTTTTGCTGGGAGTAATCTTTAACTTCAAGCTCATATATTAGTTCTCATCTAGTGGGATAACTAGGTTATATGAATGTTTGAGGTTTGCACGAGGTTGCCACCTCTTTTAAAACGTGCTCTGAAGATGGGAACCTTTAAAATTCCTATTAGGTTCCTAACCCCGCGTTAAAATCCGTAAAGACGCAATTTTTGGAAATTCGTTCGGGGAGGGGCAAAAAAGAATACAACCAAATTGAAAAATATACGCAAATGAAGTAGATATTGCGGCTTGCAAAGATGTAGTAGAAACGAGAAAAACGATACTAAAAAGTACAACTCTTGTAAGACATATTGAAAAACCAACCATTGAAGTTTTGATATCTGTTTTGCATATATAAAACAAAAGGACGCCTGCAAGGTTTATTGAAAAACACAACATTGTGAATTTTATAAACTTAAATTTTGTGTTGTCACCGGCTTGTCAAAGTGGTTGTCTATTAGTTAAATTAAAGACATAATAAGATATTAAATTTAGTAAAGTTTAAATTCTATAGGAAAAAGTCCTCAGAATCTAAAGGGTTTTCCATAGGAAAAAGTCCTCAGAATCTGAGGGTTTTTCCATAGAAAAAAGTCTTCAGAATCTGAGGGTTTTTCCATAGGAAAAAGTGCTCAGAATATGAGGGGTTTTCCATAGGAAAAAGTCCTCAGAATCTGAGAGTTTTTCTATAGGAAAAAGTCCTTAGAATCTGAGGGTTTTTCTATAGGAAAAAGTCCTCAGAATCTGAGGGGTTTCCATAGGAAAAACTTCTCAGAATCTGAGGGTTTTACCATATCGGAGGGTTTTTCTATAGGAAAAAGTCCTCAGAATCTGAGGGTTTTTCTATAGGAAAAATTCCTCAGAATCTGAGCGGTTTTTTATAGGAGAAAGTCCTCAGAATCTGAGGGTTTTTCTATAGGAAAAAGTGCTCAGAATATGAGCGTTTTTCCATAAGAAAAAGTCCTCAGAATCTGAGAGTTTTTCTATAGGAAAAAGTCCTTAGAATCTGAGGGTTTTTCTATAGGAAAAAGTCAGAATCTAAGGGTATTTTCTTATAGAAAATGTCCTTAGGATCTGAGGGTTTTCCTTAGCAAAAAGATCTCCGAATCTAAGGGCTTTTCCATATGTAAAAGTCCTCAGAATCGGAGGGTTTTTCTATAGGAAAAAGTCCTCAGAATCTGAAGGTTTTCTATAGGAAAAAGTCCTGAGAATCTGAGGGGTTTTCTATATGATAAAGTCCTCTGAATCTGAGGGTTTTTCTATATGAATAATACCTCAGAATCTGAGGGTTTTTCTATAAGAAAAGTTCTCAGAATCTAAAGGTTTTTCTATAGTAAAATGTCCTCAGCATATGAGGGTTTTCTATAGAAAAAAGTATTCAGAATCTAAGATTTTTCTACACGAAAAAGTCTTTAGCGACTGTATCTAGCCATAAATTATTTTATTAAAACACATTTCAAAAATATTTTGTTTATTTTAAAACTGATATCTACCACATGACATCATATGTACGTCTATATAATGACCTTAATTTTTTGTTTCCTAAACAATTTCATTTAGCTTTCATTTTATAATTTCCTTACCTCAGTACTTTCGTTTCACATAAATGATATTCACCAAATACCCCACAACCTAACTTTTCCACAATAACTAGAGAATGTCTTGGAAATTCTTGTAACTGACAATTGGCCAGTTCATCTGCAATATCTACATTATTCATGAAATCATTCAATTCGGCCAAATTGTAATGATGTGGTTTTGTCAATGTTACACTAGCCGCACTGCCACCTCCTCCAATATTATTACCGCCAGGACCATTATAAGAGGATGATGATGATGACATTTCAAAATTTAGGCAGTTGATGTTAGAAGGTAATGTTTGTGTATTTTGGGAATTTTCTTGTAGAAAACCACTTTTACCATTGGCAATGTTCCGGTAGCATTTGTTACTGTGACTGTTGGTGTTGTAGTTTTTTGCTGCTGCTGTTGTTCCACTGCAACATTGCTGCTGTTGTTAGCCAATGTGGACGCCATATTGGCTTTACAAATTGCCATTGCAGCATAATATTTCTCTGAGGACATTGTTGTAGCTGATAATGGTGGTGGTGGTGTTGGTATTGTTGAAGTCTTTAGTAGTGCTGGTGATGTTTGTGGTTGTTGTTGTTGCTGCAGTGCATAATGTGATGCTGATGATGACGACGATGATGTTGCTGATGTTGATAAGGCCGATGGTGCTGAAGCTTCTGGTGGTGGCGGTGGTGGAGGAATTTCCATATGAAACATATTGTTGAGAGTATTGTTGCGGTTTGTAGTTAATGTTGTACTGTAATTACTATTGCTACAATTTGAACTGCCACCACCACCACCTACTCCACCTGAACCTAAAATACTTCCTGCACCGCTATACAAAGAATTGGATTTTTGCGTATTTGGTATTAAATCATGCATATGGGGTACAGCATAATCTTGACAAACAATATCGGGAACATCTGTAAGGAGAAAAATTGGATAATATTATAAAATCAAATTTGTTTAATGTCGTTTAATTCACTATGTCCCAATATTTTTAAACGGCATACTTTATATAGGATATAGATAATTAACAAGTTTAAAACCCTTTAAATAAAACAATAGTTAGACTGCAGACGTAAATAAAAAAAAAAAATAATGGAAACTTGTTATCCATAGTCAATTTTTTCTCTTTTCAAATTAAGTATTTTTCAAAAATTATTTAAAAAAAAAAAAATTTAAATTTATAAAATTTTGAAATTTATAATACCGTACAAATAGCCAATTGAACTAAATTAAAGTTGTTCGCAAACAATTCCATGTTTGGGCATTTGAATCGAAAGAAGTAATAAGTGCTGGTGCCACAGGTTGGTATGTTTTGATAATTTTTCATCTAAACTATACGATTGGTTTCTTCTAAAACTTGTTTTAAGCACTTGTCTCGTTACAACAAAGGTTGACACTTTCTGATAATTTCCAATCTTCAACATATTTTAATATTTCAGTAGAACTAAATGCACGAAAAAAATAATCTTTGACCCACATGAGTCCTAAGAACAAAAACGTACGTAGAAATTTATATTTTTTGATAGTTTACAGTCCAACATTTGTTTTTGTAATAAAATTTGAAGACATCTAAGTTTTTTTTTTTTTTTTTTTTAGTTTATTAATTTATTTACAAAAAGTTTATTAGCAAAATTAAGTCTGCCTCAGCGTCATATGACATTGTAGAGGCGAGTTGGCATTAAATTTTATCAAGTAATAAATTAATAATATTCAAAATTTCATTTAATGTTTACATTCATTTTTTTTTTTTTTATATAAAATTATAACATTAAAAGCATTTCCAAATTGTTTAACAAATGCTCTTTTAAAGAGGATTTAAAAGCGGAAATTCTTGAAATATTTCTTCAATTCAATTCATTTATTCTTTATTTGGTATTCAATTTAATTTCTTAACAATTTTCATAAAGAGTTCCTTTTCTACTTAAATATAAATAACAAACTATTATAATGCATTTGGTTTCAGCTAATATAAGATAAAAGGTAAAAATTTTCAAAAAAAACCTTTATGAACATTTTAAATAAAGATAAAAGATTAAAGGTAAAATTAAGTTGAGCCTAGCTCATTGATATGAACAAATTCCGAATTGAGACATCTAGTATTAAAGTTTAATGTAAGCCTTTGTATTTTGTTATTTACTAGTTCAACGTTTGCTAGAGTGTGAAGTCGTCGGGTGGAGTGATGCCAAGGTAAATTATGTATCATCTTTAATAGTTTGTTTTGCGTTATCTGTAGTTTCTTTGTATGACACTGGGCTGATGTAGACCAAACTGGAGCAGCGTAGAACATTATGGCATGGAAAACAGCTTTCATATTAGGCTCTTGTTTCAATATTAAGTTTAGAATTTCGGTTTATTAATGGATATAGCAATCTTGTTACCTTATGAATTTTGTCTATTATATAGGGAATATGGTCTTTGAATTTGAGTTTAGGATCCAATATGACCCCTAGATATTTGACCTTATTTTCCCAGTTTATAAGTCTATGGTTGAAAGTTATATGTTGTTGAGGAAGAAAACATTGTTTACGTCTACGGGAAAAGTACATAGCTTGTGTTTTTTCTGGATTTACTAATATTTTCCATTTTGTAAAATAGGAAATGAATATCGATAAGTGCAGCTTCCCAAATTACTTACTACATCTGTCGCAATTACACCCGAGCTAAGCAACGCGGTGTCGTCGGCAAAAATAGAGGTGATACAACCATCCAGAGTTGGAAAATCTGCTGTGTAAATATTATATAATATTGGTGAGAGGCAGGAACCCTGGGGACAACCAGCAGATATTTCTTTTTGTGTGGAGTAAGCTAGATCCAATATAAACATTAAAAAATCGTTCTGAAAGAAAGCTGTGTATTATTTTTATGATATGTTCTGGGAAATTTAATTTTATCATTTTGTAAATAAGACCATTATGCCACACTGAATCAAAAGCTGCTTTTATGTCCAATAAAATCATACCAGTGGATTTCCCGTTATTAAAGTTCGATGTTACTAAGTTTCTTATTCTTACTAATGGTTGAACTGTATTATGTTCCTTTCGGAACCCAAATTGTTGGGACGGTAATATTCCTTTAGCATCAATAAAATTTAAGATTTTTTCCTTAATTACTTTCTCAAGTATCTTGCTTAGCGATGACAGAAGACTTATGGGTCTATAAGAAAGAGGGCAGTCAGGTGGTTTGTTTGGCTTTCGTATTGGAACAATTTTTGAGTGCTTCCATGTTTTGGGAAAATATTGTAGCTTTAAACAATAATTAATAATTTGTGTTAAATATTTTATTCCTTTTTTAGGTAGAGCTTTTAAACATTTGTTTGTGATTCCATCTGTACCAGGTGATTTTCTAGGTTTAAGATTCTTCATAATCGATGATATTTTATCTGTTGATATACAAATATCACTATGAGCAGCATTTCTGGTGGAAAAGAGATTACTTAGAGCGTTATTTACTTCTGTGATAGTTGTCTGATCACTAAGATTTTCAGAAATTGTGTGATTTAGATGAAATGTTTGAGCTAGTATTTCGCATTTCTCTTGCTGTATGTTGTAGCTTGTATTATTATGTTTTAAGATTGGAATGTTGAAGATTTCTTTTTTAAAATTTTTAATATGTTCCAGAATGGTGTTGAACCTTTGTCTAGCGTAGATAATTTTTTATTCCAAGAATTATTTTTAAATTTTTTAATTTCTTCCGAAATACGAAAATTAAACATTTTTGTTTGAAAATGATCATCTACGTCTCTAAACCGTTTCCAGTTTCTCCTATACACATTTCTTATTTGAATTAAATGTTTAATGTACATTGGAAGTGGTTGAGTTTTGGATGTAAAAATTTTCTTTGGGACACTATAGTTAACAGCGTTTGATATTGTGTTACTAAGGGTTTCTATCATAGAATCGACTTGCTGATGATTGAAGTAGACGCTTTCATCTGAAACTGTTAAGTTTCTTTTGATAAATGAAGCGTATCGTGACCAATTTGCTTTCTTAAAGTCATAAAATGATTTATGTACAGATCTGAATTCACTATTAAGGGAAACTTGAATAGGTAGGTGGTCGGAACCGAGGTCATTGATGACGGAGACTGGCGTAAGACTGTTTGCTAAATCGGTTAAAAAGAAGTCTAGAGTGGATGATTGTCTTCTTGGGTCTGATGGTATATATGTATGATCACTAGGGTAAATTATTTGAAAGTTTTCGGAATCTAATTTTTCGTACAAAAGATTTCCCCAGCAATTTGCTCGTTGACATCCCCATAGACTATGTCTGCAGTTAAAATCGCCACCAAAAATAAAATTATCACGATTATTGTAAAGTTTTCGAAGATCAGACTTAAACTGTATTTTTTTAACGTTGTCCCTTCCAGGGGATCCACCAGGAAAATAGCAGGAAAATATATTTATGTAGGATCCATTTAAAGTTCGTATTTTGATGCCAATATTTTCTATGATAAAAGTGTTTAACGGAGGTATGAACGTGTGTTCAATATTTTTTCTGACCAAGATAGCCACTCCTCCGCCTCTGCCTTGTTCCCTATCATTTCTGTAACAATAAAACTCTGTGTGTTTTATTGAAATATTTTTATTTAACATTGTTTCAGAAATGAGACAAATATGGATATTTCTACTTAGTAGAAAATTAAAAAGTTCGTCTTTCTTGTTACGAATGCCTCTAGCATTCCATGATATTATATTTATGACCTCTACTCAATACAAAAATTTACAGGCGAGTGATGTAATCACTTCAAATTGATCGGCTTTACAATTACAATTTTGCAATTTTGAAATAAGCTCAAAAGTAAGGTTTTTTATTTCTTCTACAGAAATAAATTATTGGGGTTTTTATTACCATTGTTGTTGTTGGCGTTATTGTTGTTAATTTGGTGGTTCCATTCGGGGTTTATATTTGTAGTTGCTTGATTTAGACTATTTGGAAAATCATTGGTATAATTTGTACTGTAGCGATTGTTATTTTGGAAATTATTTTGTTGTTGCCTTGGTCTAAAATCCTAGGCTGAGATCGTTGCCTTATTTGTTGATATTGTTGCCTGCTTGGACAATCTAAAGAAAACGATTTGTGCGGACCCTGACAGTTTGCACACTTGATAATTTCGGAGGTACATTCTGCAGTTTTGTGATTACCAGCACACTTTTCACAGAAGGTTTTTTACTTTGCAACGGCTGGAACCATGACCTAGCATTTGACAATTATGGCATTGGGTTAAGTTGATGTTCTTTTTCTTTGAAAATCCCATTTAACTTTAACATAGTCAATCACAGAGTAGTTTTGTCTTAATTCTTTAATAGTAATAGACTTTTTTTTAAAGTACACAATGTATATTGCTTGTTCATTATTAGGGCCATTTGATTTGGTAACCAGTTTTACGTCTAAACATGACAATTTCATATCTGTTAATTTCTTTTTGATTATGAGTGGATCAAATTTATCGAACCCGAGCATAACTGCTTTATATGGCTTTTCGTTTTTAGTTCCATATGTAAAATATTCAAATTTAGATTCTAAATTTTGGCGCACCAGATCAAAATCTTCTATACTATCACAAAATAGTTTGAGACCAATTGATATTTTTCTAATAGCAAATTTAGTTATTTTAAAGTTTTACAAATATCCTCTATTTGAATAGTTTTACACTTTAGTATTGTTATTGGTGGAACATGTATTTTAATTTGTTTATTAACTATCATTTCAGTTTCTTCATCATTATCATCATCAACAGTTTGCAATGGTTGAAAGAAGTTGTTATTGTCTACTGTAGTAGCAACATTCTTTTGTTGTTTGTATTTTAAAAAATATCAATATTTGCACACCTTGAATTTTAATAAAATATTACGAGAGCCAGAGGTTTCCTTCAATTTTTAGTCTACACTATCATTTTATAATTTAATAAAACTTAATATAAGTTGTGCTCGAAAAACACAATGAGGCCCACCTGAAAGTTAAGAAAGAAATGCGTGCCAAAGGTCCATATTTTTTTTTTTAAATTCAATTGAAATATATATGTCTTGTATAAATAAAATTAGTTTTCGCTCTCCTTGAATATTAAGAATAAAAAATTTTGAGGGCCAAACGTTTGTCTTTTATGATAATGTTTACTCTTATAACAATTAATATTAATGCTATTTAAAATGTAATTGCTATAAATCGAATTTTTATAAAAACAACATAGATTACAAAATTTAAAATATTTAATATTAATCATACGCCTCCCTGTCCAAGCTAATTTGTACTAAATTTCTCAAAACTGTATGCCACCAGTTTTTTTTTTTTCTTTTTTTGGACTTTTTTTTAATTTTAAGTTAAGCTCTCTTTAACATTTCCATATAATCTTTAAATATTTTCTTAAATATCACAATATATCCTTGAAAATTTAGTAGTTGCTGTTTTCTCTTACTTGTTAATGTTTATTATACTTTTTTTTTTGTTCAAATTTCTTTTCCTTTAAAGATTTATTTATTTTATGTACAGTTTATATTCTTTACTAGTTTTTTTTGTATACGTTTTAATACAAAAAAAATGAACACAAAAATAAATTGTATGCATGCCGTGTCAAAAACTTTAGTCATTAACATTTATTTTTGCGTTTTCTTTCAGTTTCTTTGTTAACATTTTGAAAAGCAAATAAACAATAAATACACTGTGTACAAAAAATTTTTAGAAATAAAAAACCTATAAGTGTTTTAATGATTCACGTAAATAGTCTTCCGTAATACTACATTTATAATGTAACTAAAAATAAGTACACTCAGAAAAAAAGTTAGTAAAGTCAGCGAAAAATTTTGCTGATTCAGTAAAATTTTAGTCAGGAGGGCGCTTGCGAAAAAAATTTCGAATGTCAGCAAAATCTTTTGTTAAAATTAGCGAGCTGCTTGTTTAGCAACGAAATTAGTAGCTTCAGCAAAAGTTTTGATAACTAAACCATCCTTGCTAAAATTTAATAAAATTATTGCTGAATTATTAGTAGACTGAAAAATCCTGAAAAAAATTTGTAGAAAAATTAAATTTTAGTTAATTTATTTGCTGTAAATCTTAAATTTTTTTTTTGTTATTCTTTTAAAAATAATTAACAATGCGTTACAAAATATAAAAATGTTCATAGTCACACAACGACGACACGAATTAATTTAATTTCTGAAAATATATATAGAAATAAACAAATAAACAAATTGTATATACCATAAACAATTGTAGTTGAAATACTGACTTCAGTGGTTGCCTAAATGGTGGCACATTTCTAGAAACAAAACAAAAAGAAAAAGGAAGCATACACAATTACGTACGATGTGTGTCTTTCGCTTTAGTCTGTCTACCTGGACGTATATTTGTTTGCAATTTGGCCACACTACATTAATGGTCACTATAATCATTTAGTTTACAAATACATTAAATTTGTAGTTTTAAATTTATTAAATTTAAATATTTAACTTTGTCTTAAATTTAAATTATAGAGCAAAATTGATTATTAATAGGTTTGTTGTTAAAGTTCTGCCTATTATGGAGGCTCTAACTTTTCTAAAACTTCGGGTTCTGATGAGATCTTTAGCCAGATCGAAATACTAGTATCAACCTAGCTAATATGTTTGATTTGCTTTATTTTTGTAAATATACGGAGGTTGAAAGCTCGTTATAAATTGAAAATAATATAGACAATTACTTTGACAATCCGGTGACAGCACAAAATCTAATTTTTTTAATCCGTCAATTTATATGTTTACGATACACATTGTTGGCACCCGTTTGGTTTTTTATGTACGAAAAACAGATACAAAAATCATCCATGGTTGATTTTTTTATATGTCTTACAAGAGTTGTACTTTTAAAGATAATTTTCCTAGTCTCACATTTTATACTGCGTACATCTTTCAATCTAGTTGTCATCCACACTTTTAATGTGCTTATCAGCACAATTTTTTTTAGCAAAATAAATAAGTAAAACATTAGTAAAAAATTAGTTCAGTACAGTTAAGTGCTGAATAAGTTTAACTAAAATTTTAGTTGAAAACACAACTTAAAAAAAAAAAAAAAATTGCTGAAGAATAGTAAACTTGACTTACATCCTTGCAATACCAGTGCGATATTCTGATACAGACGCCGAAATATTTGTACTCAAATTAAAGATAAATTTGTATAGATTTATATTCCTAAAAAAACTTTCATGATTTTGTGATAAAATTTAGCAAAATTAAGCGAAATATACGAAATAAGGGGGCGAATGATGTAAATATATAAATCGCGATATTTTTAAAACTACAACTGAAAAAAAATTTTGTTCACAGATTTGAATTCAGTGTATATAGGTTAATTAAAAAAAAATGTGTTTCAAAGGGAGGTTTTTTGGCCGTCGAGTAGTGTTATTAATATATTTTATTTTTTTTTTTTTGAAGGACATTTTGAATATTTAATGATAAAATTCATATACGTTATAGGCTGAAAATTCACTCTATGTATTATGAAAGTAATAACTCATACATTTTGATCATCGCACTCTTATGTCTAACTCAACAAGACAATTAGTATTTAAAAAAAAATCGCATGATTCAAAATTTTAATTTTAAAAATCAAATACTAATTGCTAAAAAAAAAACGGAGGAGATTAGAAAAATAAAAAAAATCTAAAAATAGAATATTTGTGTTGTTAGTGTTGTCACTTCTGAGTATAATATACAATTACAGAAAAAGCTAATAGGAAAGAAAACTGCAATTTAGCTGCATTAGATTCGAGGCCATACTTGGGTGTGATCGCTAAATGTCATGACTTGGTATTGTTACGTTTGTAATGTAAGATGAGCGCAGGTTCATTCTTACAGCTGCAGGTTGTTGAAAAATTTATCATATAGAGACAATCTGACAATTTCAAGACACAAATAATAATACAATTTAAATGGAAAATCACTGATGAGCCTCTCCATAAAAAGGCAGAAACTTGTCTAGTCTGATTAAAAATTAATAGTGTTTAAAATTTTTAGAGAAAAACGTTTATTCTTCTTCTTAACCTCAACATTTCTAAATTAAATTTGTCAAATGCATATTAATTAAAAATTAATTGCGACTGTCTATATGACGTTAATATAACACTGTATTAAAAAAATTTATGTAAATTATTTTTAAAACTCAAAAATTATTGTGAAAGCCATATAAAAATGAAATCTTAAAGATTTCGTCCTTGTACAATAAAATTTTATAATAAACCAAGCGCGTAAATCGAGGAATATGCGAATTTACAATGACCAACCAAAAGAGAAATAAGAAAATGTCGGACAAGAAAATAAAAGCTTTATTTAAAACCATAGTTAAAAGTCATATAACAGCAACAAAAATATTGTATGTATAAAACTTCACACAAATGTTGGCAAATAAATTATAAGAATTTAAATACAATATCACAACAGGCTGGACATTAAAGAAACACACGAAAGTTTTAAAGAAAAAACATAAACATAGCAACCACAAAGTAAAACTTTTAAATGTTTTAAATTTGATTGCCAAGTAAATTTTCTTCATAAACAAGTTTTTTTTTCTTTATGAGGAAGCAATTATTTTATATACAGGGATATTTCATACAAAATATTTGTACCAAAAATTACAAACACAATACCAACTCGACCATCATGGCGAATGAGTAATATCACTGTATATTGATGGTAGGAGAGACTTATGAATTCGAAATGTTTTAGATTTTTTAGTCTTGTATATGTATAATTTTAAAGAAGTTAAATAAAAACTATTCCTAGTTATTTTTAAGCATATCTCAAATTTCGGTTTAGTGTAATTGTGAACATGTATTTTAGTATTTTTATATTACATTTAACCTTATCGTTAATAAGAACTTAACATTCATATAGTAAGGATGTGGTTAAGATGACAAATAAGAATTTTTCCAAAAAAAAATTTTTGTTTTTTTATTTTCCTACAAATTTAGTCCTCAATTTTAAACTTTTTGCGAATAATTAAAAAAATATTAATTTAAACCATTACCATGACTGTTGACACAAACATATTTCCAATAATACTACATAAAGTCACGATATAAAACACATCCCATTTTTATAACATTTATTTTTTAATCATTTCTGGTACAAAAAAATTGACGATGTTTGCCAGTAGTTATTTGAATAGTTTTACTATGAACTACACAACGTATGAGTGATAAAAAATAAAAAAATATTACGTATACGTAGGGTGGGACAGTTAAGAACGATAGTATAATAATAACCCTGCAAACATTTTATGAAAGTTTTTACAACAAGGTTTTTTTTTTTTTGTCAAATCTATATATATTAGACCGCCTCACGAAAAAAGGTATATTTTGTCCACCGCTCCCAAATATACTTTGGTTTGTTTTTATGAGAGCCCCAAAATATTTCGTGTCTACCGTTAAGACCCCGTAAGCTAGACCGTTTTCAAAAAAGATATTTTTTTTTTAGTTTTTCAAAGAATTTAGTACTTTAACTAAAGGTAACGTCTACAATGTTAACATGACCTGAAAGGTGATGATTCTCACGAAATATAAAACATGTCAACGCATGTCCAAACATATCCTTTTTCAGGGATATTTTTTATTTTTTTATTAAGAAAAGCAATACTCAGGAAATTCTTCTTTGGAAAGTGGATAGTGGAGAGATGAAAGGTGGTGAGAGATGAAGGGCTTCAAACATGGCAACACTGTAATTGCTCGAGATGATAAGTCTTAGAACAGTTGTTGCTCGCCACCTGATGTAGAGTTGGCGAATTTATTGAATTTGTTTCATTGCCCTGATTCATTATTTTACTTTGGTGGGGTTAAGTGCTATGGGAACACCGAAGGTGGGCGCAGCGATACATATAAGTGATAGAAAACTCATACATATTATTTTTTTCTAAATTGATGTTGTCGTCACCGGGAATCGAACCCGAGACCATCTGCGTAACAGTCCAACGCGCTAACCATTACACCACAAAAAAAATATTGTTTTTTTTTCAGGTTTTTGTACGGAAATGTTTGTCATTTAAATTACATGTTTGTTTTTGCATAAACGGCCATATTTCGCCATTTTACCGTTCTAATTTTTAAATATCCTGAACTAAATTTTAAATAACGCTAAAAACAGAAACGCCGATTTAAAACAGTAATTTGTAGATATAACAAAATTTAATGTGTACAATTTTGAAATAAACCCAGTGATATTAGAAGAAATATGACACGATTGGAATCGTAGTTTCAAAATTTTAAATTCAAATTAATGAGGGCGTGGTAAGCAACAACCATTATAAAGAAAAGGTAGTGTTTGCCAACAAAGACCATTTTTATGAAGATAAGTCTCCAAATCTGTAATTGCTGTACTTCACCTGTCTCTGAATACTTTTTTTTTGGGATTTCTCATAAAGTAGTAAACTTTAGACAAACTAGTTGAAAAGCCTGCCCATATCAGGCAGACGTTGAGAGACTAAATACCTAAAACACATATCTGCTATAGCCAGTTATTGTTCCGATACTTTGTTTCCAGTGAATCTGAGTTCTACCTCAGCTAGCTCTTTAAATTTTGAGATGTCTATTATAGCAAGATTCAAAAATAAATAAGCTTGTTTGCAAATTTTGGACTATCCAAGCCCACAGGACCAACACACAGGACCAACACAAACATTTTTCCAGAGTTTTGCTTCAAGCGCTATCCAAATTTACACAACATCAACAAAAAAATTGTTTATGCATTTTTAAAAGCATCTTTCGTCACAACATCTACTTCACTTCAGCTAAAAGATCGAGAACCTAAAGTGTGACTGAAACATGAAGTGTTTTTAGACCATGCGTAATACTATGATTACTCTAAATTTTAGCTTGCTGGGAAAATTTCTACTTTCAAAACAGTTTTTTAGGTCATCGTGGGAATAAACCTTTAACATCGGCCTAAGCCTTTTTTACAATGAAAGTTTGGCACGAAAAATAAACAATATGTGTTTTACCACATTTTTTTTCGATGCCTACTTTAGGCGATATGGGCACAAGAAATATAACCCTAAATATTGCTCCTTTTTGTGCTGGATGTTTTTTCGAAAAATGCGAAATTAGCGAAAATACTTAACTTAACTTTAATTTCAATATATTTCAAAGTTGGCAACCGAAACGAATAACGGTCTTGACATAGGAATAGGTATCGATTTTTTTTTATTTCACACAAATATGCTGCACATTAGCTAATCCCATAAAACTTTTTAGAACATATTACCGCTGAACCTGTTCTAGAACAACTTCTTTTACCACCGGTTACATGGAACAGGTTCCTGGGAGTCGAAATGTAAGGTGTCACCGTCCCAGAACCAGTTCTATAACTTGTTCTGGAACCGGTTCTAATACAACCTGTTCTTGTTTGGAGGTAAAGAATCTATTGCAAATAGGACAAACTCCATATAAAAAGAACCAGTTGCAGATATATTAAGATAGGGATGGGAATTACGTAAGTTTTTAGTAAAGGTTTAGATTTGTAGAAATATATAGCCTTTTATATGATTAAATGACTAAAATAATGTAATGAAGTGTCGATTTCTTTGATATTGCTTTGCTACTCGTATTATTCAGTTCCCGTAAGCTCTTTTAAGTCGAAAATTTATTCCCGTTTTAGTTTTATTTTTAAATATGAGATGATTTAAAATGCTATGTACCTCTAAGTGTGCAATTTTTAAGCACACGAATATTGTCCTTTAAAGCGTCAATTGTCTCTGGCTTGTTGGCGTAACATTTATCTTTGACGGCACCCCACAAATAACAGTCCAACGGTAAATTCATACGGATATATTATCCTGTTCTAAGGATTAATACATTATACACTCATATTTATCTTAGGCTTAGAAATGTTGTATTTATTATAAATTTTAATTTGTATGTTATATTCTTGCAATGCATTTGGCCTTAAAGTCCTATAGTATTGTAACTAAATAAATCAAAAAAAAAAAATTTCGATGCGTTACAAATGGAATGCCAAACTAATAGTATATGCCCTCATATATGCCATCTAGGAGAATGCGGGTGTTGGCAGGACACAGGGATTCTCTGGGAAAACCCGAACAAGGACAGGACGAGGGAAATTCTGAATCTCAGTAGGAAGGAACTGAGTCTTTTGATGGAAATGCTCACTGGACACTCGACACTGAGGGCCCATCTCCACCGTATGGTAGGGCGGACTCGGGAGAGTGTAGGGCCTGTGGGGAGGACGAGGAAACCTTTGAACACTATCTCTGTGAATTCCCGGGTCGAAAGTACTATCCAGTGACCCAATATCCACTTTGGGGATCTTAGGAGCATAGGATGGAAGAGGTTGAGGAATTTCGGTCAGTGCGACGGAGTTCCTGTGTTAGGAATATGACATGGGATCGATTTTTAGAGCGCACAACAAGCCTACTTTCTGGCTTAGGTGTAAGTCCTCAGGGACTAGGAAGCATTTCCCTTCTCCGAATCCTCTTTTCGACCTAACCTAACAATATGCCCTCATCACAGTGTGTGGAGGGTATAAAAATAATCTTTCAAACATGATGCTTTGAACTCGAGTGCAACAAAAATTAGGACTTTTGAAGCTTGTGGAAATTATACGACTTTGCAATGAAATTGTCTTAAATTTTCTTTACAAAAAACTGCTTTAAGAACGATAACGAACAAAACAAAAAAGACTTACACATATCCATCGTTCGGAGCGTGACGTGCTATTTCAAATGTTTTGCCAGGTTTGTGTTCAGCGTGCCAAAATAATATACAAATTATGTGTTGAAAGGTGTTATATAGTGCAGGAGATATGTTTTTTGACATTTTTTTTTAAACAAATTTCGAACTTTTTAAAAGGAATTCAGACTTTGAAATGATGAAATTGAAAGAATTCCTGCTAGAATTCAGAAAATAAAAGAATTTTCTACTATTTACTTTTTTGACACAAAAGTTTTGCTGGTATAAATCTTAATAACTCATACTATTCATAACTTATACTTCATATTTTAAAACACACAAATCTACTACTAAATTCTACATTTGTAAAAAAAAAATACATAAAAAATTAAAAGAACTTACTAAACATTAGAATTCATTACAAATTGTGCATGTCCAATATAAATTGACTTTTTTCGTACGAAAAACAACACAAAAGTTGTTCATATATATTTTTTTTTTGAACAAGTAAATTTTATATGGAGGTATTACAGAAAAACTATGAGCTGTTGAATATTTTTTTGCAGTTCTACATGTTCAACATGTTTGACATTGTTCATTTCATTCTTTTCTGTTTTTACCTGACATGTCGCGCAATTAAATTGCTACATTGACACATCATGTCATTATGAAATTATGTTTTCTGAAAAACTCCTGGGTTCAGTAGGAATACATGTTGTAGTTGTTTTGTTTTATTAATTTTTAATAAAAAGTTTTTAATTTGTAAATGTGTTTTTTTTTGTAATAAAACAAAATTACTCACCTGTATAATCTGGAGTTATATGCTGACGTTGTAAATCATTAATGGAACAAGCACTAGCCGCACTGGTGTACATATTACATTAAAAGGTTCATGATATAAACTTGATTTGTCCATAGATTCATTATCGGGTTCCATAGTAACGGCCTGTAATTATATAAATTTTTTAAAATTTATATTACACTTTTCCAGAAACTGATCAATTCTGATTTTAAACATTCATTCCCAATAAACACCCTTGAAATAATTTACCCTTGAAAATAATTTAACTTCTAATTTATGCCAATATTTTTTTCATATAATAACCTGTGAGAATAGTATTGAGAATTGTAGTTTAGGGTTCTTAATAAAAACGTATTTTTTTTAAGAGAGAAGCAACACTCAGGAAATTCTTCATATTAATTAATGTGTTGCTTTCTTTGGAAAGGGGATAGTGGAAAGATGAAAGGTGGTGAAAGATGAATTGCTTTAAACAATGGCAAAACTGTAATTGCGCGAGATGATAAGTCTTAGAACAGTTGTTGGTCGCCACCTGATGTAGAGTTGGCGAATTTATTGAAGCTTTTTGTTTCTTTGCCCTGAATCATTATTTTACTTCGGTGGGGTTAAGTGCGAACACTGAAGGAGGGCGCAGCGATACATATAAGTGATAAAAAACTCATACATATTATTTTTCTAAATTGATGTTGTCGTCACCGGGAATCGAACCCGGGACCATCTGTGTAACAGTCCAACGCGCTAACCATTACACCAAACACTTGAAAACTTTTAGTTCATATAAAAATTTTGATTTTTAAAACATTTCGAGAACTTTTCAATGTTTTTGAAATATAAAGGGTGGTTAAATTTCAAGGGCCGATGTTGATTTTGAATAAACACAAACTATTTAGGAAATTATTGTAATTTTATTTTATTATGATATATTGGTATTACTCAATTTTCTTCGAAAATTGATCATCCACTGTTGCCATTTCTTGCCACCATTCTGCCCATTCACGACATTTGGAATGGTCAAGAGGCTTTAGTTCTTGAGCCAATTTGCACCTTGTAAGCGTGTAAATGCAAGTCTTTATGCATAATGTTCATCAACGACCAGCGTGAGAGGTGCAATTGTTGGGCACGACGACGAGTTGAGGTGGACGGCTCTTCAGCCACACTATCGCGAACAGCAGCAATATTTTCTGCAGTAAGAGCTGTACGAGCATGCACTGGTGTTCTCACATCTTCTACAGACCCGGTTTGCCCGAATTTTTCCACGATTTTTGCGATTGTACGCACATTTGGACGATCAAATTGACCAAAAAAATCACGAAGTGCACGATATGCATTTTGATTTGAACACCCATTTCATAATAAGTCTGGATAACTTTAACACGTTGTTGGATTGTGTATCTCTCCATGGTTCAAATTGAGTAAGTCTGAAATAGAGAAATGTCAAATAAAATTCGGAAAAAACACTTGGCTTTTAGGGTGTGGTTCACATTCAACATCGGCCCTTACAATTTAACCACCTTTACATTTAGGAGCAAAAATTTTTTAATGAAAATTTCTCAAAATATGCTATTGATATCAAATTAAGTTTTCAAAATATCTCAAAGTCTTTAATAGATGTTTATTGTATTGTTAGTTGTATATTGTATATTTCTATTATTTTTTTTTTATTCAATTCTTACCTTTATACCATTACAATTTAATCGCTTGTTGTCAACACCACCCAATGTATCCGGATTAAAATTATGTTGGAAGGCATCCAAAACATTACCATCATGTCCACGTTTATACGGGCAATTATTGCTAGTATTATTACAACCAAGAGTAAAATTATTGTTGTTAGGACAGTTATTAAAACGGCAACAAAACTTGAATCCGGTTCCTGGTCGATGGGTTTTGGTGAAATGACTGCAAATAGCAACAAAATAGTAGTTATACATATTAAAACTAACAGGAAAACACAGAAACAACAGAAGAAATCACATTTAAACTATACAAAGATAACATTAGATTTAAGAATATATAAACAATAGGGGAAGGATAGCTACTGGTGATTTATATAATTACTGTAAGTGCTGTCAGAACTTGGATATGTAAATAGCTAAATTTTATTATAGAAATCTCGAAATTTTGTTTCAAAATTTATCAAATACTATAAATCATAAACCAGAAAACAGTCTCAGTTGTGGCCAACGAATTTGTTACCAGTCGAATTATGGTCGGTTACGACAACTATCGTAATGTTAAATTATATTATTTGCCTTAACCAATATTACATTCCACAATATTTTCTAGTATTGAACCGTGGCGTTCAGATTAACTACTGTTTGCACCACAATCACTTTTAATTTTCTTGGCATTTTTTGCTTTTTAAATATTTGAATATTTAACTTTAATTAAAAAGAACGTTTTGTGTCTGTCTTTTCCGAGATTTGAACTCGGAAGTCGTAGTACAAGGCAGACCCTCTACTCACTACACTACAATCACCTATAAATGTTGAGTTCTAATTTTAAATTAAATATTTTTTGTTAGAAAACAAACATAATCTAAAATTCGTTTACAATACCAATAATTTTTTTTAGAAATTTTAAAAAATGTTGATATTTTTTAGGGATGCTAACTGGGATTTACATTAAAAATCCTGGGTTTCGGTATTTTTCGGTATTGTTTGAATAACCGGTTAATTCTAGAAACAATGCAATCCACAATTCGGTTGGTACTACTGAAACCCTAATTTAGTAACATAGTTGATTGACAAAACCGTATTAGCAGTAACCATTTTGATTATCGACATTTTTTTTTGAAAAAGTTGTTAGAGGGTATCAATTCTATTGAATTATCAATAAATAAATTGTTACTTCTACTATACACAATTAATAATCGAATTTTATTTGAAAGTTGAGTGGAGATAGCAATGATTGGGCAATATGATTGTTTTTTAGTTCCTTTTCCCTCTTTATAATTTCCAGTACAGTATTTTTGCTTTATTAATCGATTATTGGTGCACTCAGGGAACTTCTGCTTTAAATATTTGTTGTTGTTGTTTGATTTGTAATACAGTAATCTTAATTTTAAAGTGATAGACGGTCATTTGTAGAAGAAATTTAATTTTTGACTACATATGTAGTTCATTTAAAAAACAAACCACTTGAAATTACTGTATTATGATTAGGGATGCGATTTCCATGCAAATGCATGTTTTTTGTAGATAATCTAAGAACGATATCGATCAATTATCTTTCCGAATCAATAAATTTGGGTTAAAATGGCATCGATTTGTTTTGCCTATTTTTGCATATTCCGGTGATGAAAATGCATATTATTGCATATTGTGGTTTTAAATGCATATTTTTTGCATATTTTAAATTTATAAATGGATATTTTTGCATATTTTGGCATTTTGAGAGATGTTTTAAAAAATTTACATATTAACAAAAAAATTTCCAAATACAAAAAAAAAAATTCTTCAAAAAAAATTTAAACATCAATAAATAAATTCCTTGGGGTTCTGCTTAAAATACAATTTTATATTAGAACGAGGCGCATATACTAAATAACTTGATGTCGCATGCTAACTCATTAATTCACATTAAATTTTCAAATACAAATATATATGCCATTTTTTTTATTGTTTTGCAAAAAACAAACTGGAGTCCTTCAGGAAATTTTAACGTAAATCAATAAATTTTAACATTCGAAACAATAATTAAATGAAAATTGTCCATTAATTTTTCGAATGTAATGTGAGTATATTTTACAGCTTAACACGTATCTTTTTGTTTTACGAGATTTTTTTTTTTTTCCAGGAAATATGCCGAAGATAAAGCCATCCAAGTCTTCCGCCATAATTAAATACGTTAACGAATTTAACAATGCTTTTAATCTGATGGTCGAATACTTTATTGCAAATTTTGCAATAAATCGTGAGTCACGAAAGGAAGTTTTTGTTGAGCAACACTTAAATAGTCAAAAAACACAAGGAGCTGCTTGAGCGTGTTACAGAAAAGTATTTCCAATCGTTGCATAAAAACACAGAGACCAACAAATACGATTTGTGTGGACTTAAGTAAAGCATTTATTTCCGCTGACATACCTTAAACAAATTAAGTAACGAAAATTTAAGAAATTTCTTTAAAACATATATGAACCAGAGTATCCCTTGCCAGTGTACTCTTAGAAAGATTATGTGGACAAAATATATAACTCCAAACTAGAAAAAATCTGTTCTTTTTTGAAAAGCAAATATTTATGGGTGTCGATGGACGAAACAACGGATATTGAAGGGCGTTACATTGCAAATGTTATTGTCGGAGTTTTGGATAAAGATGAAGAAGTTTGCAAAAATAAATTCTTGCTTAACTTTGTGGATTTGGAAAAGGCCAAAAATGCTGCGATAGCTCGTGCATTCCATGACTCAATAAATTAGTTGGTTCAAGATTTCGACAAAAAGCAGATCCTTCTGTTTGTAACCGATGCAGCACCGTAAATGGTTAACGCTGCCAATGGGCTTAAAATATTTATCCAAACTGTTACATGTTACTCGCTTGGCTCATGGGTTACACCGCGTTGCAGAGGAAATTAGAAGTAAATTCGATAATATTGATTTATTGGTTTCATACGGGAAAAAAATATTTTTAAAGGCTCCTTTACGAGTTGCAATTTTGTATGAAATATCTCCGTTGGTTCCTCTTCCACCGCAAACAGTATTAACAAGATGGGGAAAAATAAGAAAAAAATCCAAAACGTTTTGCAAAAAAATAAAGGATTTCAAAAAATAAAACAAATTTCAAATATTTTGATCTCGAATCAAATGTGGGATCTGAATTGAAAATTAATATTTTCCTAATGAATTGGCATCCTTCAAGTATGCTGCTATAACTTCGGTTGACGTTGAGAGATCATTTTCCATGTACAAAAGTTTTACTTTTGATAAAGACAAAGTTTTACTTTTGATGATATAAAATAGTTTTTATTTGCTTATTTATACAAACAAAATTTAAAGTAGTTATTAAGTTTTAAAAAATAGTGTACCTTTGAATAAGAGTAGGCTGATTTTTTTTATTTTTTTGTTTTTAATAAAATTAAAAAAAAAAACAATTTTTTATTGAAATTTTTAAGTTTTTAGTGCATATTTTTGTTTTTTTAGTGCATATTTTGGATTTTTAGTGCATATTTTAAGCGCATATTTTCGATTTTTTAGTGCATGAAAATCTCAGCCCTAATTATGATTTAACATTTATTTTATACAATAGTTTTTTTTTTATTATTTAAAACAATAAAACAAATATTAATGCGTATTTAATTTTTACTACATATGTGGTTCATTTTTACTACATTTGTGGTTAATTTTTTGAACAGCAAAAAACAAATGACAATGTTAGTTAAATTTACTGAAATGTAAGTCGTTCTTTTTTCAAGTGAAATTTCATTTGTTTATAACTACATTTGCAGTGGGGTTTACCTACATAGTATTCTAAGTGTAGTTACATATAAAATAACGTCCTATCAAATAAATTTTAATGGATTTTACCGAATTCCAACTAATCCAACCTTTAAAAATTCTAAAAAATAGTGCGAAAACAATTGCAAATTTTCGAAAGATATTGCCTGGTTAATACATAAAAAAATTATTAAAAGAAACATATTAACCCTTTAGTTACCTACTAAGCTTCAAAGTTTAAATTTCAATTAATTATACCACCACTAGAGGGCGCGATTAGGCTATAAAATTTATTAAAAATGCATAGTGGGAAATCAACTTGCCTTCTTGGTAAAAAATGTGGTAATTATACCAAAACTAGAGTGGGAAACCAACCTAACTTCCTACCTTAATTTTGTCGAACTGGGAAACCAACCTAACTTCCTACCAAATTTTGTCGAACAATTTGGTATAGAATGGGTAGAGGCAAAAAAAAAAATGCAAAAGTTTCTTAATTAATTGTTCTATATATCTCCAAAGTTTGGTTGAAAATTGTTTATCAGATCTATGACGTGTCTCAAAACCCAGATGTTGTTTGCACACAAATTTACCACTATTTTTTCCTACCAAATTTTTTCGAACAATTTGATACGGAATGGGTAGAGGCAAAAAAAAATGCAAAAGTATCTTAAGTTCTATATATCTCCAAAGTGTGGTTGAAAAATGTTTTATCAGATCTATGACGTGTCTCAAAAACCCAGATGTTGTTTGCCCCAAAATTTACCACGATTTTTCTTTTTGGATACTTAATAAAACATAACTGACCAGTGTGATTGAAAAAATGTTTTTTATCGGCATCTATGACGTGTCTTTTGCGACGTGTCTCAAAAGCCCAGTTGTTGTTTGAACAGAAATTTACCACGATTTTTTTTTTTTAATAATAACACATAACTGACCATTCCTTCCCCTTTTTGTCTATGAGCAAGCAAAACCAGGGGTACATATAAAATGCAAATGAAAAATATTAAAAAAAATATTCCAAAGCCAATGAGTGCACATTTGTGGTTTCATTCTATATCCATTTTTTTTAACAGTTTCTGTCCATTCATTCATTTTTTAATAAAACAAAATATATATTCCTTTTATTGTTCCAGTTGTAGCTTTACTCTATAGTTATATAGTAAAATGGAACATCATGTTGTTGCAGGATACATATTGCTTTATCATGCTGGTTTTTTGTAACGGTCTGAACGTTAGAATTGCAAATTCTTTTTTTTCAGTTTTGTGTTTTTTTATATATGTTTGCAATGTTTATAAAGAACACAAAAAAAAAACAAAAAAATATATGTGTAAATATGGAATGTAACAACCCATTTTTGTGTT
>CM037854.1:208333060-208359997 GCA_021234595.1 Delia radicum
TTTGTGTTGTTGGTTTGATAAAGTTTTTTCTGTTCAAAGAAACCCAATGAATGTTTTATACAATTTTTAAGTGTTGGACCTAATGGTGCATTGTATAAGATTTTTCGTAGAGTGATTAATTTATTTTATCATTTCATGTTTGATTTCATAGGAATCAAACCTTCTGAATAATATTTTCTAAGATTTTAAAAACAATATCAAAAACTTTTTATAGTTCGAAGGACCAACATAAAATTAAATATTTTCAAGCATATCAAATTAAATGTTATTGCTTACAAATTTTTATTAAAAATTATTTTTAGATAAGAAAATTTAAGGTTTTGTGGTATAAAGATATAGGTATTAGGGTGGGTCAATTTGTTGGGGACCGAAAAATTTGGTTCAATTTGTTCGGGATCGAAAAACTTGTCAAGGAGTATAGGAGGACCGTAATCTACAAGAAATTCTAAGAATATTTGTCGAAGAAACCATAGCTCTAAAATCAAAATCAAGTTCCCGGTTTTTTACTTGAAATTTTTTATGGGAGTTGAAAAATTTAAAAAAAAACAAATTTCACTTTTACGGAAAAATGAATTGAAATTGATGAAAAATTAACTAATATCGTCGGCAGTGGGCATTTTTAAAAGTAAATTTTATCAGCTTTCTATATATGTACTCATATTGAAAAAAATCGGTGCATAACTGAAGTTTTTGTATGTTTTTGTCAATAAAAAAATGTATTTTATTGACAAAAACCCCCCAAAAGATATACTACACAGAAAAAATTATCAATCTAAAATATCTAATTAAAGCTTTGATTTGAATTAAATTTGTTTCTAAACAAATATTTAATTGAATCAATTAATATTTTAGTTGACTTTTAAATATATAAGTAGATATTTTATTTAGACGTAATTCTCAGATTATTTTTTCATACACTGTATGCTTAAATAGAAAATTTTCAGTATAAAATACTAAATGAATTTGAAGTTTTCAAACAAAACAAGCACACACACAAACATACAAACAGACGTAGCATTACAAAAAACACACATACCAATGTATTGTTAACACACATTTTTTGTGAGTATCATATTTTTTTTTTGTTGAAGTTATTTATAACTTTTTTTCCTTTTTAATTTTCAATAAAAGTTTTAATTGATATTATCATGGCGTTATAGGTTATTAATTGATTTAACAAATTTTTTAATTGAAACCCGTTTTCCGTATTTTCTGTGTTCAGAATATTTTCAATGCGATCACAGATTTTGAAAGCTGAGAAAATTTCCTTTTAAACAAGCCCACTTACGACTACACAGTTTAATCGTTCATCAATCGCAATGCATTTTGGAATAAACGTGGCTTGTGTTTTTTAAAAAAATTTTATGTTCGAAAATATATGACTTTTTAAATCGTTGAAAAAATTAGACCGGCAATATGGCTTGTTTAAAAGTAAATTTTCTTAGCTTTCTATATCTTTAATCACAGTGAAAAAATTGGCGCCAAAGTAACGCTTTCGTACCTCCCTTTTAATTGTGTTTTCAATTAATTTAATAGGTATCTTAAAACACCTATTAACCCTAGAAGGTTAACATGGGTATTTGGGACCCATATACTTTTTTAAAAATTTAAATTTTCCCTGATCTCTGGCAACTTATTTTTTTATTTTATTGTACTTATTTTGATATTTGACTTAAAACAGTGTTAAAGCAGTAAAAAGTCTATTTGAACAACCGTCAACATTACATGGTCAAAAAGTTAGAAAAAAACGAATTGTGTTTTTTTTTTTTTGGAAGTGATATTGTTTTCTTTTTTGTAATTATTTTTAAACAGACACAAAAAATTCAAAACTTAATTGATAATAAGTATACGGAAGTATAAGTAATAACTAATACTGAAAGTGCATAATTTTGTAAAGTCTGATTTTTAAATAACGTACTAACCGAAAAGTTTAATGGATTCTAAATAACTTTCTAAATAAACTTCAACGATAAAAGAAAAAATATTGTGAGTGTGGTTTAAAGCAATACTTGGGCACCGAATTTTTTCGATATGACTACAGATTTAGAAAATTTTCTTTAAAACAAGCCCTCTTCCGGTGATACAGGCGAATTTTTCATCAAGAATGCACTCCACTTTTTTAGAAAAAATGCATTAAAGTTGATTAAAATGTAACGCTAAAAGGAAATTTTCTCAGCTTTCTATATCTGTGGTCAAATTTTTTAATATTCTGCACTTAAGTTAAATTTTTGGGGATTTTTTTTCAATATTAAATTGCGTTTTATTGACAAAAACCCCCAAAAGGGGGAAATAGAAACCTGAGAAAATTTCATTTAAGAAAATGCCACTGCCGTCAATACAGGCTAATTTTTCATCAATTGCAATCCCATTTTCTATGAAGGTGACATGTTTTTATTTATTTTTTTAAAGAGAAGCAACACCCAGGAAATTCTTCTTATTAATTAATGTGTCGCATTCTTTGGAAATGGATAGTGGAGAGATGAAAGGAGGGGAAAGATGAAGGGCTTCAAACATGGCAATACTGTAATTGCGCGAGATGATAAGTCTTAGAACAGTTGTTGATCGCCACCTGATGGAGAGTTGGCGAACTTATTGAAGCTTTTTGGTTCATAGCCCTGATTCATTATTTTACTTCGGTGGGGTTAAGTGCTATGGGAACACCGAAGGTGAGAGCTGCGATACATATGAGGGATAGAAAACTCATACATATTATTTTTCTGAACTGATGTTGACGTCACCGGGAATCGAACCCGGGGTCATCTGTGTAACAGTCCAACGCGCTTACCATTACACCACAGCGCCAACTTTCTCTGAAAAAACCGAGGGCTCGATTTTGATTTTAGAACCATGGTATCTTCGCCAAATATTCTTGGAATTTTATGAACACACAGAGAAATAAAGTGACAACCGAATTGAAAAGTGTATATTAATGGCAACAACTTTTAAATTCAGTTATTACAACGATATTTAGATTAGATTTCTGAATATTTTTAGTGTAGTGAATTAACTGCACTTTGTTGTGAAAACTAATGTTAAGTTGTGTCAACCATCTGAAATTCGCAATAACTGAATTTGAGCCGTAGTAACCGAATTTCAGTTGGCAAATAGCTAATGTTTTTTCTGTGTTTAGAATACGTTTCTGCTGTACTCTTGGCCAACAAAATTTACCAACCCTAATAAGTATATCGTGCTATTGAATTTAATACAGTTCGAAAGACCAATATATTTAACTGATTTTTAGATTAATATAATTTTGATCTCAATTTTTTATATTTAACGATATCTTAATATCTTCACTGGGTTTTACTTTGTAATTTTTTTGTTGCAGTTAGTTTTTATAGTTTTTTTTTATAAGTTGGGCTTATGTGGTGTGAAAATGTGGAAAAAATATTTTTGTAATATTTTCCGGTTTGCTGCGGTTAGGTGTCCTGGTTTATTTTTCATGGAAAATTTATTAAAAATAATTTGTTTTTCTTTTTGTGAAAATTACTATAAAAAAAAATCAATGAAAAATAGGGAGTATGATAGGGAGTATAATAGCTAAAAGGTAAATAATAATTAAGGAATAAAAATGTAAAATCAAAACGACTGTAAAAGATAAAAAAAAAAAATGCAAACAGATTATAAAGATTTTTTAAATATAACATAAAATTGAGTATTTCCTTTAATGAAGAAAATATCTGTAATATATTTTGCAAATATTTCTATTTAAATATAACCTTTTCGGTCATCGCCATCAGCCGCAATGGTTCCAATGCGAAATGATAGTATACTACTAGATAGAAAACACCGTCTAAGGGTTCTGCCAACTAGTGCGAATTTATTTTTATGGCCTCTTGGACTTAGGATATTTTGAAAAAATTTTCTACTATGAGCGAAAAACAAAATTAGTTATTTATTGTACTTCTTGTAAAATTGAACCCAAAGTGAAAAAATATATTTTTTCTCATATTTCAATAAACAGAACTTGGTCTAATATAAGGATATCGTAATTGTTTTTGTTAACTTCATTTATTGTCTTTTCAGTTCAAATATATTCGAAAGCCTATATATCGAAAGAACTGTAGACAAACACCCTCATTTTTAAATTTATTTACAATAAATTTTTTTTTGAAATGCTTGTAAATTGTAATTTTTCATATACAAATTCTTTGAAAACAAAAATTTAAAATAAATCAACAGAAGGATGTTTGTATTTACAAATAATCATTGTTGGTGCCAAAATAAAAAACTTTTTTTTTTTTTGCATTTACAAAAATACTATATGCGTCAAGTTTAATATTAAAAACAGAATTTTGTTTTTTTTTTTTTTTTTTTTATTAACTAAAAATTATATAATTACAAATTATATACTATTACCCTAACCGAGCAGTAGCTACTATGGCCTTCGGCGCGTTGTATCGAAAACAGACCAGTGCCTCTGGTGGGAATCGAACCCACGTCCTATAGAGAAATTTGTTATAACTATGTACCAAAATATGTTATAGCTACAACCGAAAAATTCAATTGGCTACAAATATGGTTGGTGTGACCGAATCTTAATTCTGAAAGTGTATTAATTTAAATAAAACTTTTAAATCACACAATATTTTAATAAACTGTTTAAACAAAAAAAAATAAGTATAGATTTTACTAAAAATTGACTCTTTTGTTTTGCAAAATATTCCAAATAAATTCCGAAAAATTCAAAATTAAGTATTCAAAACAAAATCTGAAAATGAATTCCACTAATCAATACACTCATAATAATCCATGCATAATAATTCGAAAAAAATGTAAAAACACCAAACCTTTATAAAATAAACAAATTTTCATCTATTTTACGAAAGTTTTTGGTATTTTAAATTTTTTTCGTGGTTTTATCCACGGATTATTATCAGTGTAATTAGTTTTTTCACTAAACTATTAAGTAAATAGTTTTTCACTAAGATTTTCACTAAACTATTAAAGTTTGTTCTTAAACTTCACGAATCAGCTTTAGAGTTTTAATGAAACTATTAAAAAAAAAAAAAACACTTTTATTCATGAATTTTTTCATAAATACTGTGAAATTTTTCAATTAATTTTATGAAAAACTTTCTTATGCATTTGGTCTAAATATAATTGTTTGGAAATGTATATCAAAGAAAAATTAATGACTTTCTTTTCTTCGATCACACCTATCCCGCCTACAATTTTTTTTGAAATAATCTAAAACTACATTTTCAAAATTGAATTAAATATAGCAATAATTGCACATAATAACATTCCAGAAAATATATTTATATACACAGAGAGAATTCATTGGACGAGACTTAATGAAATTTTCTCACAATGTAAATGAAAATATCTTAAACTATATGAAAAAGCTTCATAGTTTTAATGAACTATTTTCAATGAAACTTTTTCATTAGTCGTATGAATTTTTTAATAAATAATATGAAATTTGAAAATGAAAATTATTCAAGCTCGAGGCCATACACTATATTTCTTTATTAGGAAATTGTCCTACAAATAATCTATGGAGAGTTTATTTTCAAATTTATTAATTGATCAACTTTCAGGAATGTGTTGATAGATCTATTTCGGGAATTTTCCAGGTTCCCATCTTCAAAACACGTTTTGAAAGAAGTGACAACCTCATGCAAACCACAAACAGTCATATATCATAGTTATCCCACTAAATGAGAACTAATATATGAGCTTGAAGTTAAAGATTACCACCACTGAATCATTGCACAATTAAAGGTTGAAAAAACATAATTTTTATTTTTAATAAAAATTATATCAAACTTTTAATATAACATTTTTCATTAATTTCTATAGAAAAACTGCATTAATTCAATGAAAAGTTTCAATGGATGAGTTCCAGTTACAATTCATAGATCCAATTCAAAATTAATTAATATCATGCAGATACTTATCTCAGTGTAGTTTTTGATTTTCGCTCAAAATTTAAAAAAATTGTCAAAAATATCTCAACGTCACTAGCAAACCTTTTGGTGATTTTGTTATAAATTTTCTTTTATCATTTCGAACCATTGAGACTTATTTTTCTTGTTGTGCAGTGTAAATAAATTTCAAAATTAACAAAAATTTTACGTGTCACGATTTTTGAATGTCACGAGTTCTTTGATAATTCAAAAAAGGTATTAACCGCAGGTCTTAAAATTTGATTTAATTTATTGTACATACAAACTCTAAGGAGCCCATAACACATCTCCTTATTAAGATCTTAAAATTTTCAAAAACTCGCAATTTTTCACGGCTTTGATTTTCAAAAGAATTTAAAAAATCTTAAAAATATGTAATATTTAAAAAATTCTATGTTCGGAAGTTGTTATCGCATTTCTCTGATTCAAACATCATTCGATTCACACGGTACGGTTCCTCTTTCGCATTTATATAAAAAAATGCGTATTAATGCTTAAATAATTAATTTCTTAAATGTATTTTTTTTTCGCTGAGATGTTAAAAAAGATTCTGTTGGAATCATTTGCTTCTTGAATTAGAGAAATCCCATAAGTTACAAAACTTTCGATTTTTTTTTAATTTTCTTTACAATTCAAACCTTAAAAACATCCTGATTGTTTGAAAATTTTAAAAACTGAATATGGAGTTGTGTTATAGAATCCATAGAGAATATATGTTCTTAATATAAAGAAAATAGGAAGACATGTCGTCAAAATTACAAGTTTTAAATGTTCTTTCAAAAAATGAATGATGTATTTTGAACTCGTTTAAAATACGAAATTGAATTTTGTTTTTTTTTTTATATATGCAAAAAAAAAAAATCCAATATGGGGGATTTGGCAGATGAAAACAACGGGACAAAAGAATTCACCCAGAATACAATTTCTTGCTAACAACCGTTTTTAATTGCCAATTGATTGAGTGTGGTAACAGAACAAAACATCAAATAAAATATCCAACAAGCCAATAGTAAGGTTTACAATTTTTTTGGGGATCTAAAACTTTACGTGTCAAACTTTTAGCTTTCTAGACGGATCAGGCAACCAAAAGTCATTCTCTCAGTTAGGCCTCAAAATTTTCATTCCGATTTAGTACAATTCATCTAACAAAACACAACAAAAAATGCGGGTGAATCTGAGTCAAAGTTGGATCGTGCATAAGGACTATCTAATAGGGTATTGAATCGGTTAACCGTTACTTGATTACTCGATGAATTTTAATCAAATAACTGTTGGTGTAAATTAAATTGGCCAATTTCGAGTAACTAATAACTCGAACAATTTTGGTCGATTAATCGAGTTAATCGCGTAAATCAAAATAGGTTCTATTTTAGTTTATATGTTATAAAAAAAAAAACTTAAATTGTTCCGTATTTTTTAAAAATAATATTTTTAAATTGAAAACTACATTCACACTAAACCGCCATATACATATTTTCGTTTTTTAGTTTCGATTTTCAAATTCCATACTCATTTTAAATCGAAATGTATTTTGGTTTTCAATATGAACGTGGTATATAATATAGAGCAATGTGTCACTCGCCCGAGACCAATGCCTAAAATATCACATTTTTAACAATTTCTAAAGATATTTTTTTTTAATATCCTCGAACAATTAAAGACATTATTATACACAGAAAAAACTAAAAACGGGTTTCAATTAAAAAATTTATTAAATCAATTAATATTTTAATTGATTTTGCACCTATCACGACAATGATACTCTCAATTAATTAAAATTAAGAAGGAAAAAATTTATAAATGACTTCTACAAAAGAAAATATGATACTCACAAAAAAAAGTGTGTGATCTATACGTTGGTATGTGTGTTTTTTGCAATGCTGAGTCTGTTTGTATGTATGCTTGATTTGTTTGTTAACTTCAAATGTATTTGGTATTTTATACTGAATGAAAAAATAATATGATAATTGCGTCTAAAATAAAATATGTATTTATATATTTAAAAGTCAATTAAAATATTAATTGATTCAATTAAATATTTGTTTAGAAACAAATTAAATTCAAATCAAATCTTTAATTAAATATTTCAGGTTGATAATTTTTTCTGTGTACTCAAATAAATGGTCGAAACTACAAACAAAAATTTAAGATCAAAAGGTACGGTTTCCATAAATTAAGCGAAATTTTTAAGTACCTAAATATTCAACAAAACCATTAGATTGTGATGTGGCCGTTCACTATTTTCTTCGATTCGGATTCAACTTAGTGAAATACATTAAAAGTTTTTGTAATTTATATGATTTTTGCTCTATATTTTTCCTAGACATAGGCGGCTAAGCCATATTATTTTTAATATTTGCGAAAATTCTAAAAGTTATATCTGTAATATCTTCTTAAAGTCAAACTTTATAAAAACGATAATTATGTATATTATTTTAGAATATTTTTTAATTCTAAATTTAAAACTTTTTTTGAATTTTGATAAAATACATTTCGGAACTCCTGATTTTGTATTTATATTGTGTTTTATTATGAATTTTTAGGGAAAAATTATGAAATAAAACTATTGAGATTATTCGAGTTAATCGAGTAATTTTAAAATTTCATTCGATTAATCGAGTAAGTTTAAAACCTCGAAATCCAGTTACTCGTTTACTCGAACAAAACCTAACCCAAGTAATTTAAATGCCCTACTATCTAATCATCTTCTTTCCAATTCTCTTTGGTCTTGTTCCAGGATCCGATTGAGACTACGGGCCTTCTATTAAGTCAGATATTTTAGTGGGCGTTAAAATGTGCCAGGTATTTTCTGCATACACATATAAAACTCATCGGATGAGTAGTGGTGTAAAGTATAACTAGTTTTATAATATAACTTTCATAACTCTTACCGGATGGCGTATAATTATTTCGATCCTTATTATACGGCACTCTCGCTACTTCATCTCTTTGAAATGGATATTCAGAATTATCTTGAGAACCACTTGGGCCCATAAATTCTTCATCAGTAAAGTTTCCCACAACAGGAGCTGTAAAATAGATAGAAACAGAAAAATAAATTAGCAAAAGTAGAATTGTTTTAAACATTTAATCAAAACTTAAATTTTATTAAATATTATTTTCGTTTCTCAAGAATCTGGTGTGAAATCATTTTCCTTTCTTTAGTTTTTAATATTCAATGTCAACATTTGCTTTCTATTGTTATGCAAAATTTTTGTCTTTACTTATTTTTTAATATTCTTTTTCTTCTTTATTCCTCATCTGCTTTTTTCTCTTTTATTTGTTTTTGTTTAGTCTAACTAAAGACTAACGATTATTTACATTTAGTTTGCATATATTTACAATTCTGTCTTGTGATTTTGATGTTTTGTTTTTTTTTGTCGAATATTTCCTGCATCTATAAGAGAAAGTGCAAAGTATGTTTTTTTTTTCTGAAGCAGAACAAATTTCGTAAGATAAAAGTAAATCCTCTCAAGGAAGTATATGTTATTTTTTCATTTGCAGCTACACAAATTTTTCTATGGAGATTTTTTTTTTTTTTTGGATGGGGAACGCATTAAGTTTTTGTTTTAAAGATAAATAAGTCAACAATTTTCTTTTTGCTTAAATGTCCTTGTGGGATTTTATATTTAATGTTGTTTAAACAAAAGTCTGAGTACCTGAATATTTGAATTTTTTTCTTAAGAAGATTATCAGGTGTTTTTTAAGCGCTAAATAAGAAATTTGCTTAAAACGAATATGCATAACAGTTTTTTGGTCTTATGTGTGTATAGAATAATGGTACTCAACAGTCCACAGTGGGGATTTTTGGGGACCATAAGCAAAATTACAGTTAGTTAGTAGAAAAAAGTTAAGCAATCCTAATAAGAAGAAAAAAAGTTGCGGTTTTTGTGGAAATGTAAATTTTCAAATATTTATTAATTCCCGAGTAAAAATATAATATATGGGCATGTATAATGTGATTGCATTATATGCTCTGATTTTGAATAAGATCATATTAGGACTTTTAGCATTACCTACACCCGAAAATAAGTCTCAGTTGTGGCCACCGAATTTGTTGCCAAACGAATTCTGGCGCTACGGTATGTGAAAGCTATTAATGTTAAATTATATTTTATTTTTAGTCGTGAAAAGTCTAATATTCAGTTGCCTAACCCAATATTACATTCCAAATAAATATATTACGTTATACACAAAATTTAATAAAATTTATAAAAAACCCTTTTGATTGTAATGGTATTGAACCGTGTCCTTCAGATTAAAAGTCCTTGTCCTACTGATTCACCACAATCACTTTTAATTTCCATTGCCTTATTTGCTTTTAATATTTGTATATTTTATTTTAATTAAAAAAAAAAAACTTTTTGTGTTTGTCTTTTCCGAGATTTGAACTCGGAAGTTCGGAGTACAAGGCAAACTCTCTACTCACTACACCACAAGAGTTATAAATGTTGAGTGCTAAACTTGAATTAAAATATTTTGTTAGGAAAACAAATATTGTCTCAGATTCGTATTAATCATTAAATGCTTCTTTAAACAATGCAATCTACAATTAGTGGCATATTTGATTGCGAATACCTTACTTGCAGTAACCACTTTTGGTTAGCGACAATTTAAAAAAAAATTTGATAGATGTTACCGATTATCTTGTATTATCACATCATTCTACCGTACACAATTACTAACCGAATTGTATTTGAAAAGTTGATTGGAAATACTAATGTTTGGATAAATGGATTGTTTTTTTAGTTTCTTTTCGTTCTTTTTAAATTCCAGTACAGTATTTTTGCTTTATTAGCCGTATATTGGTAGTACCAAATAAAATAAAGTACTATCAAATAAATTTAAATCGTTGCGACCGAATTTCAACCAATTCTTTTTCTGGGTGTTCAGTTTTATCTAATAACTATTTTTAGCGATGTTTTTATATCATACCTGCTATTATTATATGTTTCTGAATCTTAATCCATATATAACAAAGTACTTAAGCCATATAATAGTAATCCAAATATATATGAGTAAGAAGAATTGATTATATATGATCTCACGCTGAATTATATTAAACTATATTTGACTTCATACTAAAAATTCTTTTCTTTCCATATAAATCCCATAAAAATTTTAATATACTTGACTGTAAAATAAGTTATCTGCAAAATTTAGACTTAATATTACGAGGGCGGATCAATACGTCTGTGACTTTTTGAATGAAATAGTTTTTTTTTTGTAAAAAAAAAAAATTTCTTCAACATAATCTCCGTTTAGCTCAATACACTTAGTGCAACGTTTCTACAATTTTTCTATCCCTTCCAAAAACTAGGATTTTACGAGGTCCATAAAATAGTCATTTGTTTGATCAATAATTTCTTCGTTGGAGCTAAATCTCTTTGCACCGAGCCATTTCTTTAGGTTTGGAAAAAGAAATAGTTACTGGGCGCTAAATCCGCAGAATATGACGGATGAGGGTAACAATTCGTAGCCCAATTCATGGAATTTTACCATTGAGACTGCGCACGTGTGCACCCGTGCATTATCTTGATGAAAAAGAACTTTTTTCCTTGCCAATAAGTGGCAAAAAAACTGTTGCCATCACCTTACACTGTGTGTAATTTTTTAAGTCATGGCAAAATAACCATATACGGACACCACTACGTGATAAAAGACTAAAAAAAAGACCCGTGTCTCCCAACTTTTCCCAAAGTCATCTCCTTTTTTGTTTATGGGCCGCCAAAGATTTGGGGCCTCGGTATCATTTTCGCAAAAAAGTGATCATTTTCTCAGGCTCATATCTTGCAAACCGTTCGGAATCAAAAAAACTTCACCTTCCAGATCAAAATCGCAAAAAACTTAAAAAAATTCGATTTTGGTTAACCTTTTTTCCCGTGGTCAGATCCATAGGTAGCAAACCGTTCAAAATTCAAGGAAACAATCAACTACAAAATTTACCTAAGATCTCAATAAACAAATTTCATCCACAAATACAAAACGCCGCAAAAACTCTTTCGAGTTGCGGTCCTTTGAAGTTGTCACACGATTACTTTTGAGAGCGAACGCGGCACGCATCTTGCAGACAGCTTTCTTAAACCCAACTGATAATTTAAAATCGAAATCACACTGCCATATGAAGTCGGCCAACACCATATCGCGGATTTTTTCGACATTTTCGGCCTCAAATGGCCGTCCAGAACGTTCAGCGTCATTTGTACTTGTGCGACCACAACGAAAGTCAGTAAACCAATTCTTTAAAATTAAAATCGATGGTGCAGAGTCCCCATAGTATTTATCAAGCTTTTCCTTGATGATTGACGGTTTTTTTTTTCGCAAAAAATAATGTTTAATGAGCATTCGAAATTCACTTTTTTCCATTTAAAACGCAAAATAAATGAAGTAACTTGCTCAAAATTTAACAGGTGTCCATTAACAGGTGGTACTTGAAGGAAGCAGTGTTGCATTTCATGTAACTACGAGGGAAGGTCGAAAAGTCGCGGAATTATTGATCCGCCCTCATATATCGCTTCAAAGATGACTTTATAACTATAAGAATTTGAGCTGATTTTGTTAGTGTCCGAAAGAACCTTTCAGCCATAAAATATATTTGGTCAGTAATCTGTATTTTACAACTTGATAAAGAAATTTTGTAAATTAAACAAATGCACACTCAGGGAACTTCAGCTGTAAATATTTCTAGTTGTTTAAGTTTAAATTTTATTTTTAAGTGAAAAGCAGTCATTTGTAGAAGAAATTTAATTGTTCACTACATCATTTACAAAAAACAAACCACATAAACTCACTGTATTATGATTTTACTTTCATTTTATACAGTAGTTTTTTTTTTGTATTTAAAAATTAAAACAAATAAATGTTTGTTTATTTTTTACTAACATATGTGGTTCATGTTTACTACAATTGTGGTTAATTTTTTGAACAGTAAAAAACAAATGAGAATGTTAGTTGTATTTACTGAAATGTAAGTCGTCCTTTTTTCAAGTGAAATTTCATTAGTTTTTAACTACATTTGTTTTTAACTACATTGGTCTTTATTTTCATATTATTCTAAATGTAGGTAGTTAGGTACCAAATTTACTGTCATGCATTAAATAAAATAATAGAAATCATTATTTTTTGAAGTTAAAATGCACTTTTTTCAAAATATGCTGTTTAAATCGCAATATTTTAAAAAACTGTTTATTTTAAATTTTCAGAAAAATATATGTTAATTATAATTTATTTCACTAAGTCGTTACCAAATTATTTTGTGGAGTTCTTACCGTATTCAAAGTAGCTATAAAAATCTAAAAAAAACTACTATATATATATAATAGAAAAAAAAGATTTACATGAAAGAAATAATTTATTGAAAAACATAAAATGAAAGTTTTGCAAAAGTAGTTACACATAATTGCCCCTTACTTTAAAACGGTGTAAGTTACAAGAGTCATTGATATCTTATTTTAAAGGTGCTTAAATCATGATTTTCCTGATTCTGAAAAAATTATTCACTTCTTGACGGTAAAATGCATTTCTTTTTTTTCAAAATCCGTGGTTCAAGCTGCTGTATTTTAAAAAACTGGTTTTCTGAGGTTTTTAAACAAATATATGTTAATTATAAATTATTCCTCTCTAGCGGTACTCCTTAATCCCTATGTGGTACTCCTGCACGTTTCTGAGTTAACAGCTGTTTAGTTAAATTTTTTTCACATTTTTTTTTCATAACTCAGGAAACCGTAAGAGCTCCACATAGGGATTTGGACACTACATAGGGAAGTAATTTATATTAAACATATATTTTTTTTAAAATTTAAAAAAAAAACAGTTTTTGAAATACCGCTTTTTGAACCGCGGTTTTTAAAAACAATTCATTCATTTTGTAGTGGCGAAATTATTTTGAAATGAAAAAAAAGAATAATTGTGCTCTATTAAAAACATAATTTAATTAGCTTTAAAATGAAGTATCAACGACTCCCGTAGCTTAAGCAGTTAAAAATATATGAAGATTAAGTACGACTACTTTTTTAAAATTTTCTAATATTTTCCATATTTGAAACGCCATATTTTAAGAGCCGCTTTGATTATATATGATATAATCTATATCTTATATACCAAGTTTGATTGAAATCAGAAGCGTGGAGAAAATCGAGTGGTTGCTTTTATATGTTTTTAAGTCATTTGTATTCTCTACAACATATTCAAAGCTCATTAAGATATGCGTGTCCGGGTCGACATACCTCCTTCGTAAGTCAGAAATAGCCAAATTATTTTCAACAATTTTGTGGTACATCCCACTGTGCGGTCTAGTCAGGCCGATGTACATTTGATTAAAGTCCAAATTGTTGCTTCCCAATCATTCTTAATGGTTTTACTTAAGATTTGCAAGTAAGATTTAAATTGTTAAAGATTGTATATTAAATAATTTTTTGTAATATTGTTCATATTTTTTTATTAACAAAATCTTTATAGTTAAATTCACTTTTAATTAATTCTGCTCTATATAATCTTAAATGCAATGACATTCTTATGAAAAAAAAGGTTTGCTACTGCTTTTCCCCCTATATAATTTTTGATATTGAGATTATTTTACATTACACTAGTAAGTTTTCAACACACAAAACAATATCTGAAATCAATTTTCAACTGTTTTTCCTACAGTTTTGCTAAAAACAAAAGAACTTTTAACAGCTTTAGTACTATGCAATGATAGTTACTAAATTACATTTTTTTTTTTTTATATTTTGTAAATATTCTATATTGAGAAGAAATAGTTGCTGTGTTGTTCAATATTATTGCTGTTTTGTGCAACTGTGCTTATTTCTTGCATGAGTTTATAAAAAAAAGAGTAATTTTATTTTTGAAGGATGTAAAGTGAAAAAAAGGAATATTTGAAATGCTTAAAAACAAAGGATTTCCATTTCAATATTACTTTTGTGATATTGCAGTTTTAGTAACATACTAATAGTATAAATAAATGATTTGTATAAAAACTATGCAATTGCATATTGCTTTGCATATAGTACGAGCAACTATGCAATTTGTATAAAATTACTTTAGAAATTGTTAATATGAATGTTTGAAAAAAAAACTTATTTGTTGGAACTAAGAATGGCAATAAAATTTAATTTTACTAAATATACCCTGAAAGTAATTGAACTATTTTTGTTAAATAACATTCTGAATTGATAATTTTGTGTATTAAATTACATCTCGGTTCCAACTGCACCTCTACAAAAAAAAAAAAAAAAAAATGGGGAATATTAATATCAATGTAAGGGGAATATTAATTAACACGTAACAGAGCTGTGAATGAATCATTCATTTTTGATTTCAATTCATTACGAATTTGAATTGAATTTTGAATAATTCTTTTCACATAAAAAAAGAATTGAATGAAATTTGAATTAATTCAAATGAATTTGGTAAATATAAATTGGAATTCATTTCCAATTCAAATGAATTCGGCAAAATGAATTGCAATTCATTTTCAATTCAAATGAGTTTGGCGAAATGAATTGCAATTCATTTCCAATTCATTCGACTTGTATTGATTTTGAATTAATTCAAATGAATTGCAATTAATTTTCAATTCATTTGTATTGAATTGATTTTGAATTAATTCAAATGAAATAGAAAAAATATTACACCGTGTTATTAATCATATTTATAAAATTTTCTTATATGTGATGAAGAGTTTCATAAAATTCATTTGAATTAATTCAAAATCAATTTAATACAAATGAATTGAAAATGAATTGCAATTCATTTGTCTAATTCATTTGAATGAATTCAAAATCAATTCAAGTCAAATGAATTGGAAAATAATTGCAATTCATTTCGCCAAACACATTTGAATTGAAAATGAATTGCAATTCATTTTGCCGAATTCATTTGATTTAAAATGAATTACAATTCATTCCAGCCAAATGCATATGAATCGATTCAAATTTCATTCAATTCGTTTTTTGGCGAAAAGAATTATTTCAAAATTTTACTAATTCAGTGCATGAATGATTCGCGAATTAATTCAAAAATGAATGATTCAGTCACAGCTCTGATACGTAACTGTGAACAATTTATTTTATTTATTTATATTTTTATTTCACATTTCGGTAGTTTTAACTTTTTTCTTCACAGTGTAAAAATGTTGTTTCTTCGTATTTATAGCATGGATTATTATTTTGTAATAAAAAGAAGATCTTATGAATGATCAAGAAAACTTCACGAGATTTAACATGATAGCTCGAAATGTTGGACGGGACGTGCAGTTACTCCTGCAACTTCCTACAAAAAACAGAGTCAAACCAATGAAGTTTGTGGAATTCGAGAATCTAAAGAATATTCTTGCTACAATAATATAAGAAAATTAGCAAACATTTTGCTAAAGCTACTAGTTAAAAATGATGTAGAAGAAAAAACTACTAAAATTAGCAGATATTTCCAAATAGAATAGCAAAAATAAATCTTTGAATCTAATTTTAGTTAATTGAATGTAATAAATTAATCTACAAAATTATTAAAAAATTTGCTAAATATTAGTAGATAGAAAAAAATTACAAAAAAATGTGAAGTTTTTAAAAAATGCCTTTAAATTGTTTTTTATGCCATAAAAAAGTCTAACCTTCTGAAAACATCCATATAAGATTTTTACCAAAAATTTTACTTCTGAGATTATGTATTCAAGAACAAAAACTCCGTGTATTGAATAAAACTAGTTTTAATGACAATAAAACTCGACCTGACGATAGATCAGTGCGCTAAAGCGCTCTGTCTAAAGTGTAGTGCGAGTGCATGTGGCATTAGAAAACAGTTTATCTATACCACGGTCAGTGATTGCACAGAAAATTTCATATAGACGCAATCGAACAAATAAAAACATAACAAATGTTACATTATTCAAAAAAAAAAAAACAGGGTCACTGACGAAGTTCAGTACCAGAAACTGCGCAGTCTTATTCAGAAAAAATTTAAAATTACAATGTAGTTATGATTTTAGAAAATGCACTCATTCTTCTCTACCACGCCTTTCACAAAAATTCTATTGATCTTTGCTAAATATACTGTTATTAGTATTCTACCAAACTTAAGGTAAATATTGCAAACATGTTGGTGATACATGTTTTGCTTGCTGTTTTTAGTCTACAGCTATTTTGTAAAATTTTTGCTTATTTCACCAAATTGATATTCTCAATTAACTAAAATTCAACATAAACTGTTTTATTTTAGCTGTTCTTATTTATAAATATTTAGCAAAAAAAAAAAGAAATCTGCAAATTTTTACAGTTTTTTCTGCAACGTAATTTTTAACTAATTTTTAGTAGAATTTTCCGTTATTTTTACAGGTTCATTACCATGAGTGTATTGGTTCAAAGAACTTTCACACAATACAACGGAAGAGATTCCGAAAAGAATCGAATGTCGTGGTGAGGTTGAAGATGAGCCCGATGATGCTATGGATTCTGACTATGACGACTAAAAAATATACCAAAGAACGAAAAGGGTTTTCTTAATAAACAGCCATTTACGAAATTTCGTTAATGTGGTTTTCTTATCAGTTATTGAAAGATACGGAAAAGGAAAATTACCTCATCATGGGGTTTTCCGGTTTATTTCGTATTATGTATTTTAAAATGTTCAATTTTTTATGTTATTAAGTTATTATTTTTTTCAAATAGCAAATTCGTACATGAAATCGTTTTAATTTACGTGCAAATTTATTTATACACTTAGAATATTATGTAGGCAACGACAACTGCAAATGTAGTTTAAACAACTGAAACTTCATTTAAAAACAGAACCACTAACATTTCATTAAATTCAATTAAAATTTTTATTGTTTTTACTGTTAATAAAATGAACCACAAAAAAAAAACTTATGTGTTTTTGACTTACAAGCGACATTACAGTAATTTGATGTGGTGGTGTTTTTCTAATGATCTCTTTCAAATGACTAATGAATTACTATGCAAGCCTTTATTAGCTTCAATGGACGATTTGTCCGAAAAAACGATTTTAGAAAACTTCAGAAGTGTCTTAAGTTCTTTTTACCAAAAATTTTGTATTTTCGATATACAAAAGTTGCGAATATAGAAAAAAAATAAAAGGAAGTTTTATTATATTTTAGAAATGTTGAGGTTAAGAAGAAGAATAAACGCTTTTCTCTAAAAATTATAAACACTATTAATTTTTAAATCAGACTAGACTGTTTCTGCCTTTTTATGGACAGGCTCATCAGTGATTTTCCATTTAAATTGTATTATTATTTGTGTCTTATAATTGTCAGATTGTCTCTATATGATAAATTTTTCAACAACCTGCGGCTGTAAGAATCAAACCTGCGCTCATCTTGCATTACAATCGTAACAATACCAAGTAATGACCGTTTAGCGGTCACACCCAAGTATGGCCTCGAATCTAATGCAGCTAAATTGCAGTTTTTTTTTCCTATTAGCTTTTTCTTTTATTATATATTATACTCAGAAGTGACAACACTAACAACACAAATATTCTATTTTTAGATTTTTGTTTATTTTTCTAATCTCCTCCATCTCTATTTCACAATGTTACCAGATTGACGTATGGTTTTTACGTTCAGGAAGTTTTAGTATATTTTCTTAGGCTGCGTTATTTATAGTATTTTTTTAAAAAGTTTTTTTTTTATCCTCATCCATCTTGTATTTTACCAATTATTTTTCTTTTAGTGTTTATTTTTTTTGTCCTTTTGAAAATATTTTAGTGCAATTCATTTCATTCCATTAAAAACAAATCAATATAAATTTCAATTATTATCATTCATTTATTCGTAGTTCCTTTTTTTATACATAACTATTTTCTTTTTATTTCTCTCCCTCTACAATTTTGCATGCATAATCTTTACTAATTGAATTTTGAAGAATTAATTTTTGTTTTTGCTACTGCAATCGTCAATACATGCAATATTGAAGAAAAAAAGGAACCTGAAAAGGAGACTTTTTTTTTGCCTATAGTATTGAAATGTATACAAGGATTTAATGGTTAAAGAAAATGAGTATGCTCATGTACTATTGAAGTGTTCTTGACCTTTTTAAATGGAAAAAACATAGATGGTAATTTAAAACTTATTTATTTTGTTAAGTAAACAGCAACGAAAAAATTTAAAATAATAGATTTTAATAAATTTAGTGAAATTTCTCTTAAGATAAAGACTTCTAAATAGAACAAATTGGTGCTAATTAAAGTCTTTTGCTAATTTCGCAATATTTCCCACTAAATTCGGACCTGACTTCAATAAAGTTCTTAACTTGTTTTGGAAAAAAATATTATCAAAACTTTCAACTTTCTTTATAACGAAAAAAAAAAAAATATTCAAAACCTTGACAAAATTTATATTTTTATATTAATTTCATTTACCAAAATTTATTGTACTGCCATTTTGTGTTAAATAATTTGTAACAAATGATTTCCATTGCATTTAATATACAAAGATGATGTAAAAAATTATAGTAGAACTGCAAATAAAATTTACAATAATATACAACTTACCTGATATGAATGTAATCTCACTTAACATCAACCAACGTGCAGCAAATATAAATGCAATTGTAGATATTTACCCAAACGATGATGTAATTTGATTGTCACGTCGCGTGCGTGATCCAATACCAAATCGGGCATATAAGAAAATTGTACAGGTTCACCAATATACTGACGACCCACCAATGCTAAAAAATACTTTAACATGTCCAAAGACCTAGAAAGAGGAAAAGAATATGACATAAAGAAGAAGAAAATACTACAGAACTTGACAAATAAAATTGGTTTAGAGAGATTAATAAGTACCCTACAACAATTTAACTCTTTCATAAAACATTTCTAAGTAAAGTCTTTTACAGTCAGAGACTAAAGTTTTAATACACTCTTTAAATTTAGTGTTTAAAGAAATGTTAATATTTCACAAATATTTTTTCCATTTATTTTTAATCAATGTAATAATCTACAACTCCGAGCTCATATATAGTTCTCATTTAGTGGGAAAAAACTAGGTTTATATGAATGTTTGATGTTTGCATGGGATTGTCACTTCTTTCAAAACATAGATTATTTGTTAGGGACAATATCCTAATAAAGAAATATAGAGTATGGCCTGGAATTTGAATAATTTTCATTTCACAATTAAAGGTCGAAGAAACATAATTTTTTATTTTTTTTTTAATAAAAATTATATCAAACTACAATTGCAAGTGTGTAGTTTTATTTATATATTTTGAAATAGAGACGGAGGAGATTAGAAAAGCAAACAAAAATCTAAAAATAGAATATGTGCGTTGTTAGTGTTGTCACTTCTGAGTATAATATACAATAACAGAAAAAGCTAATAGGAAAGAAAACTTCAATTTAGCTGCATTAGATTCGAGGCCATACTTGGGTGTGATCGCTAAACGGTCATGACTTGGTATTGTTACGTTGTAATGTAAGATGAGCGCAGGTTTGATTCTTACAGCCGCAGGTTGTTGAAAAATTTATAATATAGAGACAACTGGCAATTATAAGACATTAAATAATAATACAATTTAAATGGAAAATCACTGATGAGTCTGTCCATAAAAAGGCAGAAATTAGTCTAGTATGATTTAAAAATTAATAGTGTTTATAATTTTTAGGGAAAGTTTATTCTTCTTCTCAACCTCAACATTTCTATATTTTATTTTATATTTGCTTATTTTTGGTCGTTCATTAAAACTATATAATAAAACGATATATTTGGTATTTTTGTGAAATATTTTGGTTTTATTTAAGCCATTAATTTGAATAGTGTATTTAAACTTCAGTCTCTCACTGTATGCCAACGACAAGTTTTTCTATGGTCGTTTGTTTGTAAAACTTCGAAATAAGGGGGTAGGCACATTATTCCAAATTTCATTTATTTTTTAATATGAAAGTTATTGAGAAATTCTTTTCGCATAGGAATGGTCAAAAACTTGGATTTAAAACTTGTTTAAATATATATATATATATATATATATATATATATATATATATATATATATATATATATATTTTAAATTTAAAAATAAGTAATGAAATTATTCTAGTTCCAGGACATACTCTATATTTCTTTATTATTATGTTGTCCTAACAAAAATCTGAGGAGTTTTTGTTTTCAAATTTATTAATAGACCACTTTAAGGAATGTGTTGATAGATCTATTTCGGGAATTTTCTTGGTTGTTTGAAAGAAGTGACAAACCCATGCAAAACATCAAACATTCATAAAAACTAGTTTTCTCACTAATGAGAACTAATATATGAGCTCGCAGTTAAAGATTATCACCATTTATCAAAGATAAATTGAGAACTTCTTTGCTATGGGCAACACAACAACAACACATTCCTGAAAGTGGTATTTGAATACAAATACTCTATATATTATTTGTTAGGACAATATCCTAGAGTATGGCCTCGAACTGGATTCATTTTCATTTTCATTGCACAATTAAAGGTCGAAAAAAAACATAATATTTATTTTTAATAAAAATTATATCAACTTGTATTACAAATAAATCTTAGTAAAATTATGTCGTTATTATGAGCGACATTCGCATATAAAATAAATGAGATTTGTAATGACAATTGTAAGTAGTGTAGACTGGGAACAATGTGCCACTTTTTTGTTTGAAGAGCTGTCTTTACCAAATGTTTTTCCAAAAATCCTATCGGATTTTTTTTTTAATAAAGTCAACAGAATATCATACTAAAAATATATATTTTAATACAGCAATTGGACAAGATATCAAAGAATATACTTACTTTCATATATTTTTGAAACCCTCTAAATACACAAAACTGTGTCTGTCTGAGACTACCGGTGTAGTAAACACATTAAACAGTTTTGGTATAAAACATGAAAAAAAAATGAAACAAATTATCATTTAAGCTTTTTTTATTGTCTAATTCTTCTTATTTTAAATGAGCTTAAGATCATTTATTTATTAATAATAATTATTTATTTCAATATTTCGTCTCCACATTGGGCGACTTCTTCAAGGAACAATTATTACAATTTGATTGAAAAACTTATTTTAATAATTAAAAAAAAAACTTATATACATATAACAAATTTTTTTCTTTATTTGTTTTTTTTTAATTATTAAAACTAGTTTTTCAATCAAATTGTAATAATTGTTCCCTGAAGAAGTCACCCAATGTGGAGACGAAATATTGGAAATAAATAATTATAATTAATAAATAATGATCTTAAGCTCGTTTAAAATAAGAACAATTAAATAAAAGATGATCAGAGAAAACTAAACACTTTTTTATTATCTCTCTTAATTTAGAGATAATAGGTGGTGGTGCTTTTCCCCACTGGCGAAAGCTCCGCCTTTTTCACTACTTTCCATTACAAACTATGTACTTTATAAACGCTTATACACTCAAAATAAATTCAGTAAAGTCAGCAACATTTTTGCTGGGAGGATCGTTTGCAGAAAAATTTGTTAATATCAGCAAAAGTAGCTAAATTCATCAACATTTTTGCTGAATTTACAATTTTTTTTTCTCATATTATTGTATCCTCTCAGCAAAAGTGTTGCTGACTTTACTGACTTTTTTTGAGTGTATAGTAATTCTTTTTCCTTTTTAAATAGAAAAAATGTTAAAAATATCATAACAACATACACTATATATTAATATCACTTCTTCAGAATTTACAAATCTCATTTGATATCTGAAAGCTATTTCATAAGATCAGCTTTTCATGTAGGGGTACTAAAAAATAAAAAAAAAAAAACACATGAATGTTGTATTTAAGAATTGTTTAAACAGGTGCCAAAAGCCATGTTTATATGCATTACCAAGTAGCAGAGTATCTGTGTCATTATGTGCTGTTGTTGTTGCTATTGTCTTCTGTATGGGGTAATGAAAGACAACCTGAGTGGCATTAACAATTAAATTAAATCACATTTTATAGTGGTCGTTTGGTCTGGTCTGTTTTGCTGGTCAGTTCTCCCGTACTTCTTCACTTGTATGACCAAATTTGTTCTTGTTATTATTCATTTGATATGCATTTTTGTTTTCCTACGGGAAGTTTTTATCTTTAATGTTCTTTTCGTTTTTTTATTTTTGTTTTATTTCAGGTTGTTTTCTGATACGATTTTTTATATGAAGCGAGAAAAAAAATACAGAAGCAACGCGGCGGAAATGAAGTGTAATAATGACTATTTTTATGCATACGTCATAAATAATGAATGACATTAATATGCATGTGTTGATCGCATAATAAACCTTAATTTGGTTTGTTTTATACAATTTTTGTTTTAACGTTAAAAGTGAGTAGTAATAAACAAAGTACAACTTTTTTTGTGGTTAATAGCAGCACTACCAAATGAATATATTATATGTTATTATTAGGGCTCGGAAGTTCATATAAATATATGTTTGCTGCCGTTACCTGTAGAACAAAATTAACAAAAATATATTTGCTAATCAACGGATTTTGCAAACAAAATGATATCGATTTGTAAATGGCATATTTTACTATAAATGCATATTTTGCGATAAATGCATATTTAGTGCATATCTTATTTGCACTGAAATGTATGTTTTTAAGATTTTTTTTTGTGATATGGCGAATCAACAAATTTGCAACAAAATGGCATCGGTTTTGTTAATGCATATTTTGCATATTTTATTAGAAATGCATATTGTGCTATAAATGCATATTTTAAGTACATATTAAAATTGTTTTTTTTTTTTTGGCAAATTTGGCTAATTAATGACTTTTTTACTGCATAAATTGCATTAAAATGCATATTTTACATTTTTTTTTTCTTTAAAAATCTGCGTTTTACAAAAGTTATATGAGCTACTTCAAAAATTTTCGGCTCTGTTGAAACTTACTTAACGCTCCTCTTATTTCTTAAGGTTTTTTTAATTAAGGGAAACGATTGCTAGGGTTAGGTAGACTATATTTAATATCTGTGACATGCAAATATTCATGTTGAATTGTTTTCAACTAAAGAATTGAAATGTCGAAATATAATAAAAATTATTTGAAACTTACAAGAGTTAAATACAAAATGGAGTCACTAGACTTGTTTACAACTCTTTACGGGATTTTGCGCATGATTTTCGCGTCGTTTTTTTTTTTTTTTCTGTCACTAATTTGGTTTATTGGATCTTTCTATTAGAAATTTCACAATAAGTATTCAAATCTTAAAACTAAAATTATATATATAAGCATCACCAGTGTAATAGCTAATTTACTGTATTCAAATGTTGTTCATCAGCTGCCTAGATTGGACGAGCCCGCCGCTCTAGGTTCGGGGTGCCTATTCTTCTTAGTCTCATGTGTCCTTCGAAATGAAGCAGATTCCGGGCAAGAGAGTTGGGATGAACTATTAGTTATTCACATACTTAATTGAGTACTTCTCTATTTCTTCTGGGACCATACTAATGTTTAGGTCTCTATGGATGTTTTCGTTTCTTATCTACCATGGGGCACGGACTATCAGTCGTAAAAGTTTGGATTGTCTTCTTTGTAATTTCTGAATATTTGATGCACACGCAGTTCCCCATAGCTGGATGACATATGTCCATATTGGTTTTATAATAGATTTGTACAACAAAATCTTGATTTCGAAGTCAAGAGATGAGTGAGGCCATATTAGCCAATGTAGCCGTGCAGATTTTAGTTTAATAGCTGTTATTTTGGCCTCAATATGTCGGGACCAAGTAAGTCTTCGATTGCGCCGTTGAATTGTGTTTTGAGGAAAAGTATTTAAAAAATAGTGTAAAAATGGTTGATGTCAACCCACCAATAACGGGATACGAATATCACAAACTTATTAGGAATTGGCGGAAATGTTATTATTTTTGATTTTGATAATTTTTATATTATATGTGAACTAAAATCTAATAAAATTGCATTATTTTTAAGCAATTTTATTTATTTAAGAAAAATTTCAGAAACTAAAATTTTAGTAAGGCGTAAACTTAATTTGGTTCACACTTATTTTTTGAATGTACGTGCTGAATGCAATTAGATCTATACATTGATGTAACTTTAATTAAATCAAAGCAGAAACTGTAATTTTGTTATTTTTTATTTTGCTCTAAACTTGCTATCACCATAATTTTTTGCTCCGCTAAAGATAAATGATAAACGCCGATGGATTTAGCATACTTAAACATCGGTTAACACATACACAAAAATTTCTTCCATTTCACACAAACAAAAATTTTGAAGATATTTAGTCTTAAAGTGTCTTAAATTGTTGAAATTATTGATATATTTAAATAATTTTTTTCTTCAAATTTAAAAATATTGCTTGTTACATGTATTTTGATAACGAAGAAAAAAATATCGGAAAAACACAACTATCACCTTTGTTACGATGATTTTCTCTAATTATCAAATTTTTAACCACTTTTATAACAAAAATTACTTATTATATTTTTAAATTAAATTTTTTATGATTTTGAATGCATATTTTACACTCATAATAATCTATGCTTAAAAATACAAATATATTTTTGGTAAAATTTTTTTCGTAGAATATACAAATATTTTGGTTATATTACAAAACTTCGTATTCAACAAATTATATAAATTTACAAATTTCGTAAAAATACAAACATGATTTCGTAATATTTTTTTAGTACATTGTACAAAATTTGTAATGTTACAAATATTACATATGGATGTTGATGTGGTTAGAGGTCGGATTTGCAATCAGAAGGTTGCGAGTTCAACTCCTGGCCAGGACAATTTTTTTTTTTTTTTTATATTTTTTTTGTTTATTAATGTTTTTTAAATTTCTATGTTTTATTTCTTTATTTTATTATTACTATTTTTGTGTTTTGATATAAATGGATATTTGTATTTTGTTTAATAAAGAGCATCCTAAAACAAGTTAAAGAGGACCCGAAAACACTACTTCCACTTTATTTGCCGGGTTTAGTATAAAATTCAATAAAACAAATATTTAAAAAGATAAAATATGTAATAATAAAATGCAATTAGTTTGAAATTATTATTTAAGTTTTTTATTATTATTATTTTATTATTTTTTTATTTTGTTTTTTAATATAAAGGGTGTCCCAAGAAGAACGCAATTTTTAATCTGGCAACATTCGAAGTGTCATTGTTTGACATTTGAACAATTGTTATTGTTTGCTAGTAGAAGGTACGAGGTTAGTAAAAATGGAGGCGCTACACGAATGAACAACGCATTCTCATTGTGAAATGTTTACCAAAATGGTGAAAGTTTTGCGGCTACAGTTCGCAAAATCATCTTCAGTGACGAGGCCCATTTTCATCTTGATGGCTTCGTCAATAGGCAGAATTGTCGCATTTGGGGTGAGGGAAAATCCTCGAGTGATTCACGAGAAGCAAATGCATCCTCAACGTGTCACTGTGTGGTGTGGTTTTTGGGCTGGAGAAATCATTGGACCTTTTTATGAAAATGAGGCAAGTCAAGCGCAAACAGTCAATGGTGTTCGGTATCGTGAAATGATAACCAGTTTTTTCTTGCCTAGAATTGAAGAAATGAATGTGGAGGGCATGTGGTTCCAACAAGACGGCGCCACATGTCATACAGCCAGAGAAACAATTCAATTGCTGCATCAGTCATTTCCCGGTCGTATTATTTCGCGTTTTGGAGATCAGACTTGGCCGCCTAGATCGTGCGATTTAACACCATTCGATTTTTTTCTTTGGGGTTTTTTGAAGTCGATGGTTTACGCGAATAAGCCGACGACGACTCAAGCCTTAAAAGAGGAAATTGGACGCTGCATTAATGAAATACCGCAGCATTCATGCAAAACGGTCATTGAAAATTTCATTAAAAGATCGCGTGCATGCCAGCAAAGCCGCGGCGGCCATCTGCACGATATATTGTTCCATACATAACCTCATTCTGTCTACTTTACGATATAATAAAGTTTCACCGATTTTTTTTTAAATATATGTGTTTTATTTAAAATTTTAAAAATTGCGCTCTTCTTGGGACACCCTTTATTATTTGATATATTTATAGAAAAATTATATTATTTTTTTT